>CM060972.1:53748470-54275970 GCA_030765045.1 Tenodera sinensis
ACAATATACTTTTGCTGGTATAGATTTAAAATGCCAACATGTGCATTGTCCTGTTATGAGATCACGTGACTAAGATTTGAGTGTCGCTGTGTGAGCAAATGAGCACGAAAGCGAGTGACAGTGAGAGTGAGAGAGACTGAAGAGCAAAATTAAAAAGGTGCTGTGTTTTGTATTCTTGTTTTCATTTCCAGCATGTACTGTTGTATGAAGATGGACCAGCTTCTCTATTTTCAAAGATCTCTGACACAGATGACAAATCCTTGGTTGAGCGCATTCTCATCTGCAACACGCTTTAGCGTGGTAAGAAAAGAAAGGACAGAGAAAATAACAAAAAGAACGTGTTGCGCGTAACAATCACACGACTTTTTTATCATCTACTACTTTATAGTAAATGACATATAACACGTTTATGTTAATGATTCCGTTAACTAGGGCCGATAAGTGAGCAGATTATTAATGTAAACTTCAAAGTGTGTATAATAATACATTAAATCAGTTTATTACAGCATTAATTCTTATTCATTTGAATTATGTGTATGTAGCAACAAGACCACCACCACCACCACCATTACCACCACCACCATTACCACCACCACCACCACCACCATTACCACCACCACCATCACCACCACCATCACCATCACCACCACCATCACCACCACCATCACCACCACCACCATTACCACCACCACCACCACCATTACCACCACCACCACCATCACCACCACCATTACCACCGCCACCATCACCACCACCACCATCACCACCACCACCATTACCACCACCACCATTACCACCACCACCATTACCACCACCACCACCATTACCACCACCACCACCACCATTACCACCACCACCACCATTACCACCACCACCATCACCACCACCATCACCACCACCACCACTACCACCACCACCATTACCACCGCCACCACCATTACCACCACCGCCACCGCAACCACCACCACGACTACCACCGCCGCCGCCACCGCCACCACCACTACCACCGCCGCCACCGCCGCCACCGCCGCCATTACCACCACCACCATCACCACCACCATTACCACCGCCACCATCACCACCACCACCATCACCACCACCACCATTACCACCGCCACCATCACCACCACCACCATCACCACCACCACCATTACCACCACCATTACCACCACCACCATTACCACCACCACCACCATTACCACTACCACCACCACCATTACCACCGCCACCACCATTACCACCACCGCCACCGCAACCACCACCACGACTACCACCGCCGCCGCCACCGCCACCACCACTACCACCGCCGCCACCGCCGCCACCGCCGCCACCACCATTACCACCGCCACTGCCACCACCACCATTACCACCACCGCCACCACCAGCGCCACCACCACCATTACCACCACCACCACCATTACCACCACCACCATTACCACCATTACCACCACCATTACCACCATTACCACCACCACCACTACCACCATTACCACCACCACCATTACCACCATTACCACCATTACCACCACCACCACCATTACCACCACCACCACCATTACCACCATTACCACCATCACCATTACCACCATTACCACCACCACCACTACCACCACCACCATTACCACCACCGCCACCGCCACCGCCACCACCACTACCACCGCCGCCACCGCCACCACCACCATTACCACCATTACCACCACCACCACCATTACCACCATTACCACCACCACCATTACCACCATTACCACCACCACCACTACCACCACCACCATTACCACCACCGCCACCGCCACCGCCACCACCACTACCACCGCCGCCACCGCCACCACCACCATTACCACCACCGCCACCACCATTACCACCCCCACTGCCACCACCACCATTACCACCACCGCCACCACCGCCGCCACCGCCACCGCCACCACCATTACCACCACCGCCACCACCATTACCACCGCCACTGCCACCACCACCATTACCACCACCGCCACCGCCACCACCACCATTACCACCACCATTACCACCACCACCATTACCACCACCACCATTACCACCGCCACTGCCACCACCACCATTACCACCACCACCACCACCACTACCACCGCCGCCACCGCCACCACCGCCACCACCACCATTACCACCACCACCACTACCACCGCCGCCACCGCCACCACCGCCACCACCACCATTACCACCACCACCACCATTACCACCACCACCACCGCCATTACCACCACCACCATTACCACCGCCACTGCCACCGCCACCGTCACCACCGCCGCCACCGCCGCCGCCACCGCCGCCGCCACCGCCACCACCGCCGCCGCCACCGCCGCCGCCGCCGCCGCCACCGCCACCGCCACCGCCACCGCCACCACCACCACCACCACCACCACCACCACCACAAATTTTTGGGTGTAATACAGTATTACCCCTACTTACTATACATAGTAGAGAAAGTAAAAACACATGTTTCCATAATAACAGCAATGATTTAGAATATGACATTTCATATTTTGTCTGTCCCTATTTGGAAGTTAAAGATGACCAAGGTGATGACGTAATGATCACGTTAACGCATGGCTGCTGCAGTTAGTTTCCTGGAAAAAGGCAACTGGTAGATATCGATGTGTTTCGGCAAAAAGCATTAAGCGTAAAGCTACAACGACAGGCAGGCAGGCTTGTGTGTAGAGGCCTCACAAGTGCTGATGGTAATCCCAGCTGCTAGTGGGAGTAGATGTACCTACCTCCGCCGAGTTTTCCACCGTCCGTCATCCTAATGGACACACAACTGATAAAACAGTGTGCAGTTTTACAGACCTTACTATGAATTACTGCGTCTAACACAGGCCTCTCTCTCGTAGATTACGTAACAAACATTCTACAATAATCGCGCCATAAACGTTAAAATTGATTTTTTATACAGTTGATAATAAACGTTGGACTTTTAGCAGTTCACGACAGTGTTAAAAGTACAAAATTCTTCCATTCAGTGCTCAAGCTTTTAACACTCCAAAAATGCCAACTTAGGTTTCTTACAGAACGTGAGCATGGCCTCATTCAAGTAGGCCACGAATCTCAGTTACACGAGTCATTTGAATGTGAATATGCTTAACCTATTGAAGTTTCAGAAGCAGCGGAGAGACAAATTAGAACTGTTATCCAAAAAATCTGATGTGTTGCACTCACATGACTTTCTCTACTCTTGTACTAACCATTCTAACAAACTCTTATATCTCCATGTTAGTTAAGATAAACATTCGTACAAATTATCTTACTGCTTATGTCCTTGTAGGTGCAAGGGAGATATTAGAATACAGTAGGTTTTGTGCGACAGTCAAATCTTTTTGACCTTTGAGATTCCGTTCTCTTTGCACGATTAACATATAAAAAAATGAACAACGTTGTTGCATTTCGCTAAGGTTCTAAGTTTTCCGAAACTCACACACATAACAAGGAATATCTCCGAAATAGTTCACCCTACAAGAAAACTTATTGAGACATAAATTGTGTATTTTAGCAAGATCTACATTTTTTGTATAGTATAATTTGGTCTATCTCTAACGGTTTACCAGTTTTGCAAAAGTCGTCCAAAGTAAATACGACTACAAGGGCTATAGCCAGAAGATTCAAGATAAACATTTCATTTGCCATCAAAATATCTCAAACATGTGACATTTTAATCAAAATCGTTAGAGCCATTTTCAAGAAAATCAAAATTTTTGGAAAAGTTTCCATGTAAAGGGTAGTTTAGGGTAGAGCTATTTTCTTGAAAATCTTCGTGTCGCATCCTTGAATGACAATAAACTTAAATACCAAGTTTGGTTTTTAACCAACTTTTCGTTTTTGAGTTATGCTGTCCACAGACTGACAGGCTGACACACAGACACACACACGGACCTTTTTCTAAAAATGCTTTTTTTTGGATTCAGGGGGTCTCAAAACATATTTCCGGTGAAATCTCGACATCAAATTTTTGGGTGGAATACAATACTTCCCCTACTTACCAATAGAGAAAGTAAAAATCAAGAAACCAATACATTGCATACAACACATTCTGGACTATTGCAAGATAAACGTTTTCCACTGCCTTGCTTGTGTAAAATGCTGTGGTTTTGTAGAAATCATCGTGTTAACACTGATGCTAAGAAAGACAACAACTGAACAGCGCAGCCCAATGACTATCCTGATCATAAAAAAGGTAAAACACCAACGTATATTTACATATAATATATAATATACCTTTAAATATTCAGCTTTGTCTAAAAAATAGTGTATGATGCAGGGCTAAAAGGATTTTATTTTGTTTGCAGGTTTCCTCAACTCGGCCTGCAGCATCGTTTCGGAATCACAGCTACTCAGAAATTAAAATTTTCCGTTTAACTCTTGTATCATAAATAACTATTATGGAGTCCGACACTTTCTATAAATGGTGTATCCCTAAATACTCACTTTTTGCTGACCACCAAGTTAGATTTCCAACATCACATAATACGAGGAGATATGTTTATGATTACAACTGGACAACAGGATTTAAAATTTCAATGTGCTTAGACCCACATACCTTCCTCTACTCTCTTCTGCCAACTATTTCTTCTTCTTCTTCTTCTTCTTCTTCTTCTTCTTCTTCTTCTTCTTCTTCTTCTTCTTACTTCCTAAGCATTCGGAGTTAAACCCCGTTCCGCGCCAAATGGTGTTTATTTAAATTGGTCTGTCCATCTGGAAACGTAAGCTTTAAAATTCATGCATAGTGTTGTCATTTGGCAGTAAAAGAGGTTTGGTCAAAGTTTCAGAATATTGTAAAGCTCTTCTTTGTTATTTTCATATGTTAGCATTTAACAATGAAATAAAGGCATTGGTAGCTACTTATATCGTAAATGTATCAATTTTTCAGTATTATTGTAGCTTTTTTACCAAAAATCAGAATCCATACAATTAGTTTAATGTAACCCAGTCATTATCTTACTGGCTATTTTACGTGGGCTCTCCCCATCCTTTATTATAGGCACATTTGATTGCAGTCGCTGGGATTAAACTCACGACGTCCGACTTTGAATGAATGGCCCGTCCATTTCGTCATGCCTATTCGAGTGAGTGAGTGAGTGAGTGAGTGAGTGAGTGAGTGAGTGAGTGAGTGAGTGAGTGAGTGAGTGAGTGAGTGAGTGAGTGTGTGGGATTTAACGGCCCGTCGACAACGAGGTCATTTGGGCCTGCCTATTCGAATTACCTTTAAGGCGCCTGTTGATTGATTGATTTGTGGGTTTAAGGGCACTCAACATCTAGGTCATTAGCGCCCTTCTAAAATTCATGGCAATAGCCGGATATAAACTTGAATCAAACATAAATTACTAGTATCAAAGACAAAATACACATCAACGTATAAACCGCGGCAACAGTCGGATATAAAACAATGTAATAAGTAGGTCAAAAGGCATAAACAAATATCTAAAATTTTAAATCCTCAAGTTGAAATTACAATCTCCTAAGAACTTAAAAACTCTATCAACCGCTGTTTTGTCGTCCGCTAGGACCTCTGCAAGTCTGACAGGCAGCTGCAGAGAATCCCTAAGGTACGCTAGAGAGCAGCACTCTAGCAGCACGTGGCGAACTGACAAAAGGTTGTCACACAGCGGACATAGAGGCGCAGGGTCCCTTTTAAATAGGTAACCATGCGAAAAATTGCAGTGCCCTATTCTTAATCAAGCCAACCTAACCTCCTCGCTTAAGGTGCCTGTGCCAGGCATATCTAAACAGGTTCAGGAATTAGAAGAGTGGCATATATAGCAAAATAACTCACGCAATAAAGGGTTAAGCCTCTGAGGCGAATTTCTATATATTTGTAATTTGTTCAATTCTTTGTTTAATTTCTGTGTAGATTAAACAACCTTCAGATGGTAATTATTTATTCATGCCAATAAACTTAATGTAAGGTTATTTAATCCTGGGACATAAGGTAGTTGCAATAGTAAGTGACCATTGGGTAATTGTCTCTGAAGCGAGATTGCCTTTGTGGTTTACCAGGAGAAGTACGAACTGGTTTGAGAATTCATTGTCATTCTGTCACAATAGCTTAATGGTTAGAGCACCCGCCTGATAAGCGGAGGGTCTGTGGTTCAGATCCCAGCTGTGACATTGAATTTTTAAGTATCAGTTCTACCTCTCAAACAGTATTCATCAGTATGTATACTAGCTTAAACTTAAAAATGAATTTGAAGTTTAATTTTATGAAATCAATGAATTTGACCCCACCATCTTCGCTAGTCAAGTTTATCATTACAGATTTCTAACCGTAGTTAATGGTGCACCATTATTTGTTATTGTAATTTTTAGCTTTATTATTGTTCTAAAGCTCCTGCCTCTTCCAACATTTTCAAGTGAACTAGTCTCTTCAAGGGGAGGTTGTCAGTTCTATGCTTGCAATGTTAATTTTAAGAAATTTAACTCTGTTTTCAGAGAAACTGTTTGCTCTAGAAGTGTGAAATTTGGTATACATATAAATCAATCCTTTATAATTATACGGACTTTGTTATATTGCATAAGTATGTTGATTCATGTTCTTAAAATGATTATAATGAATGTATTATGTTTCACCCATTTTTAAGAAGAAAAGTTTGTAAAATCCATGATTTTAATTATAGTGTTATAAGGAAACATGAGTACCACCACAAATAACCCAGAAATGAGTGGTAAAAGTTCCATTACTCTAGAATAAGTGGTTCCTGAGAAAATTGGACAAATGTATGCAGAAGAATAAGTTTGAGAAAAACCTCAATCAAAATTAGGGGAGGTTGTAAGCTTTATACTTACAATGTTAATTTTAAGAAGTTTAACTCCATTTTTCAGAAAAACTATTCAGTCTAGAGGTATGAAATTTTATACACATATAAATCAATGCTTTTTTTAAACGTACTGACTTTTATATCACATGGGTATTATTTCCATATTAAAAAAAAATTTAACGAATATATAATTTTTTTTTCGTATCCGTCCTTGGACAGTTAAGTTCATTTTGAAGGCACTTCTGGAAAGCTTCTGGGACTTAAAAGACTAGATTATTATAAAATAGGGGTTAAACTTGCAAAGTCAACAAAAAACACAAAACTGGTATTTTTGACCCAAACCAGCTTACAACCTCCCCTTAAGTGTCTCAAAAGACGTTGGTTTTATCTTGTTATATACAATTTCATAGAAAATATACATTACAATATATTAAATATACTTGTATTTCGCAACAGGAATAACTATTATTCCTCTGAGCGATATTTGGAAGTATTTAGTGTAAAATACTACAGCAATTCCATAGTTTGCAGGTCCCTGTTTGTGCACCCTTAGTTGGAATTACTATGGAAATGATCCAGCTCTCAGATAAACCCATTAAAACCCCTCTAATTGGCACAACTGTTAGCCTTAACCATCACGGTTCCGCCCTGCAGACTGCAGTTTTGCTTTCCAAACAATTTGGAACGAGCGAAATGAATTATTCTACTGTGAATGGCTCTGGGAGCACTAGCATGTCCTTGCAGGCAAACAGAACGCTGTGAATGAAAGTGAAACTTTAACTAACGATTGTGAAAATCCCTCCATTTCCCACACTTTGGAGAACGGACATTTTTTATGTTACTGCCTGTAAGTACCCTACAGGCAGCTATATAGGCAGGTTAGTGGGTAGACAAGGATTCACGGTAAATGCGCAAATCGTGAAAAATTAACTATTCATACAGCTTTCATTTGTCTACTTGCGATTAATCCATATAATCTTGCATTACACATTTCTTATGGGGTATAAGTGACGGGGATTCGTCTCCCATAGCTTCTCCTATCCAAATACCAGCCTCTTTCTGCCCGCGCTACACTCTTTCAACCAATGAGGCCCTGAGGACTGGGGAGCGTGAATACGAGCTACCACCGGGGAGTTCAAATCTGTAGTTGTTAGGGACCCTGCCCTCTGCTATTGTCTCTCCTCAGGTCCGCCTTGTATCCTTTGCCCTCCATCGAAAGTGAACGCAGTTGGTAGATTTTGAAACACGATGCCAAGTTCACTCTAATAGAGAAATAATGAAGCGATTAATCGATTTAATTTACTTAGTGGCGAAGCAAAAGCTAACTTTTATTGGGCGAGCACAATGAATCTCTTAATCGGGGAAACTGTATTTAGTTCTTGCTAATGCTGTTCATTCAAGAATAACATCAAATAAGAATACACTAATAAAGCACTAAAGTTTTCAAACTAACGCCAGATTGTATTCAAAATATGATTGAAAGTATAAGCGACGTAATTCTAGACATAAGTGAAGAAGTAGACTCAGATTTCTACTTCATTAGTTATGTAAAATAGTGAAAAAGTTGTCATGCCTATCGAAATACTACTTGTATCTGTAAAAACACTGGTCACCTGTCTCTTGAACCAGGTCTGCATGGTGTTCTAAGATCACTTAACTGTAGATGCTGTTCCCCAAAATATGTGTTCATTTGTGGCTAAAAATGGAATTCTGTGCTAGGTCTGGGCTGTAGAAAGCGTTGAAAACACTTCCTTTCGTGATGAGCACCATCATGAACATTTGTTTGAACATTTCTAAATAACTTGCAGCATTCCATCACTCAGAGCTTTCGGCATGCACACGGTGCATTCTATGGTGGATTTCTACTAAACTATGCCTCTATCCTGTAAAAATATAACTAGGGTTCGAGCCTTTATACAGCTATCGCGAAATGAGGCGATCGCAAGTTACCTGCCACATGCACAGAACGTGACGTCATTGCGCGCGTACAGTGACAACACGAACAACTTAGCTCGCTGTCTACAGTGTTTTTCGAGTGTGTTCACTAGTTCCATAGACAGAGTAAAACTCCTTCAGCACGAAAATCGAAATATTCATGTATTGCTGAACTTGGGAGTGAATATTTTATTGCAAATAGTGCCAACATTGAATATAAAGTATGCAGAAACATTATCTATGTTTCAACTATTGTTTTCTCAAGTTTCCCCTCCTAAATGCGCTCTCCACGTGTGCCTTACCCCTTATTAAGTAATAAGAAGGTACATGTGTACACTGCTCACCATAAGCATTCCAGAGAAGCGTTCATTCTCGTGCAAGTTAATTGTGCGAACTATGTAAAATAGTAAGTATAAAAATGCTGCAGCATTGTATTTGTGGAGTTATTGTTTGTTCCTTCACACATTCTCTCTGCAGGCTAAAAGTTGATATATCACTGAGAATGTTTGTAGTGTTTAATGTCCATTCTTATAAAATGGCACCACAGACGGTGAACACTAATACATGAAATGGTATACTTGGGACATGAAATTCCAGAAGGAAAAGTTTCAGGTTGTTTCGATTGTACCTGGCCTCTGTGCTGTTTTCATGTGGCCCCTCCCACTTCCTATAGTCCAAACTCCGCAACCTTTTGTTTCCCGTATGAAGGCTCGCTCCCTAAATATAGCATTGCTTAACTAGCACTTGGCGGGGGATCTTATGGAAACATACAACTTTAAGTGCCCATAGCCAAGCTTTAATTGACCATTCCACCTTGGCAGTGATGCTGATAGCGGTGAGAAAACAGCCAATCACACCACAGGATCCCTCATCTCCTAGTTTTACTTGGGCCGCCTGTAGGTGCTATCGGAAGTTGAAAAAAGGTAGCCCTCGTACTTTTCTAAAATAAGAATTCGTTGTGTGTGTGTGTGTGTGTGTGTGTGTGTGTGTGTGTGTGTGTGTGTGTGTGTGTGTGTGCGTGTGTTTTGGCCATGCAATGAGAATGGAATGTCAAAGCCATCACATAGCGATCAGTTCTTAAAATATTGTACTATCGTTTGCTCCTTTTGCTTCCATTCCCATTGTACCTACAAGAAAATATGTAATACCACAACTTCTTCAAATATTTCTCTCTATGATGAAGTAGATAGAAGAATAATAATTTATAAGAACACTTTGTACATGAGCGAGTAGAAAAAGTCAAGCTAGTGCAACGCATCAATTGTTTTTTCTTCTAGTCATGCAAAGAGAAAGAAGTTCAAAGTCATCACATAGCGACCAACTGTTAAAAGATGACTATTGCTTCAACTTATTTTATTCCATTATTGCCATTGCAGCTACGAAGAAATGTGTCTTGGAAGCATGTCCACAAACTTTTTGTCTCAACATGACTTAGATGAAAGAACTTACCTGAGAATAATTTGTTGAAGAATGGGTACAGAAAGTCGTGTAAATATGACGTATTATATTTAAATAACGTCCTAACAGTTCCATAACTGCTGCCCCCCCCCCCTGAGAAATATGACCTCACGTCATTGGTACTTAAGTTCAACATCTTACAAATACACATGGAAAAATATTAGAAAATTTGGATTTTCTCAAAAATGTATAACAATATTAATTAAAATACCACATGCTTAAGATATTTTCATGACAAATAAAAAGTATCTTTTCAATTTTCTGGAAGTAGCCTGTGAAATCTGGATGACTTTTGCATAACTCGTAAACCGTAAGATATAGACAAGATCTTAATATGCAAAAACATGTCGATGTCATTAAAACACAAATTTATCCTTTTCTCATTACAGAAGTCGTTATTCGTTTTTTTTAAGTTTTTCTATTACTTATAGTAAGCAGGGGAAGTATTGCACTCCACCTATAAAACTAAATATCGAGATTTCACAGGAAATACTATTTTAGAACCTCTTGAATCTTTAAACAAAAAAAAGTGCATTTTTAGAAAAAGGTCCTGTGTACTGTACGTGCCTCTGAACAACACAACTCAAAAACGAACTCAGCATTGTTCTAGCAGGTAACACGATTTTCAAGAAAATTTCCCTAATTTCAAATTACGTTTTGCATGGAAACCTTTTCGAAAATTTTTATTTTCTCAAAATTGCCTCTTAATTTTGACTAAACTACCATATGTTGAAGATCTTTTCATGGCAAATGAAATATGTACCCTAATTTTCTGGGGATGTCTTCTGAAATTCTCTTCATTCCGGATGACTTCTGCATAACTGGTGAACCATAAGAGAATATGTAACTAAACAAAAAATTATGTATTGTTAAAGCACACAATTTATTTCAAATAATTTTTGTGGAGTTCACTGTCTCAGAGATACTCCTTGTTGGTTTGAATTTGTAAATATATATAGTTCCCTTAAACGGGATATCTTTCTTATTTTTTACTGGTTATCATGCAAACAGCATGGAATTTCAACATATGATGGCCAAATAGCAACACGCTCTTCAAAAATATGCCTATCAATGAGTAGTTGGAATAACAAAGCTTTGCTATGAATAATTTTTTTAATATCTAAGTATAGGTTCAATTTCCTACATACCTCTTATAATTTCAACGAAATATGAAACTATTTCTGCAAAGGTATATCTCGATTAATATGAAGTAGAGATAAAAATAAGGTTTCGTAAGAATAATTCGCAGAGGCAACATAAAAATATGCAATAGTAAGTAGAAAAAGTAATGTGAATGTAACAGTTCTTTTTCAATTTTTGATTATATCTTAAGCAGTCACTTCTGGAATTTCCGTACGAATGCCGATGATCTAAGATGTTTCAAAAGCTAAACCATGCAATAAATTCACTTGGAAGGAATTTTGTATACCTAAGCTTGCATAAATTATAAACCTTAAAAATCTGGTGTGTTGCACTCGCATGACCTTCTCTACTCCTATACTAACCATTCTTACCAACTCTTATTCCAGTATCTTCTTCGTGTTTGTTGAGATAAACATTTGTACAAATTATCTTATTGCTTATTTCCTTGTAGGTGGAAGGGGAATGTTAGAATACAGTAGGCTTTGAGCGATAGTCAAATCTTTTAAAACTTTGAGATCCCGTTCTCTTTGCACGCTTAACCTACAAAAAATGAACAACGATGTTCCATTTCACGAAAGTTTTAAGTTTTCCGAAACTGATACAAATGACAAGGAATATCTCCGAAATGGTTCACTCTACTCTGTGTGTTGGTATTCGAGTTTAATCTTTTAAGGATGCGACACAAAGATTTTGAAGAACTTCCTCCACCCAAAACTACCATTTACATGGAAACGTTTTCGGAAAAGTTTATTTCCTAGAAAATGACTAACGATTCAGATTAAAATGACAGATGTTTAAAATATTTTTATGGCAAATTAAATGTCTATTTTGAATTTTTTGGCTATAACTCACGTAGTTCTGCTTACTCTGGATCACTTTTGGATAATTGGTAAACCGTAAGAAATAGACCAAATCTTACTATACAAAAATGTAGATCTCGTTAAAACACAATTTGTGTTTAAATGAATCTTTTTGTGGGGTGAACCATTTTGGAGATATTCTTTATTATTTGTGCGAGTTTTGGAATACTTGAACTTTCGTCAAATGGAAGATCGTTATTAATTTTTTAAACCTTAGCCGTGCAAAGAATACCGGAATCTCAAAGCTTTGAAAGATTTGAGTATCGCTCAAAGCTTACTGTATTCTCATATTCCCCTTGCACCTACAAGGAAATAAGCAATAAGATAATTTCCGTTAATATTTATATCAACTAATACGAAGAAGATATAGGAATAAGAGTATGAATGTTTAGTACAAGAGCAGTGAAAGTCATGTGAGTGCAACATCATATTTTTTGCAGTAAGATTTTGCCCATTTCTTACAGTTTACATGTTATGCAAGTTATCCTTAATGGAGAGGAAATTTCCAGGAAATTCAAGATATATATTTCATTTGTGACGAAAATATCTTAAACATATGTTATTTTAATCAAAATTGTGAGAGTTATTTTGAGAAAATCAAAATTTTCCAAAAACATACCATGCAAAGGACAAGACATACCTTTTTCTAAAATTGTTTCTTCTGGTAGGGGTTCAGGAAATCTCAAAACATGCATTTCCAGTAAAATATCAACATCTAACTTTTGGATGAAAGCAGTGGCTACTTTACCTACTTGCCGTAAGTAGCAGAGAAAGTAATAACTTCTTTTTTCTTTTTGGATCATATCGGTTATACATTGAATTGGTGAAATAATTATCCATACTGTATATTACGGAAAAAAGAACGTTATCTAAGTAGCTCATCCTAACCGAGATTCGAACTCGGACCCCTGGAATGTGAGACAGGCACGCTATCTCCATACCACGGAGGTAAGCTTGTAATAATGTTGCCAACTGTTAATTATAAATCAGTCGAGTTATTTTTATATTACATAAAGAATGTCTCTCGCTTTATATACCTACCTATTTAGCATACACTGTTAATGAGCTTGATTTAACCTTAGAGGAAATGCAAGAAACAGTTTTTATAAGAGTATTATAAATTAAGCTTAGTAGGTGAGCTACCAAAAGAATGATGCAGAAAATCTACACACATCTTGAATGTAAATAAAATGGTAACTGCAGTTATAAATACCGCATGCAAATATAAAAATATCTTGCATTCATATTTCTTTCTCTACTCAGTCCTCTATAAACTATGTTTACGAAAGCTTGTTCTTCTATGCTCTCCAAGATAATCAAGGTTTCTTTTAGCTTTGATCGTTTGAGGTATAGGAAGCATACTGTAGGCTAAAGCGACAGTCAAATGTTTCCAAAGATGTCGCTTTGTGATGGCTCTGAAATTCAATCTCCTTGCATGAGCGCGAGAACAAACGAATAGCGGATGGCCACTTCAAGAAAATATAAGGATTTGAGAATTCAAACTAGTACCTAACAAAGGATATCTCAGAAATACTATTTGGCATTGTGTACTTTAACAATATCTGTATCTTTCTGTCGTAAGATTTTGTCTATTTCTTACCAATTATACAAATTTCGTTCAGAAGAATGAAAAATTAACAGAATATTCCTAAAGAATTTAAGATGCACATTTCATTTCTCTTATAAATATCTTAAACATGTCACACTTTAATCGAACTCGTTATATTCGATCAAATCGAAAATAACGTAAAATTTAACACGTAAATGTTAGTTTGTGCCAGATTATTTTATTGCACCTTGGGGGATGCTGAACTTAAATACCTAAGTTGGTATTGCTTTCTATACCACTGACGTGCACAAAAAAGTGGCCCATTAGCCTATGTTGGAACGTGGTAGAATGGGGCAATATTTTGAACGTAAGCATAACTGGTAGGTAGAACAGGTATTGCATTCCATCCAAAGATTTCAGTGTAAATACACGTTTTGAGATCCCTGAATCCAAAGAGAACTTCTTGAGTTAGTCCGTGTGCCTTTGAACAGCATGATTCAAAAACGAAAAGACGATTAAATACTGAGCTGGGTATTTAAGTTCCTTATTTTCCAAGAATAAGACAAATATTTTCAAGAAAATCCTCCCACCCCAGACTACCCTTTACGTAGAATATTTTTTTGAATATTTCATTTTTCAAAAAAGACTAACAATTAATTAAAACAGCATATGTTTAAGATATTTTCATGGCAAATAAAATATATTATGTCATGAATTTTTCTGGGAATGTCCTTAAAAGTCCTCTTCATTCTGGATGACTTTCGCAGGACTCGTAAACCGTAAGAAACACAAAATCTTACTATACAAAAAATATACATATTGTTAAAATAATTTATGCTCCATACATTTTTTATGGAGTTGACTATTTCGAAATAATTCTTGCTATTTTTCTGAATTTTCCAATCCTCGTGCTTTCATCAAACGGGAAGTCGTTATTCAATTTTTTAACTATTGGCCATACAATGAGAACAAAATTTCAAGGTCTTCATATAGTGACCAGTTCTTAAAACATTTGACTATCGCCTAAAGCCTACTGTATTCCCATGTCCCCCTTGCACAAGAAAATTAGCAACGTGATAATTTCTGCAAATATCTCAATTAGTATGAAGCAGATAGAGGAATAAGCATTTGTAAGTTTGTACAGGAGTAGAGAAAGTCATATGAGTTAAATGCATCACATTCTTAAGCTATGCTATTCACAGACAGTTGAACACGCACACACATGCACATGGACGTCTTTCAAAAAATGTTATTTTTTTATTCAGGGGACCCCTAAACGCATATTTTCAGTCAAATCTACATACGATTGTCCTTTGTCTTGCTGTGTCGTTTTCTTTGTTGCTATATCTGAACATTCGTAGATATTTCTTGGAACTGAGTATATTTTGACGTATTTTTACACTTTACAACGAAAAGTCAAATGTCTTTTCGTAAGTATGCTCTTTTATTTATCCGCCGTGTTCAGATTCTATCTTGCATACTTTTTAGACTTTTAGCCATTTAGAAACTGAAAATAGGTAGCCAGTAGCTTATATCCATCGGGAAGAACAATGTACTTAATGGAAGAATTATTAAAACTAGTTGTTAGTTTCCAGATTCTCTCTCCCTCTCTCTCTCTTTCTCTATCTCTCTCTCACACACATACACACACACATACACACTTCCTCCCTTTGTAATATTAATATACACAACATTTAGTAGTGCTTTAAAATAAAATGTGAGCATGTGCTAACCAGAAAGAAGCTATTCTTTGCCAGAAAAAGAAACAAAAGACAAAAGATGGTTAAATATATACGAGTAGAAATGTACTATAAGTGTCAAATGCACACACACCTTCACATGCAGCTGCCAATATTTATTAACAAAAATTTTTTATGCCACAGGAGAGTAATACGTTATTGGATGTTGTATTTCCTAATTACCCATACATAAATAAATTTCTAAACGTATTCATTAAGAAAACTGCAATGCCAATACATACAGAAAACAAAAGTTAAGTGTCACATCAATTAACTGAGTATGTCCAATTATTTGTTTATTTTTATCATAATCTAAAATCAATATCTTCAAAAAATTTGACACACAAATACAAAAGTGCAACATTTCCACATATAAGACCTAAAATTTATTTTAAATAATTAGATAAAAACCTTCTAAGGATGTTTCTTTTCCTTTTTTATGACTGCTAAAAAATTTGGGGCAGCCTAATAGTTTATTAGACTATTGATATCCAATTACAATTCTCAACAAACAATTAATATGTGATTCACCTCCAGCTAAATGGAAAGAAATTAAAACTCCTGTAAACTAATATCCGTTATCACAGAAATCACCTTTCGCGTTATGCATAAACTTAAATATTTTGCATAATTTAAAAGTGTGACGCTTTCTTCTAGAAACAAATAATATTTTTGAAGATCAAAGTAAACGTGTTACTTACCGATAAAAACTAGCTGCTGGTAAAGGATCAGCAAGATGACGATAATGCTGAAATGCCGATGTGAAATCATTGTCTGGAGAGTTTAATGCATATCGCGAGTTGTCACGATGCACCGCGAATGACAATTCACCGAGCGCGCCTTGTTTTCACGGAAGTTCCATGCATACTACTGCCTGCCGGTGTTAGTTCCTTCCTTTACATCTTCGCTTCGTTTTCAAATTTAGAGTACGATTGCGCCTCAACACCCACGACGTGCTGCTACAAGTACCTACAGGCCTCGCTAGATGTCACAGTGAACATTAACTTTAGTAACAGCCAACAGATTTCGCCACCAGTCACTTACCGCTTTCCTTTTTCGACCATATTAACTTTTCTAAAGCGTGTACTATTTATTATTCACACATCGAACTTCCTTTGTTTTTCACTCGATTTCTAGGTTAATTAAAGATAATTCCTTCATGCCTCACCTAGTGGAAAAGAAGAACCACACGCTCTCTGTCCAAAATATTTGTGCTGACATTTCACGGAAAATCAAGCTTTCCTACTCCAGCGTTAAAAATCTGCTGTGTTCCACTCACATGCTTTCCTCGCCTCACTCTTGTAAGAAAATTCTTCCAATCGCTTATTTCTATCTACATCTTAGTCGAAATAGACATTTTGTAAAAACGGCAGCATAACCAATGGGTATTGGAAAATACAATGGCCGAATGGTTAGACCATTCGCTTCTCACCATCGCGGCCCGGGTTCAATCCCAGGCAACCACATGTGGGGTTTGTGATTGACGAAGCGGCGCTGGGGCGAGTTTCCTCCGAGTTCTCCGGCATACCCCGCCATCTCATTCCACCGGTGCTCCATCTTCATTCCATGTATTATCAGTGTCATCGCCTGCGGTGCCGTATGTACTAGAAGCGGGCGTTAAACACTACAAAAAAGTTATTGATGGGCCAAACAACTGTTTCACACTATCGATTGCTAAACGATAGTATTCTGTAACAACTGAATGTTTTCACTCGATTGTTTTTTTTTTTTTTTTTTTTTTTTTTTTTTTCGGCGTTGACATTCATAGAGTAGTAGTAATAATAATAATTAATAACAACAACAATAATAATAATAATAACAACAACAGTAACAATAATAATATTGTATTGTCTATAAACATGTTGAACTGTAGTTGGAGTAGTGAAAACGATTTACATTCGATTGTACGGTTATATTCAGTTCCGCGTTGCATTAAAATGATATTCGCAACACATCTAAATATGAGTAAATGTGAAATTTTGGTGCTTAAAGTTCAATTGATAAGTAATCAATGAAATAAAATAAGCACATTATGCAACTATTAATTGCACAGCAAATGCATGTGTATCATGATTGTGCTAGGGTTTGAGGCCTTTAACCGGTTAGGTCATATCGGACGATAAATTAAGTAGGTTAAATGATTCTCAAACGAGCTCGGTGTCCATCACGCTTAGGGCTACCTGACATTCATCTTTCAGTATAAGGACAAAACCTCATCCATACGCGTATATACGCCACCCTAAATGAGATCATCTGGAATGTGAGTCAGATACGCTACTCCCACACCACCGATGCGGGCTACATTAGGTTACGTTCTGCAATGAGAAGTAATTATAATTTTGGAATAGCACTGGCAGGCTAAAGTATAACAGCAATTTGACTTTGTTTTTGGTTGAATATATGAATAAATGATCCATATAAAATTCAAACATGTTATCCAGTTTTTATAACCATTTTGTACTCTGATTTGAGAGCATCTTCCTTTTGCTGCTATTTAACCAAAATAATTATTATTAGTTTACGAGATTAAATACCAATTATTTCTCATATTTATAGCACAGTGCTAATAATAAACTATATTTTCGTGTAGCAAGATTTTCTATATTATTGTCTGCCCATTATGCAAAAGCCATTCATAAAGAAGAGTAAGTGAGAATTAAAATTATTTTGTTGTTTAACGACGCTCTCAATTGCCAGGATCACATCAGCGTCGCCGGTGTGCCGGAATTTTGTCCCGCAGGAGTTCCTTTACATGCCAGTAAATCTACTGACATGGACCTATCGTTTTAAGCACACTTAAAAATCATCGGCCTGGGCCGGATTTGAACCCGCGACCTTGGGATCAGTAGGCCAGCGTCTAACCAACTGAACCACTCAGACCGACAGTGCGTGAGTGCGTGCGTGCGTGAGTGAGTGAATGAGTGAGTGAGTAGGGTTTAAGGGCCCGTCGACAGCTAGGTCATTAGAGCCCCTCAAAGAAGATGCTAATTCCAGAAATTCTATATAGGTTACATTATTTTCTGAGAAAATAAAGTTTTTCGAAAATTTTCCAAGTAAAGAGTTGTTTAGGATGCTGTATTTTTTTTAAATGTTCATATCACGTGCTTGAAAGAGGGAGAATTTAAATACCATGTTTAGTATTTAACCGACTGTTCGTTTTTAGGGTTACGTTCTTCACAGATAATTGCATACACACACGCACGCGCGCGCTCACAACACACACGCACATACATACAATTATTTTTTTAAATGTTTCTTTTAGATTTGCGGTAGAATCTCAGTATCGAATTTTGGAGCGGAATAAAATACTTCCTCTACCTCAGGTAAGTACGTAGTATAGAAGGTAAACCTTCTGAGGTGCTACATTAACATGACTGCGAAAGGGGTAAGTTTGGGCTTACCTCTTTCCACCATACGCGGACTTTGCCTCTCTTTAATCCCCAGGCGTGCATTGTGTTGCAGTGGCGGGTTGGTTAAATGTATGTATATTGCATTTGATTTACGAAAGCCCTTTCAAATCTTATGCGCTACACATATTCTTATTAGCGACTTCTTTGGTACTACTTATGTTTAACAAGTCAATCAATATCTGGTGACAAAGTCGAAAGCACACCAAGTGATGTTGTTGTAGTGTTTAACGCCCGCTTTTACTACTACGGCACCGCAGGCGGTGACACTGATGACACATGGAATGAAGATGGAGCACCGGTGGAATGAGATGGCGGGGGAAACCGGAGAACCCGGAGAAAACCCGCCCTGACGTCGCTTCGTCCACCACGAATACCACATGCGGCTCCCTGGGATCGAACCCGGGCCGCCTAGGTGGTAGGCGAGCGCGCTAACCGCTCGGCCACGGCGCCGCCACACCAAGTGATCGTCGCGTAACCTATTGCGGTACAGACTTTTAATATTGCCCAACTTGGAAATTAAATTATTTTGTTCTTTAACGACGCTGTCAATTGCCAGGATCACATCAGCGTCGCCGGTGTGCCGGAATTTTGTCCCGCAGGAGTTCTTTAACATGCCAATAAATCTACTAACATGGAGCTGTCGTTTTTGAGCACACTTAAAAACCATCAGTCTGGGCCGGATTTGAACCCGCGACCTTGGGATCAGTTTAACCAACTGAGCCACCCAGACCGACGCCCAACTTGGAGACATTCTGTTCACAAATATATGTAGAGCTATACTTACTCTTATTCACACTATTCTTGCAAATGATTATTTCTCTATCTACTACATTTTATTCAACATAAGCATTTTCAGAAAGCATCTTACTGCTAATTTTCTTGTAGGTACAAGGGGAATATGGGAATACAGTAGCCTTTAAGCGATAGTGAAATGTTTTAAGAGCTGGTTGCTATGCGATGCCTTTGAAATCCCATGCTCTTTGCAAGGCCAAGAGATAGAAAAAACGAATAACATATTCCTATTTGAAAAATTTGATGTGTTGCACTCACATGACTTTCTCTACTCTTGTACTAACTATTCTTACAAACTCTTGTTCCTGTATCTTCTTTGTGTTACTTAAGATAAACATTTGTACAAATTATCTTATTGCTTATTTCCTTGTAGGTGCAAGGGGAATGTTAGAATACAGTAGGCTTTGTGCGATAGTCAAACCTTTTAAAGCTTTGAGATTCCGTTCTCTTTGCAGACTTAACATATAAAAAAATGAACAACGATGTTCCATTTCATGAAACTTTTCCGAAACTCACACACATAACTAGGAATGTCTCCGAAATGGTTCACCCTACAAGAAAATTTATTGAGACATAAATTGTGTATTTTAGCAAGATCTACATTTTGTATAGTATGATTTGGTCTATCTCTAACGGTTTACCAGTTATGCAAAAGTCATCCAGAATAAATACAACTACAAAGGCTATAGCCAGAAAATTCAAGATACACATTTCATTTGTCATAAAAATATCTCAAACATATGGCATTTTAATCAAAATCGTTTGAGCCGTTTTCCAGAAAATCAGAATTTTCGGAAAATTTTCCATGTAAAAGGTAGGTAGTTTAGTGTGAAGCAATTTTCTTGAAAATCTTCGTGTCGCATCTTTGAAAATACATAAAGTTAAATACCAACTTTAGTTTTTAACCTACTTTTCGAGTTATGCTGTCCACAGATTGGCACAGACATACACACACACGGGGCTTTTTCTAAAAATGTTTTTTTTTTTTTTTTATTCGGAGGGCTTCAAAACATATTTCCGGTGAAATCTCGACATAAAATTTTAGGGTGGATCACAATACTTCCTCTACTTTACGTTGTAGAGAAAGTAAAAATGTTATTTTTGTATTCAGAGGGACCCGAAGTATGTATTGTCGATATTTCACTTTTGTTACTCTCAATTTCTTGCTCTTGCATGTGCTCGTAAGAAAGTTACTAATGTATCACGAGCTATTTAATTGGGTGGCAGCCACAATAGATCTATACCAGGGAGGACAGGTAGTGTCAGTATGACGTCAGCTCACACTGCTGAAAATGTAGCACAGAAGAGGAGTTCAACGGGTGACGTCACATCGTTCTGTACTGCCGCAGAAGAGGTTTGAAAGTAGTTTGAGGCACCCGTAATGTAGTAATGTAGGAAAGACAAGTAAAATAGTTGGTGTTAATCACACAACTAACATCTTAGGTGTTGTAATATCAATGTTGACTATTTTAATTAGACAATTTACATTTCAGCTTTGAGCTATGGGAAAATATATAATTCTAGATTATGTGGACAGTCATGTTATAAAGTAAATAGATAAGAACAAGGTATAATTTTCTATGGAACTATAAGAGCCATACAGAAAAAAAATTACGTCGACACCTTCCGACACTTTGTTTCATTTTTATTTTATCTAACTAGTTTACGAATGTTACGACGTAATGTCTGGGAAATTTGTAATCCAAGACTGTATATTAGGTTGTGATCTGACGAGGTACTTCGGGATTTGGATTTGAACCACACAGAAACACTGGCTGCGACATAACCACAGATAGAACTATTTATGAAACAGGTGTTTTAGGGTGGTGTCTTAAGTTTTGGATGTTGGGTTATAGAGGGAAACTTATTGCCCCTTGACGATTGTCTCGAAGGATACAGCAATGTCTGCACCCTGGTGAAAGTAGAAGTAAAAATTTGTACAATGATTCATTTGGAATTTTGGCTGGGAAATTTTTTGAGAGATGAACAGCTCTTGAGTGGGACTATATAAGAAGTTCAGCTTTACCTGCTGGTAGATGGTGGGGACAGAAAAGATGTGCCAAAGTCTTCTGTTCTGCACCCTTTGGAGTCAGAGAATCCAGCTGCCTACGGCCATGTCCCAGACTTCGCAGGCATATAAAGTGAGGGGGATTATAAGAGCTCGGAAGATGTGTAGGTTTAGGCGAACGGGCATCTCGGGCCTCAGCATGGGGTACAATGAGGCAACTGCCTCCTGCATACTTGCAGAGAGGTCTCTGATGTGTTCGCGGAATGTTGGACCGCTTGTCCAGCTTAACTCCCAAGTGATAGAATTCTTCCACTCGAACCTTCGAACTAGAAATTGGAATGTGGGGCACTCTACGATGGTGTGGCGCCTCGTTATGAGGATGATGTGGCTCTTGTCCACATTAACGGACATTCGCCAACGTCGGCACCGCTTTATGTGGTTGAAGGCTCTGAGAATTTGATTGTTGGTGCAGAACAGTAGCACGTCGTCAGCATATTGTGCTATATTGACCTGCGGCCGTGTTGGAAAATCTATATAGACATTGAATAGCGTGGGGGACAGCACAGAACCTTCGGGGGACTCCGCCTCTTATACTCCACCGATGTCCGTCCGACTCGCTTATATAGCCGAGCGACGTTTCGCGAAGCTTCCCGTAAAAAACCTGGTCTTTGTTCTCGCCGCGCTCATTGTCCTTGTTTACCGGCCGCTTGTTGCCTAGCAACGTAGTGGCGTGGGGTAGCTAACCTCTAGCGTCCTCTGAGGTATGCAGCCGCCGTGGTAGTATTTTCATGACAAATGAAATTTACATCTTGAACTTTCTGGGAGTAACCTCTAAAGTCTTCTTCATTCTGGATGATTTTCAGATAACTGATAAACCATAAGAAATACAAAAACAAAATATTGTTACATAAGTGTAGATCTCGATAAACCTTACAATTTATGTGAAATACATTTTTTCTGGGGTAACCATTTCCGAGATATTCCTTGTTATTACTATGAACGTTCCAATACCTAAATACTTTTCTCAAATGGGAAATCACTCTTTTTTCGTTGTCATTCAAAGAGAACGGAATATCAGTGTCGTCTGCATCAGATTTGACTTTCGCTTAAACCTATTATGTTCTCCTATCCCTTTGCACCTACAACGACTGAGTCTCTATTGAAGTTCTTTAAGGACATGAAAGATAGCTTAATTTTGCTTATAAGCCTCTTTTACTGACTTGAGATTCTCTTACGTGCCGTAAATCCACGATACGAAGCCAACAATTTTACTTTCTCCGAAGGAAACCATGCTAAGCATTTTTACGACTGAAAAAAATCCATCGCCCTCCGTCGAATTTGAACCCGCGATCTTGGGAAACACAGACTAGCATATTACCCCTAGACCACGGAAAACAACATTGGACCTACAAGGAAATATGCAATAAAACGATTTCTGCAAACGTTTATCTCGATTATCCTGAAGTAGATGGAAGAATAGGCGTTATAAGGATGGTTAGAGAAAGGAATGAGAGCGCACACATCAGATTTTTATATAAATACTAACTATTGTTGTTGTTATTGTTATCATCATCGCACAATTTTAATATAATTACAGTTAAATAGATTAGTGCTGTGAATTTGAAGGTTGAACTCTGCTGTTATCCTGCACAATTTTGTTAATACGAACTGGTTGATTTGTGACAAATGTTCTCAGAATGTTTTCCAAGTTCACCGATTACTTTTATTGTTTTTACTTTTTCTGCCAAACAGATGCATAGCCTGAAGAGAAGTCTATGTACGCCAGTATGACATACAATAAATACACCAGACATCGCAAATTTTGATCTTGCAAGACAGCGCCTGAACTGTGACGCAACTTTCACGACACAACATCCCTCTCCGCGCTGAACCCCTTCCATTAGCTAAGACAGCATTGGCTCAGTCCGTTATCTGAGTGTTGCGTGTTCTACTGACAGTAACGTTTTCAAAACCACGAAAACTCCATTTGGGGCTGAATGAGAGGAGAAATATATTTTCTGAAGTAAAAACGAGAATGCGAAGTATTTATTGTGTTCCAAAGTTTTAATGGATGTCAACATTACCTACATGAGATGCCACAGAGATAAAGTGTCAACGTATTAGATTGTATAAGATATTGGGAATGTAATTGTCATAATTTGATGTCCTATATAATTGTAGTTGTACATAAATCCATTGAGTTGGTTATTATGTCTATTAAATTTTAGTGCGGAAACGTTTAACAGCATTACATTAACTTACAGGAAGCACACTCTAGCAAATGTGAGAGACATAACGATATACAATCTCCGACTATAATTTAAAAGTAGCTGCTTGCAGGCTATCATATAGCTTGGAAAATCGGAAAAGCAATGAAATCTTTTAGAGATGCATAGTTTATAAAATCCTGTCTATACGATGTCACTAAAACAATATTTCCCAACATGCAGATTCAAGTTCTTAAAATATACGTTTGTCTCCTAACATTGTCAAGAATAGAGAGCTAAAAATTGCAAAAGTAATTTAAAACGATATCCAAAATGGAATTAACGTGTTTATAAGCTACTCTCTAGGACTAGATGAGACAACATACATAAAGGAGGCTCAGTTAGTAATCTTTATTTGCTGTGTAAACGAGAATTTTCCTGGAATTACCTTTGAACATTGTAAGGAGCAAACAGCAAGAGAACTGTTCCGACACAGTAGAAAAAAGTCGAGACTGGAAACAACGGATATCAGCGGCGATAGATGATGATCCAGCTATGATTGGCGAAAAGAATGGTTTGGTAGGGAGATTAAAAGTTATTTAAAACCTTACAAATGCCTGAAAACGTACCCTTTTTGGATTGCGTTATCCGTCGGGAGATACCGCATGGAAAGATTGTAAATGCAAAACAGGTACTAATTAATGTTGTTGTTAAGACTATTAACAAAATTAGTTCCTTCAACCCAGAGATTTCAGGTTCAATTCCCAGCTGGTGTTGGGAATTTTTCACTAGCCCTCACAGAGTCTGGATGCGTGAATGTGGGAGAAAATGTCGGTGTGCTTGATGTAACAATGATAAAAATAAACATCAAGAAACTTAACAGTTGTAACACCATGAATTGTTTCTCAAGTCAAAATTCCTGATATGAGCAAGAGTTACATGCACCTTGAGCAGTTCTTTTTTACTATAAATTGAACACATTAAAATCGAGAAGAACGCGCTCAATTGATACAGCCTTCATGCACAATTAACACTACCTACTTATGCAGTACTCACAAATTTAGATTGTTCACTATGCTATAGGGAAGGAAAGTGAAATAAAATAAAAATATAGATAAAACGTATTTGTAATGTCATTAAAATGCTTATATCCCTTCCTTCTCTGTTATTTATCTTCTATGAACATTATTAAACAGTATATATGATGGTAGTGTTGATCATAAGTCACCTCTGCCACGTCGCTTACTGCGTCTTCACCAGGGACAGCAATTATATGCGGTTATAATCCCAGGGTCATTAATATGCATACATTTATGCAGTGAAAACTTCCAGAATATGCACACCAACATGCCCATATACAATATTAAAAAATATGGGTACTCACCTTTAGTTCTCCTGTCTCAACTTCTTTTTTGTTGCAGTTTACGATCATCATATGTTTTACATTTTCCATTGTTAGCCGCCTCCTGTTGCTCCTTAAGATATCCTTATAGTGGGAAAAACCTCTGCACCTCACAGGATGATAGAGGTGCATACACAGAAGCTGCTATTTGTTTAACTCTTGAGTGGCTTTTCACTAGACTGTTGGGAACGTCTCCCTGTTAAAACTTCTTCAATCTCATACTTTGTTCATATCCTGGGTTTTTTGAAGTAATACTACATGCTTTTTCCTTCACTACATTGCCAATGGTTCCAGGTACTGAATTCAATTTAGAGATTGCGGTTTTGAATGGACTTAACGACTGGGACAACTTAATGTTATTGGTTTCCAAACAATGAGAAGATGAGAAAAATGTGCAGATATATAGAAAAGGTTACTTTCTGCTTCTGGGTTCTTTAATATATCTTGGGAAATTTTAATTGATTCAGAAGTTTTGGGATCAAATGTATTCATTAGATTCCTGTTTCCAAATGTTCGATGTAATAGAGAACTGCACACAACTATGTTCCCCAACGCGTTATAATAGGTTCTGGTGAAAGTAGGACATTCAGTGCAGTTGCTTTGAAAGCTTGTTTTCTATATGGTGCTCTAACAAATACTTTCTTTACAGAAGATACCAGCTTATCTACAAGTGGGAAATTTGCACGAATTGTTTCTGCAGCGTGATGTAAACCACGTGCAAGACAAGTCAAATGTATCATATTTGAAAATATAACTTTCAAAGTAGTGCCAGCTTTTATCATGTAACTCGCAGCATCAGTTACAAAGAGTGATACACGCTCGTACTGAATACCACCAGGCCATAGAAAGCTCAACGAATCAATAGAAAATTTGGATATGGAAGAGCTATTTGTAGCATCAAGTTGTTCTATCGCAAGGAGAAATGGGGTGCTTAGTTCGTTTTTATGGAGAGACCCAACAATAGCATTTGCAATAAACCGACCTTCACTGTCCTGCGTTTCGTCGACTGACACCCACACAAAATTATCTCCAATCTGTTCTTCAATATTTTAAATTGTGAGATTGTAACACCTCTTCACATAATTTTTGCGAAGCATAGATTGGTCTGGCACTTTGCACTTAGTATACTGCTGAATGAAATTTCTTTGTGTGGGATTGGTGAGTTTCCACAATGGAATGTCTGCCGCTAAAAATGCTTCACACAAATCAAAGGAGAACTGTAAAAAATTACTGTCTGAAAATTCACTTAACAATTTTTGAACAGAGACGCTTTTTGTGGATTTAAGTTCGATATTATTTTTCCGTATATTAGTATCCAAATGCTGAAGTGCTAGAAAGCGCTTTTCACAACTAACCGTTTTCTCACATGCTCCACAATACAAAATTCTACTATCTGTAGTTATCAAATCTGTTTCAAACTTGTGTTGATATCCCTGTAACCTACCTTTGCCACTCACTTACAACCTATGACAATAAAGTCTGGTGAATAGCCCTGTAACATTCACGTAGATGAACTATGAACGGCAGTTACCTTACTGTTCTTGAAAGTAGTCCCATCCCATTGTTATGCACCGCTGAGACCTGCGATACATGTCCTGGAAACATTGCAAGAAGGTTTCCTTTGGGATGGTGTTCAAAAGCCTCGTCACGTTGCGTTAGATGTCAGGAATATCATCAAACATTGTTCCTTTAAAAGCGCGTTTGAGTCGAGGTAATAGGAACAAGTCTTGAAGATTGAGATCTGGCGATTATGATGGATGTTCAATTTGCACAGGGTTCCTGGTTTTTTGTTCATGACAATGCTCGCCCACACACAGCCAATATCGTCAAACAGTCCCTGTCCAAAAAGGGAGTGAAGCAACCTTTGGACCTGGCAGCGTTGTCATTTCACTAATTTCCAAGGACTAAACAATGTTAAACGTAGCGACCCCAGGTCGTGAAGACCGCATAACTCGCCGGGAGGAATCGGGACGCTGACCACGTACCACCCTACAGTACTACACCCTACCAATGACGCCTGTAGTGGGCCGAGGTGGGGGACGCAGCGACTGGGCTGTACTGCCGAGGGGGGCGGTTACACAAAGTTGCCATGTGCCCATTCACTCAATTTCTGGGTGTGCCTTTATCCTGACTCCGCATTCCCGATAAAAAGCTCTGGAGAACTAAAGTCGCTGGTTAATTTTCCATTTCAGAAAATATGTGTGCAGGATGTGAGGTTTGAACCACCGACACTTAGTACTTTCAACCCCTATGCACAGACAGGCGACGATTTCGGTCATTTCTGGGTCGGCCAACTTTCGCTCTATTCCTGCTGTATTAAGTTACATTCTCTCATTAAGTTGGCAATAAATTTCCTTGTAAGGCGGAAAGTTCCTAACACTATTAGTTCCGTTCTATAGTCGACCACTTGGCATGGTTATCTGCGCACATCATGAATGGTTTTCTGAGGCAGAGTCAAACGGTGGCTGTCTTTTTACCTTGAGAAGGCGTATGACATTTGCTGGAAGTACGGTATTCGTCGAACTCACCATAGATGGGGCATTCGTAGACGCCTACCACTTTTTACTTTCTCTACTGGTAAGCAGAGGAAGTATTGTATTCCACCCAAAAATTCGATGTCGAGATTACAACGGAAATGTTTTGAGACCCCTGAATAAAAAAAAAAGCATTTTTAGAAAAAGGTCAGTGTATGTACATGAATGTGTGTATATGTGTAGGTGTGTGTGTGTGTGTGTGTGTGTGTGTGTGTGTGTGTGTGTGTGTGTGTGTGTGTGTGTGTGTGTGTGCGCGCGCGCATGTGTATCAGTCTGTAGACAGCATAACTCAAAAAGGAAAAGTCGTTAAAAACCAAAGTTGGTATTTCGGTTTAATGTCTTTCAAGAATGTGACACGAAGATTTTGAAGAAAATAGTCCCACCCTAAACTACGCTTTACATGGAAAATTTTGTTTTTCTTGAAAATGCCTCTAGCGATTTTGATTAAAATGACACATGTTTGAGATTATTTGATGCCAAATGAAATGTATATTTCACATTTTCTAGCTATAGCCTATGCAGTCTTGTTTACTCTAGATGACTTTTGAATAATTCTAAAACCCTAAGAGATAGACAAAATCTTACTATACAAAAAATGTATACCTTGCTAAAACACAGAATGTGTCTATATTTTTTTTAGAGTGAACCATTTCGGAGATATTCCTTGTTATTTGTGTCAGTTTCGGAAAACTTTAAACTTTCGTATAGGCTATAACTTATGCAGTCCTGTTTACTCTGGATGACTTTTGAATAACTCGTAAACAGTCAGAGATACACAAAATCTTACTATATAAAAAATCTGTGTTGCACTCGCATGAATTTCTCTATTCTTGTACTAACCATTCTTGCAAACTCTTATTCCTATATCTTCTTCGTGTTGGTTGAGATAAAGGGGATGTTGTGTTGTAATTGAGATAAACACCTGTACAAATTATCTTATTGCTTATTCCCTTGCAGGTGAGGGTAAGTTATCCGGGTAAGGTTTTTTTTCCCGAGGTTTTCCCTTATTCTGAGATTTGCTCGATACTAAATTCAATCATAGGTTTGCTACACTTTGCTGTGTTATACATCATCTGCACCCACAAACTTTATTTGCACAACAGGAAAGAGAATAGTAATAGTTAGCTACCAGCCATTAAATTTTGCGTCCACCAAAGCAAATGATTATTTTGATGCAGTAGATTTGTCAGAACATGTTGAATATTTGCAGATGGCGCGCCAACTATGAAGGTTCTATAAAAAAAGATTTTTGCCCTTAGGAAAGCAAAAGAACCCTTAATCATCTCACATTTTCTCTAAAGAGGATTTGATTCAAAACAATTGGTTAATTACATAAAAGCAAAGCTATTGTCAGAACTAATTTCTGCAATGGATCCTAAATGCATTTAGTTGTCTCGCGATCGTGCATTGTCAAGGTTTTATGAACTTAAAAAGCTTCACTTTGTCAAGAAAGTGAATATATCTATTTCCTTAAGAGACTGGTGGTGCAATAAAGTTGCTGTCTTGCAGACACATGCCAAACAATAAACACTGAACAAAATCGTGCAGTGAAAGGCGAAATATCAAAAGTTGTTCTTTTAGGAAAAATATTTTACTTTGGGTAAACTGAATTAAAAAGCATAGCAATTACGGGATGTCTGAGCTTGTAACCTTCTGCAAAGTTGACATCTCTCAACACTCATTTCAGAAATCTGCTCCTTGTTATGCACAAATGATGAAAAATATTTTCCTAAGCTCCAGTTGATTTCCATCGACTGAGCGATGAACCATTTTGCCCCTTGTGCTCATCAGTCAGCACAATTAGTTTATGAATTGGTAGGTGGTGAGGAATCAGAGGTTTGAAGCATCGCATTATCCTGGATCTCTCTTCGGAAAGAATATCTATTTCTACAAAGGATGAAGTTCTTTCCTTTTCTACAACCTGTTAAAATGAAGCAACAGTTTCTGCACTAAACCCAGTGAAGCACAAGAACGTTACGACCGTTACCTCTGGAAGACGATATAAAATGAAATTAGCCCAAAATGTCCCGTGAAAGGCAAAGGCCTCCTATCAAAAGGGAAAGCTCATTCGTGCAAACGTGGTGAATAGTGGACATGTTTATTGCCCACTATTCATTGTTTAGTTTCTACACAGATGTGTCTAAGAAATACAATGGTTATTTTCTAATATATAGCGACTGTCTTTAACAATATATACAAAATAATTACTTGTACAATAATACTCCCATTAAATTGTTCCATATTGGGAATGGAAATTGCAATAATAACAAACGAAGAAATAATGCAGGCTATTAACATTTCTGTTATAGTCTGTGACAAGCATCATAGTGGTAACTTTATTTAAATGTCTTGTAATCTCGCCACCTGGCCTCCCCATTTCCATTTCATTTTTGTGGCCAATTATGTCTAGTCTTTGGTCTGGATAACTGGTTTAATCTCACAGTAGAGATTCTATCTTTCAGAGATACCCCTAGGAGTTTGCGTTGCATCTTCCGTTGGTATATTTGGATTTTGTTTTTCTTATGTGGTGTTAGTGACCATGTCTGACAGCTATAGAGTAATAAGGGGTAGACACTTCCATTACGTAAATAAAAATAAATACTTAAACGACGCTGTCAATTTCCAGGATCTCACCAGCGTCACCGGTGCGCCGGAATTTTGCCCCGCAGTTATTTTACATGCCAGTAAATGTACCGACATGGAGCTGTCGTTTTAAGTACACTTAAGAACCATCGGTCTGGGCCGGATTTGAACCTGCGACCTTAGGATCAGGAGGCCAGCGTCTAACCAACTGAGCCACCCAGACCAACGTTCCAATACGTGGAATTTATATCGTCTACTTACTGTTTTGTCTAAGCGTATGAACTTAAGACCGTAAAATGCCTTCCAGGCTAGACATTCTTCGTATTTTCTTCTCCATTTTGTCCTGAAAGGATATAATTTGTCCCAGGTATGCATATTGGTTAACGTGAGGGATATCCCATCAATTATTACTGATGTTATTGGTCCGTTAGACATGATCTGCTTTTTTAGTTTAACGAGAGACTTGCAGATTTACTATGTTCAAATAGTTGGTCTAGCGCTTTTTTTTTTTTTTCTGTAGTTCTATCGGTGATTTGGGGAAAAGAACAACACCGTCGGCAAATCTTAGATTCGTTATTCTGCTTCCATCCAAATTGTTTGCTATATTTATCAGAATATATCTTTCAGCACACAGGTGAATAGTTTGGTAGAGTGGAAGACGATGGGAGGGTGTATTTATCAGCTATTAAAACTATTTGGCCACAGGTACAGATTTTTAAAAGGACACCAAGCTCGCTTCATATTAATTTTCTTTTCTTCCCTTTTTTGTGCCAACTTGTTTGAATTATGAAAATTAGCAACACTGATAAGCATACTACTGAAATAGTGGCATATTACCGACATGTTACAAAAAAGAACATGTGATGCCCATATCCTTGCATTAATTGCCCTAATCTTGGGTTAACATTCTCGTCCAATTCCCGAGGTCGGGGTTCAAACCCGTTTCCTATCAGTTTCTCTTTTAGACTAATTTGTAACTTGCTCTGGAACTTTGAAATTTACATTTTATTAAAAAGACTGACAAACAACAATTCTATTGGGAGATCACCTTTACGCAATTTTTGTGGACAGGAAGCTATCCAGTTTTGTCTTGAACTTCCTTTTCCTTAGGCAGAGTAAAACATTTTCTATTTTTTTTTTTTTTTAATCAGGCCGCTTAGTTACCTTGTTGTAACAAGTCTCACAATAACCTCGCGTAAACATCTGGGCAGTTTCACATTCTTCCGATACGCTTCATGGCTTTGGCAGCTTATACTTAAGGATAGCCTGAACAATTGTCAGAAATTGTTCCTTAGTTACCTCTTTAGTATGAACGTCGTAGAGCTGGCGCAACGAAAGCTTGCCAATCTGCAGAATGCGCAGACTATTTGAAAACCGTGCCATTGCGCCTATTGCTGCGCGATTAAGGGCAGCAATATTCAACGTCTTGAGGTGTGCATGCCGCAGAGAATGAGAAGTGTGTGATCGGTAACTACAATGCGGGGAGCGTAAGTAGCCATCAATCTAGCGAGGTAACCCGACTTTATCCGAGTAGTACCGAAGTATTTGTGCAGCTCTCGTTGCGTTACGTCTACTATCTTTAACTCCTACACCCATACAGCCCTTAACATCATGTTAGTGACGTTTTAAATGGCAACCCCAGGTGGATGTATCCATTTTAATCTCCAGTTCAAGCAGTACATACCCATTCTCAAACTGTTCTTAATGCAATTTTCCTAATATATTAATGAAATCGTTCATACATGCTAAAAAATAACACTAAAAGAAATTGGGAGTAGATTTTTGCTAACAAGTGTGTGGCTACTTGTTTAATTAGAACAATTGTAAATATTGCTAAAAATAATTTATAGTTTAAAAATTTATTTCCACATGAACTAGTCCTCTATTAAAAATTCCCTTCTACAGTTGAACCCATGAGAATGATGGGGGATAAAAGACCAATACATACTTCTGAGAAAATAAACTATTTAAAACATTTTATTGCACCATTTAATTAACTTTTTTGTAGTTGCTGCAAGGTTGCCAATGCCTTTTAACATGTGCTACTGAAAGTATTTCTGCCTTAGAAGATTTGTTAATTAAAAAATTAAGTTATCCTGGTCTCACACCTTAGACACATTTTCTTTTCCACCATAAAACCACTATGTGAACTGAAACACCACTAATCTGAACAGTTTTAACTTATTGTCCTTCTATATGCATTAGATGCCAATTATGTAGCATTTAGGTAATAATTACTCTTGATTAGAAATAAAAGACAGCACATTAATGTACAAGTTTTTCAATACTACTCTTACACTGGAAGAATAAACTTTCCTAACTTCATAATGCTGCCTAGTTTCTTCTGATTTATTGACAATGGTGCATTTAATGGAATTAGAGCTAACTCAACATTAATTTCATTAGCATGTGCTTTCTTCATAGTGGTAAGGTTTATAAAATATGAACATGTTGAAGGTTTCAAACACAAATTCCTGGAAATGCTAATTGCTATTTCAAATATGGTTGACCATATTTTATTGTTGCTTAAAAATGGTAACAAATGGGTTTTGAAACCTTTAATGAGACCTTCAGTCACAATGACCGCTTAAAATTTCTGATGCACCCCTAATTGGAGTGTACCAATCTTCTGGAATGAACACTTTTTCTCTCTTGATTTGCTCAAAAAACGTCCAAATATCCTATAAAATAAAAAAGAATACCCACCATTCAGGTGCAATGAATTGCATTATTTTGCCTCCAAGGTAGACAAAAACTTAAATTTTTACTCTGACCTACAGAGTTGTCACTGTAGAAATATTATAGTAAGAGTAAAAATAGTAAACGACTTGTCTTTGTCCACTTCTCAATGAAAAATGGAAACCTATTAAGTGATAACCTGCAGAGCCATCTAGCAAATTCTGTACAAAGTGCTGTAGTACTGTTCCCACACATAGATGGAGCATGCATTCTGTGCTCATTAACACAATTTCATAGAAACTGATCTTTATCCACTTATCATTCTCATGCTTTCAATTTGTTAAAACACTATTATACAGTATGCCTAGCCAATAGAAGATTTTTAAAAAATAATAGCACGTGGAGCAATTTTCAAAACACCAGCAAAACTATAAAGTACTGTCAGAACTATTGTGCACAAAAAGTTGAAAATTGATGTTTGCTCATAGGAATGTTACAAATAGTGCCAAAATTTCAAATCAAGTAAAAATTTGTGGATTTCTGAAATTTCGCAGATGGGTCAAGTTCAATTTTGAGGGTAAAATGACATCCTATTGAAACCATTACCGGATATTTCTACTTTAGAGAAAATAAAATGACTAAAATGCAATAAAATGGTTGGTATCCAAACAAAACTTCACATTCAATTTTCATTGGGTTTATTCAAATCCAATCCTAATTTGACATCTATTATCTGCAGGCAGAGGGGTTTTATGAAGTTAAAAGAGAAACTGTATTATTGCATGACGTCAGGTACTCTTGACAGGACTCTATTCCCACCCTCTGCAACAGCTGGTATAGTTAAAACTGTGCCATTTATTCCTCGCACAAAGACCAAAGGAGAATTGTGGTAATTCTCAATTAGCATGGTTTGTGGTAGAATTTGGCATGGAACACTTCAGCACAAATGAGTAAACCATTAGATTTAACAGAGTTCAATGGACATTTAAATCATGTTAACACATTCAATGGCACAAAAACATAAAACATTGTTAGAAAGGAACAAGAGGGAAAACAATTTAAGGATCTGCATTATACACTCAGTAAGAGCAGATATTGCTTTATAAAATATACAGCTTTCTATACAATTGTTTTGAAGCTTTCATAAACATATAGTGTGTGGCATAAGTAGCTTTACACTTGAGAGACTTGTATTTCATAGAACTGCAGGCATGTGTCATGATCATCTTCCAGTAACCATGGAGTAGTCGTGGATGATATGGCTTCATGTGAAGAGAGTTCAACATCCTGCACAGGGACTATCCAAAATTCCTAACTAAAAGGAAAGCTATGGGTTGACTTCTGATTTGCTACAGACACTTTCACAACCAGCATCTCATTTTCTTGTGCACACTGGTCTGGGCTGGCTGGAATTTGGAGCATTGTTAATAAAACCTGTTTATCAAATTTATTGAAATTTCAGTAGATGGTTTGACTTGGACATGTCTTAAATGTTTCTCACTAGTGAACCTGCACTGTAGCTGTATTTCCACATTTCCAATACTCCATTAGGACCCAGTACCTGTCCTTCATGCTGTAATTACCTGCCATCATTTTTAATGCTTTTAAACAAACACCTAACAACTGTCAAGCTACTTATGCTGCACCCTGGATAACAGAAAAATTCCTTCCAAAATACAATTATTACAACATGCTTTACATCCTATCATGCCTAAATAACTTAAAAGATGCAGCAGCAGCTAAAAAGATTTACCTATGTATAGATGAAAAAAAAAACACCTTTTAACAAATCAGCCACTTGAGTTATAGGAAACCCAATACCTGATGGTCCACTTAAAATACTTTTTAAGCCTCATGATCTAGGTAAAACGCTTCTTTTGGAGGGGAACAAAACACAAAAATATATTTCATTTGGCACATTAGTGGATTTGTCAAGAATAGATAGCAATGCAACCAAGTTTCACACTGCCAAGATAAGTAGTTCTTATGTTACCTGCATTTGCTGGTCTGATGCAAGACATCCGTTATTCCACTGACCTCAGACAAGATGTGTTTCAAATGACAAACAAGGTTCACGTAGTAGCCGCCTTATCAGTCTGAACCAAAAAAGTACAATTGATTTATTTAAACCATTCTGATCCCGATAGTGCTGATTCCATACATTACAATTGGTGTAAGTTAAATTCCATTATATGAAAAATGTATTCTCTTTGGAGCATATCTGAGACGAAGTCATAACTTCCAGTGTGCATATAATGTCAAATATTAGCCACATCTTTTAACAAGCTGCTATTCAAAATCATTTTCTTCAGAGCATGATAGGCTGATTTGCCTTTAATCCATTCATTCAACAATTCATCATGTTCACCATTTTCTAGCCATTTATGTTCATTTTTATGTGAGGAAGAATTGATGTGAAGTTTTTAACTAATATGGCACTGTTCTTACTACAATTCTGTGCAGCCCCCACCATAAATGGTTATTTATACTGGCTTTCCATAACATCAACTTTGGGTATGGGTTTTCTACCACTTTAATTTTTTTCATTAGACTTTTAGACAAATGCCATGCCTCAGATTCATGTTCTGCATACTGAGTTTTTAACAGGCATCTTACACTGTCTCTCGGTGAGAAACACTACACATTTCCTGTTTCACAAGCCTAGTCATTATGTTGCTGTAAGTAACCTTTACCAAATCACCTTTCATCAGACCTTTGAAAAAGTTCAAAACAAATACTTTTGTGGAAATTTAAATCCATGATAGAACAGATAAAATATTTGGGTGAAAATTCTGAGGAGTCATACTGTCCGTCTCCTGCTAACCATATAGGTATACCACAATCTTAATGAATTCAAGTTATTTTTTCTTTCTGGAACCCAAAATGCTCTAATCTAATTTGCCAAACCCAATGATTTGCAGGACTTAAATTCCAGAAACAATGAACCTACAAGATAATAAAAAAGAACTTGCTATTGAAGTAGTTTCTTCAGGTTTCTCTGCTGATACATTTTGTGAGTTCTAAGTGAATGTATTACTGCAGTAACACATGATTCTAACATAGCATTGTCCCTTTAATGTAATGAGAAACTGTTTTGAAAAGTAAAAGTAGAGATGTCCAAGCAACAATGAAATATTCCACTGTAGCTTTATTTTGTATGATTAAATACCCTCCTCCTCGTTCTCCTTATTCTTCGTTATCAAAATCTGAAGTACCAGGTTCACAGAAATTTGAAATTTTCATTCAGCTTATCCTGGTTGTCACCATAGCTTATTTCATAAAGGCTTTCAGGTTTCAACATTATACTGAGTGTATATTTCCTTACGTATTAACACATTTTACTTCTAAATTATTTTTTTTCTTTACCAATTGTGTATTTTGCACTCTTTCACCACTTTTATCAACTTCGTTGTCAATCTTACTGCAAGTAACGCTATTACATAACTTACAAATAGTGCTTTTACAATTTCTAGCCTCATATCATTCTGTTCTTTGTCGTTTGCTCTTGGATGAACATGGGAAGTGTTACTAGAATTTGAAGTATTTACATTTTTGCACATAGCAAAAATAGTTCCAAGTTTTAATAAAGACCCTTTGAAATTTTCATCTGCACTGCTTTCTAATAACTGTGTCTATTCATAATCATGCCCTTAAACTGGAAGGAACATAAACGAGTACTGGAACCAAGTAAATATTTTCTTTTGCAAAATTCTACCCACATCCTATATCTTTTGGGAGATTTGTCTTTGGAAATGAATTAAAATGAATTCACTTCTCACACTGCAGCCATGTGCACCACAAGGGTAATCCCAAAACTAAGGTCTCCAAAGCGCTGGGGTCACAGGGAATCTTTGTGCAGAAACTGTATGGATGTTGGCCATAATGCTTCTTTCCTTCCCCCCCCCCCCCCTCCACTCTCTACAGACACCACTACAGTCTTGGCTTGGTAGCCAGATGTAATGGAGCTCCCGTTAGCAACTACAGCCAGGTGTGAAGTTCGCACAGTTATTCGGTTTTTGAGTGAAAAGGGGGATAAACCAAATAAAATTCATTGACAGTTGGAAGTGTATGGAGTCTTGTGTGGATGTCAAAAATGTCTGCAAGTGGTGTAGAGAGTTTGCTGATGGTCGCACGGAAATTCACGAGGAAAGAAGCAGGAGACCATCAATTCCCGATGAAACAATCGCAAAGGTTGAACAAATTGTGCTTCAAGATCAGCGCATCACTCTCAATGAGCTCTGCATTGTTGATCCCGAGATTTCTCGAAGCACCATTCACAGGACTTTGAAGAGTTGAAAGTTCCCACCAATTTCTTCAACGCTATGCTGACAAAAAGGACAACCTTTTGGATTCAATAGTCACAGGTGGTGAAACTTGAGCTTTCCACTTCACACCTGAGACAAAACAATCTCGTGAGTGGCGGCATTCCGGTTCACCCAGCCGTGGAAGTTCAAAAGAACAGTCTGCCGGTGAAGTCAAGGCAACTGTGTTTTGGGATCGAAAGGGGATATTGTTGGTTGACTTTATGGATCCTGGGACAACAATCAATGCCGACAGGAATTGTCAGACAGGCAATTCAAAACAAAAGAAGAGGTATGTTGAGCAAGGGCATCAGCCTTCTCCACGATATCGCTCGCCCCACACTGCCTGTTAAACTGTGGATCTCCTGCATCAGTTTGGATGGGATATCACCCACCTAACCTATAGTCCAGACTTAGCGCCCAGTGACTGCCACTTGTTTCCCAAATTGAAAGAACACTTGGCTGGAACGCACTTTGGTGACAAGGTGAAAGATGAAGTCCACCGCTTCTTCAAGAGCATGGCAGTGGACTGGTATAAAATGGGCACACAAAAACTGCCACAGTGTTTACAAAAATTCGTAGATCGAAATGGTGATTATGTGGAAAAATAGAAAAATGTTCAAGCTTAAAATCTATGTACCATTTGTTAATAAAAGTTTATTTAAATTTTAAAAAAATTGGAGACCTTAGTTTTGGGATTACCCTCGTATGTTGAGGAATGTTATTTTTCACAACATTATGTTGATATCATCAGAAAAATACCAACATAAAGTACACTGCTCTTGAACTTCTATATCAACAAAATCAATTTATGAAAATGCACAAGTTATGAGGTGTTTATTTTGCTTGTACGGCAATAACGGTGTCACATAGGAAAAAAATCCTACCACTGCATTTTAAAGGGCATATACTTCATTTAAAAAGAAATGTGACTTTTGTGTTTCATTCCTCTTTAACCTCAGATGAGATTAGAGGAGAAATCTTTCTAGAATTACTCATTTCCTCAATGACTTTCCATTACGACCTGCTGTTCTTGCTTCATGTTTTATCAAGTTAGCAAAACTAATGCCTTTGACTAGGAGAAAAATGTTGCTATATCTGCAGTGAAGGAAATCATTCAGCTTTGGTTCAAGATCATTCATACATTCTGAATCATTTCAGTAATACTGCAACTACAATAACACATTTAAAAACATCTACACTAAAAATGCCGGAAGCTCTTGAGGGAATAGAACAGGTTTCAAAACACTGAGTCAAGCACAAAAGGAAACTGTTAAATAAAGAATAATAAAGAAGCTTTAATTCTTTTGCATTTTTGTATTTGCTCCTCAGGTGAAAAGTAGCTTTTCAAAATACAAGATGTGTTGATGTTCTAATCTCACACAATTTACTTTTCTACTAAAAAATACATTATACATTAATACCTTCAATATTTTATTGCATACTATCAGTAGCCAAACATTTAACACTCATTTCTGATTTAACCACTTTTGATGCAGGATGAACTACATATCTGTCTACAAAGAACATTGCAATGGTCACAAGTGCTTCCATCCTTCCTTGTCGCCATGCCTAGGTATATTTCTAACTTGGTTCCCTTACTAACAAAACCACCTGAAATTCTTGTTCAACATTATTACTTTCTTTTCTACTTGCCTGAAGGAAGTAGAAATATTTTTATTCCACCCAAAATTTTCTTATGTTCTACCAGTACATTTGTGGTCATCTCTCCCACCTCTGATTAGTATTTTAGAAAAAGTTTTGTTAAAATGTGTGAACAGACTAAATGAAAACACCAAACCTGTTATTTAAATTTCAGAAAATATACCCCCTGCAAACTCCCCCCCCCCCCCCTCTATTGTTTAACCTATAAAGTACTGCTTTCCATGCAAAACCTTGCTGCTCAAATTTCAGTGAATATACATGAGACTTCAGCCACCCCCCAACACATTACTCAAGAACTCTGATAAATAACAAATTGATATTTAAGTTCAGCACCTTCCCAGGATGCCACACAAAGATCTGAGAAAATCTCATTTGAGGTTTACAAGCACAAGCAGTCTTCCACCGTGACATCACTGCTGTATGCAATTATTTATTTATTGATACACGTAACAGGTAAAAAGCCAATAACAACATTCGTAACTACAAGATAAATGAATATTAGAATACAAAAGCCTAAGAGTATTTAATTTACATTACGGAATGATAACTAAAGAAACACATAACACAAACACAAGTAGAGAAGGTATGTTCCAAATGTATTGCCTCAAATGACTACCTTTGTTGTATGTATTAATGAACTGATTAAATTTTGTATCAGATCTGCATCTGGGTGATGCACTCTATTTTGAAAAAATAGCATTTTAAATAATGGAGAGGTTTTGTGACCTTTCATTCTTACTTTTGGAATAAAAATTGATTGCAATTACAACTACTACCCACTTTAGGGATATAAAATTATATGCTCTGGGATGTATTTATATATACAGTACAACTTTGTTAGCACGAACTTGCTTAAGACAGACTTGGGGTCAATGCAAAAACAATATTGGCCCCGGCAGGAATACATTAGTTCTTCTGGGAAGTTTTATTGGTTAACACGAATTTTGCTGAAGGCAAATTACAAACTTTCTTCAGTCCCTAGCATTTGTAACATGAACTTCCAATGTTGCAGTATTTTTAATGGTTAATTTTTTTTCTGAAATGAAAGCAAGAAATGTGATTACAAAGCTAACTATCCATTGTTGACTTGCTTCTAACATACTGTATGTCGGCAGCCATGATTATCACCTCAAAAGGCAGCAAGTACGATACATTTCAATGAATTCAATGTGTACATTAACATTTAGGAACGTATTTGATGCTAAGTGTTCTTTTATTCCTAGTGGAACTGAGTTAGAATACTGAATACAAATTTACATGTGATAGCATGCGAAACATGGCTAAGAGAAAACAGACACCTAGGTAGATAAAGATTCTTGATGAAGTGGGTCATGCTACAAAGCAAATTGCTGATATTTTCACTCCTGCAAACACCAGCAAATCATGCTTGAACATTTTCCAAGAAAACAATATAATTTGTGAGACTTTGTACTTTGTCACTTTATTGTGTTATAAGCCTATATTTACGCACTGACACTATAGTATATTACAGATTACTGTACTACTGCATGAGTATACATATTACAATCTGTGTTTTCACTTAACACTAATTTTTTTTAACTCAAACTCTGTATTTTTCGGTCCCTTCGGATTCATGTTAACAAGATTATACTGTATTATGAGATGTATTCCACAAGAATTGGTCCGATATTTAGGGAAGAATGAGCTCTTTCACATTATGTAGAATACAAAGATGCTGCAATGTACCATGTATGTATATATGCACAGAATGTAATTACCAAATTTAGCTTCCCCCAATTGCAGGATACCATAAACAAAGCATACTAAACAAAAGGATATAAATACCTATCAAATTTAAATTGTGAAGAATACAAATATTGTTAAGTTGCAATTATATGAAATACTACTAGAAAATAATCATAATCACATATTGCAATATAGTTAGAGATACTGAGGGCTACTACTTTAATGTGAATGGTTTAATTTGTATTTTCTGCAAAATCACACAAAAGAGCATGGCATTAAACGCTGGTTTCAATTAAGTCAATGTTACTTGAACTAAGATATTTACTGAAGAAGCTCCAAGTATTGCATATTCTTTGTTCATTGTACAACCGTGGAAAAAATGATTGAGTGCATTAGGACAGCAGAATATTTGAATGGCAAGTCCCACGCCGTGTTGGAGCACAAGACTATTTCCAACATGCAGCCTGAGTGTATTGATAGTCTGTTCCTTATGTTATCATCTGTTGGACACAAAATTGGCTGCCTCTTGAATCACCACTCGCACCTGTATTTGTTCCTGATAGAGATGGTGTAGCAGACTGCCTATTTGTGTGCGCACAGACAATAATAAATGGAACATACTATCCATAAACTCAGTCTACACATTTGAAATATGGACCTGTGTAAAACATGCTGCAACATGGCACAGGACTTAGAAACGTTTTGCTCTCCTAATGGACTCAATCATTTTTTCCAAAGTTTGTAAGTGGTTTTTTCAAATCTTCATTGTACGAATTATACAGAATAAAGCACATGTTTTGTTATTTAATGCATACCTTGTACTTTATTTGGCACTTCCAGCTTTTCAAAACTAAGAATTGCATTACGCCACTGCTCTGATAGAGGGGTAGCTACATTACATCATAATACCCCTCTCTCCTGAATGTGACACAGGCTCACCCCATACCTGGACTAGATGCAAGGACATGTTACTAATGAAATTTATACTGAACATTTGTATTACTTGTACATGAAACTTTAACCGTATTGTTAGGTTTCCTTCATTATTCTGTTAGATCTATTACAAGTTGGAGCAAAATGTGTTTGTAAATATTGACATCTTTTTCAATCTATTTGTATGCTTCACTGTTTTTAACACTTCATTTTCATCAGTTTTATATTTTAGTTTATCCGTTCCTCACAAGGCTCCTTTTTGCATAACTAATTTATAATATGAAGTTATAAAAAATTTAAAATGAAGAGAACTTCAGAGGCTAAGCTCAAAACATTTTGCAAGCCATTTAATAGTTATTTATGCAACTAGTGTGTAATCTGACTGTGACTCAAGTATGTTGGGCATGTGAGCAAAAGTGAATGTGCTAATTTTTAAGAGTGTCACAATGAAAATAATATACACATGATGAAAATATTTATGCAATTCTACATTAAAATAAGTAATGTGCTAAATGTAAAATTATAATTTATCAGAGAAGTATGATGTAATATGGCTGTTAAGCAGATGTTAAATTTGTTTCAATACTTAGAGGAAAATGGAAGCTAATGGTGAAACTATTGAAAATATGTATTGTATTCTGCTTGATATTTTGAAAGAAGCAAAGAGTGCTGAGAGTTTATTAATTCCAGAAAAATCAAAAAGATGTTTACAAAAAAGATTATGACAAGTTTTATGAATGGAGAAACGAAAAATGTGTGCAAGAGTGATGATTTCAGGTTTTCTTACAAACACAGTGGAGAAAATTATGTTGATGACATCACTGTCTCATTGCCACAGTAATTACGTCATTCTTTTCCTGGCACTGGTTCCAGAAAGTGGGTAATTTCCCATGATTTATGCCATCACAATAAACCATTTTGACGCCAGGATTGCATAAATATCTTTATATAGTATCTTAGTGAAAATCCTTTAGTCTTTTTTTTTTTTGTGGTGGGGATAAATTTTCTATGTAAAGGAAAGCTTGTGATGCAGTCTCTAGTTAGCAGGATTTCAAAATTATGTTAACATGTATCTTCAAGTTGTGCCAAGCACCCACTGAGACTAGCACAGTAGTAAACAGCCAGAAGGGGCCCAGGATTCAGAGGACACCTTCAACTCATAGTCATCTAACACGTGTTAAGAAACTTGGACTCAATATTAATTTTATTTACTCTACCGTCACTGTTTATAGAGCTTTTTGCTTCATTTCATAACCAACAAACATGTTGCTTTTTAGAAAAGTTTAAACTTCAAATTAATTTTAAAAGCAATGTTCAGATGTTTTATAGCAACCAATACTTGAGACCTCTAATATCAAAGACAGACAATGCCATCTGGTCAACATGGGGAATGCAGTGTTCCTATCAATCTTCTTGCATTGAATTTAATGGTTAATACAGTTCCATTCAGAAAGGGACAAAATTAATATTTTTTGATATTTAAAATGTGTTTACTTTTAAACTATGACATAATGCCGTCCGGTTGAAATGGCGACGAACTCATTTTGCATATGTCTGTCTTTGATACTAGAGGCCTCATTTGAGAACTTCTGTTCTATCCATGTATCTCATTTTATACATTTACTCGTGAAGTAGAGTCCACAAAACACAAAAACAAATTTGAACTACTTAATACACACTTGAACACATTTGAGGGAATTCACATACGTTCACGCAAAGTGGTAAAGGATCTGAAAACTGTAAAGTGGGCAAGTATTTGCATATGTTACGTAATTGTCTATAACACCATCCTATCAACTACTTTCACAGCACAACTGAAGAGCAATCAGATTAATCTGTCATGCAAGAAATAACGAGTTCCAATACATACACATTTTCATTTTAACCAACAATCTACAACATGGTTGCTTGTTATGGTGTAAAGAAATTACAATCGGGTTTTTATTTATGGGCGCTCTTTAATTGCTGTGGTTCTCAGCACCCCGTTCTACATTGGATGTGAAAGACCCCTTAATTTTGCTCAAAGAACTCTTGAGGTACCTTTATGTGCCGTAAATCTATTACATGAAACCATTAGCTTTACTTCCCTTCCAAAGTAAGCCATGCTAAGTATTTTTATGCCCAAAAAAATCCATCATCCTCTGTCAACCTATTATGAGAGAAATTTGACTATCTCCCTTTGAAGTTTCTTTTTTAAAAAAATCCTTATTTATAGTGGCTTTGACTACTGGGTCTTATCACAATTTCAAAGTTTATATTACAAGTGATACATAAATGACAGGTGGTATATTTACAATATATGTGTTGTATATCTAAGTTTTACAACTGGTTAGAATTACAATGTTTTACTTTTTACAATTTAAGCTTTGTTCTATAGCTCACTAGCAAAAATTATTTACTGCTATTCATTTCATAAACATACTGAAAATATGACCGGAAGAGTTTGGGCATGCTCAACTTCATCTGATTATCCTCCCTTTACGTACAACTTACACCCCCTAAGACTTACAAGCCTGTGTCTAGGGTCAGATGGGGAGAAAAGGAACCTATGGACATGACAGAGTGAAGACCTGGAAGTGGGGCGATTAAATAAGCACTAGATATGATAGCGAGGAGAATATGAAATGCAGGCAAAATTCATGATCTGAAAGATGGAGTAATTGGTGGATGAATGGCAGGGGAAACTGGAGAAAACCTACCCAGACGCTGCTTCGTCCATCACAAATACCACATGTAGGTCCCTGGGATTGAACCTGGGCCGCCTAGGTGGTAGGCAAATGGTCTAACCACTCGGTCACGGCACTACCTTGGGCATGCTCAACAAGTAGTAGAATTAAGACCTCTAGGACAAGCAATGAATTCCAGAGAGTAAGTTAACTTGTCACTTTCTCAAAGCTTTGAGAATGAGTTGGAGTCAACTCAGTTGGAGTCAGTTTTGCAACAAGAACTTCCAACATTACAAAGATAAGTTAAGTTTTTAGTTTCTAATTTGTTCTTACTTTAGAATATGTTTTTAAATTTGTCTACGTACTGCTGAAGATGCAATTTAGCACTTGATTTTAAGTTTGGCATGTTTTCAAGACACATAGATTACACAAAACACTTATAAGAACTGAAGAAGGAACATGGTGCTGGTCTATATGCATCATTCATGTGCTTTATCGCAAGCACTACATCTAAAGCGCGTCTCACCCTTAAAAGACAGTACACGTTAAATGGAGCGCAGTGTTGCAACATGTACTAGTTGCGAATCTTTCTCCGCGAGCGACTCGAGGTGGCCTGAGTCCTATACTTAGTCCTTCAATTGCTGCGTGACGAGACGGGCACTTTTAACTTTGGTATCCCTCCATGCCTTTGTTACTGTATGACCTAAATTTACAAATGACTCATCTGTATAAACAATTGATTTCCCCTGGTCCCTAAACCTTTTACGTCTTTTAGATATTTATGTCGCCATCTGATGATATCGATATCGTCTCTCTCTATTAATATGCACTTGTTACCCCTTCTTTCATATTCGAACCCCAAATCAGAGTGGCCCTTGAGAAATTTGGTAGGGTCTCATCACTGTTGAACTGCGACAAAATTATATTCAGCGTGGGTGGAATATTTGCAAACAGTAAAGAATGAACAATTCGCCGCACTCCACCTTGCACTATTCAATCATATTGCGTTAACCTAGCGTTTTGTGTAGTCCCGCCCTTTTTGCTTTCTTTTTCGATGGCGTTCTTAGAGGTCCTTTCATTAGTTCCTTTTTAATCATACACACTACTGCTTCTGAACACCCGATAGCCTTAGCTGTTTCTTTTACTGCCTTACTTACACGCATTTTACTTCAAAAATAATCTAACACATTCATAATTATTTGGCGTTCCTTACTTCTTTATTTACCAACATATCGTCCCTTCCTAGCTTCACCCTCCATAACTACAAATATTTACAAAAATATTAAACAAATAACGCAATAACAGCTCACAGTTACACACACGGCTTCTTTCGAACTAATGTTAGTGCTGCTCCTTATACTATCTTCTGTGTCAGGCCTGACGCTGAATAGATGAATACCTTTTGTTTGCCTTATTGGATAAAAGAAAGAGGTTACTGCCTTTTGGTTTATTTTAAAAACTTTCTCCAACCTTCCTCAACATTTGTTCTCGCTGGTTCCCTGATGTAAACTCAATAACAAAAAAGTTTCACACTGCGTAACTTTTGCAGTGCACATATATAAAATTTTCCGAAAACATTTAATTTAAAAAATTATAACACTTAACTGGGTAAACATAGAGAATTCAAAGTAGGCAGATAGTAGCACTATAGTTTAATCTACCTAAGAAAAAAATATAGATGCATTCTAGCAGTTAGTTTGTTAGTTATTGCGTGATGAGTGTAGAAACAGCAAATATCGGACTTCTATTGAAAAAAACGTTTTCTGAAGAAATTTGGACCTATAGAAATGTATAATGACTCTGAAAAGGATATAACCTGATAGAGAAAAAAATTCTGCATAGGATAATGTGTTCAAATCTGAAATTTATAACAAATGAATATTTATACCATACTATTAGGTATCTGGCAACAGAGCGAGGGTAGAAAAGGACGCGGCTAATGGCAACTTGTATGCGCTAGATAGAGACAGAGATGTCCCATTTAACTCCATACTGTCTTCTAAGAGTGAAACGCTATATAGTAGTATAACATTATGAAATATAATATACAATAACAGATGAGGAATAACCAGGGTGTCAGCAAGTTTATGATGGCCTAATCTATTCTATTTATCTTAGGCAACATGATACAGAGAACAATCTGATACTTGTGAAGCAATACTAGTCATTCATAAATATATTGTATATACAGAGTTAAATGAATAACATCACACAAATTTTACTGATAATAATGGTTCATAGGCAATCAATTTGAGATAGGAAACCAGTGGTCTAGGATTACAAATTACAGAACTGTGCCTTAAAATTGTTTGAGGGTATGCACACCACTGATCATGTCCACTGCAGCTGTAACACATGAGAGAACAAGCCAATGAATTTTGTAGCTATTTAGAGTAACGGTTATGGTGCCAGGATGCAAAGGTGCACACGTGTTAAAAGCGCATTTTCAAATACCCATAACTCCATATTTTTTATGCTTCTTTCTTTCTTTGTTCATTTGTTGCTTAATCTAATTTGATTACGGATAACATTTGTCGTGTTGTAATTTTTTGTTTAATTTTTTTAACTTTTTGCTTCAAGCTTAGCTATTATTTACACTTGCGTGGCCTAGATAGTAGGTCACTGAGAATTTCGTTTTCACTTAAACGAGATGATTCAAGCCTAACTAGCAGCTTAGAAACAAGTAAATAATTGATAAGCACTTCAAAGAGCTACATGCAATTGAATTATTAGACATAAGTTGAATTAATATTAACATTAAAATACAATGGGTAAATACAAGCAGAACAAAGGTAAGGAAATAATGAGTATGTGCAGGTTTCATATTTTGGTACCTTAATTAAATCTGATAATAAATTGAGCTATACATTAAGAGAAAGAATACAGGCAGGGAATGAGCTTATGCAAATAAAAAGATTTTCTCTAATGGAATAATAACCAGAAATAGTAAACTCAAAGTTTATAAAACAGTAAGGCCAGTAGTAACCTATGGGTGAGGTTTGGTCTACTACAATGAACAGTGAACGATGAAAAGGCTTTGCGATCTTCCGAGAGAAGAATACTCGAGACAAATGTTTGGGCCTGCACATTGTGATGCACAGAATTGGAGAGTGAGAAACAATCAGGAAATAAATTATTTAGTAGGTCAAGATACTGTTAGACTTATGAAATCCCAGAGACTTAAATGGTTGGGACTCTTGGATAGAATGGAAGATGAGCGAAATCCAAAGAAAATGTGAGTATTCCTGGTGCATTGCAAATCTCATCAGTGGCTGCAAGAATGCGAACCAGCATCTACTCAGAATCAATTAATGATGAATACACCATAGTCTGAAGATGACCTCAGAAAGAGTCATCAGATATGAGAAGCAAAAGTAAACAATATTCTGAACATTGCATATGATGGGCGTGTTTTGCTATTTTAAAGCAAACGCACAACATTGCTCTCAAAATGGAAAAGGAGAAAAAAAACTTATCCCCTCTCCAGGGTTTGAACTCAATTTCTCGGGTATATTAGCTCCATAGTCAGTTGGTATAACCATTTGGTCAAAGCACACAGTTTAAAACTGACCTTATTTCTGTAACCACTTGCCACAACCTGTTATCCATTGCAGTGGCGTACAGCTACATGTTAAGTTTCCAATTTAAGTGCTTTTGGTAACGCTACAATTTAGAAATGCCTCTTCAGAGACAGCAGACAGGTTTTAATAAGTTCCTAATAAGCACTTTTTTCGATTCCAGTGGATAATATTAACACATTTCTTTCTGGTTATGACCTATTGGTCACAATCTCTAATTACCTTGAACACGTATAACTTAACATCTTAGACCATTGGTTTCCTATCTCAAATTGATTGTCTATGAACCCTGTATTACCAGTAAAATTCATGTGGTGTTACTCATTTCCACCCTGTATTTATAATAGCACATTTAAAATTGTGCAGGATAAATAGAAAAAATAAAGAAATTCAAATTTATGTATTCATGGGAGAGTATCTGAACATATATATTTGCATATTTTTTTTCTTCAAAATATGGATTTTTACGTGAAATAGACACTTATGCCCATGATCCTTTATTCAGACATTTCCCTTTTTGTAGGCATGCATGTGTACGCAGAAAAAATGTTTACCTAAGGATCCGCTCCCTAGTTATTCACATCTGGTAGGTAAAAAACAGTAGGCTGAAGCAAGCCAAATCTTTAGAAGGCATTTGAAAATTCAAAACTATAACAAAATGTTAAATTTAGTGTGGTCGCTGTGTGATGTGGTTCTGTCTGCCTTAGATTCCAGAGGTCTCAAGTGAATCTTGGTTAAGCTGAATTATATAAGACAGGGTTTTCCTGTTAAGTTTACGAGAGTGAGGAAGTATTCCTTTGTAAGCCCTCATAAGAAAGTAAAATGTAGATGCTTTGGTAAGACCTACTCCAGTTACAAAAAAAATTTTGACAAAAAAGTGAGACAGGAATGTAAGATTTAAAGCTTTCACGGCACACGTTATTTATTACAGTTTCACGGGCGATCAGCCGTGTGAGGTTTAAAAACATTGAGCTTTTGGCCACTGTAAACTCCATGGCCTTCGTCAGAATGAAAATGACCGTTAGCTTTCCGCTCCCCATATATAATGTTAGGTGGCAACCCCCTCCCACCTAACATTGTATGTATATATATATATATATATATATATATATATATGGGGAGCGGAAAGCTAACGGTCATTTTCATTCTGACGAAGGCCATGGAGTTTACAATGGCCGAAAGCTCAATGTTTTTAAACCTCACATGGCTGATCCCCGTGAGACAGGAATGTAGTATATCTGAAATCTGCATGAGAAAAGTAAATTGTAATTTATCAAGTGCATTATAAATCAGAATGAAGAACATAAAAGGTCACTGGTATATGAGGATTAAGTCTTGTCATTGTATTTAGCTAATAGTTTTTCCATCACCAATGCCTGTGGGCAAGACTTTTCAAGCAAATTCAACTGAGAACCAGGAACAAACAGTAAAGAGGTAAGGAACTGAGAAACTGCCTTAGAAATAAAGGTAAAAGCAAGAAGCATATAACCACACATACTAAATTATTCATCTTACATAACAAGACCTAACAACATACAAAAGAAAGGACCAATATACTCATACATACTTTTAAATGTAAAGTAACTTAAATCACTGTGGACCCCAGGCTCATTTAAGTATTCTCTCATCAATTTTATTCATGGTCCAGTATGACTTACCATCAGTTAAGAGGTTTAAAAAAGGAAAGCTTTTTAAAGAAATTAACATTTTTTGTGTTAAGTCTCGTTTATGGTTTACCAGTTAAAATTATGTTATTTGCAGAAAATTCAAAATGTGCTTTTTGTCTTGTATCTTAAACATAAGACATTTCAATCATCATTGTTAGAGCAACCTAAAAAACATTTAAAAACTTTCTCCATTTAAGAGCTTGGGGGGAAAATCCCATGCTTTAAATTAAATGCTACATTTGGTACTCAAACCTATGCTTCTTTTCAATTTATTCAAAGGCCTCTAAAACATGCATTCACAGAGAAACCTCCATGTAAAATTGACTAGGAAAGAAAAACCCTCCTTTATATTTTACACATTAGCAAACGTGCTAGTTTTGTAGCCGTGTCAAAGTAGTCTAATTTGTTTCTGCACATGTTGATTGTATTTTCATCCTTTTGGACAAAAACATGAGTTGAGCAACTCAAACTATTCAAGATAACATACCTCTCACATGGAAGTTTTTTTTCTTTCAGAGCTCCTCTCTTAACATGGCACACTATTTTATTGGTAGTTTACAAGGTTTATATTATGAAAATTAATTCTGATTTTCTTGTAATTTGTGGCAACAGATATAATATACCTGTCATCAACAGTGTTCTGATCAATGAGACTTCCCCCTGCTCTGTGAAGAAAAGCGGCAGAAATGGAGGGAGAACAGTTTGGTTTGCAAGCCCAAGTCGCACACTGCACAGAAGCTTGGATGCTGCTGATCTATAGAAAGCACAAGCTATTGAATTACATCAAAAGCCAATTGTGACATATTTCCCAATATGGTTACATTTGGTGACATTCCATCTCTTTGGTTGACATCAATTCCAGCAACTGTTTTTAAAATTCCTCCCATGGTAAAGATGCCTATACTGGATGTTAATACATCTCTTAAGTTGGCAACACCACCACAATATTGGTTTTGTGCATGCAACTGTGATCCAGGTGGATATTATTTGTAATTGTTAGTGCTTACATAGGTGTTCCACACCTTGTAATGGTTTCTTTTACACAAGAAATTCACAATACAGTGACATTCAGTGCTGAGAAATTATTTAATCCAGAAAAATTATTTCAAAACAAAACTATTTTCTTAACATTTTATCCATAGGCCTTTTAGATTAAATTACTTCCTAAGCATAGCAAAACATAGTGTTCATTGACTGGCTCTAAGCTAGTAATTCCTAATGTAAAGTTGCCAGCATTTCAGTTTAGTGAAACCTCGCCTATTTTTCATACTAGGGAACTCACATGACACTTTCTCCTATTATACGAGGATCACTCCTCAAGTCCTGGCAACTATGGGATAACATCCGATAATCAACAACAGGGGAAATCCACCCTGTGCATGGCACCGTGAAGGCAGTGTGAATATCAATGCCAATAGAAAATAGGGAAAGAGGACAGGAGTTAACAGCACAGTTTGAAATGAAAGACACACTGGAACTCTATAAATTTATTGTGCAAGAGTACAAATGGAAAAAACAATGAACATCCATAGGACTGTTTCAACACGCTAGCTGTCCTTCAAAATAGTCCCCCAGGGCATCCACACATCATTGCCAATAGTGGGGAAGGCATTGAATACCATGGGCATTGCCACCCATGGGTGCCACTTGTTGATATGCAGTTAGGCTATCTGCTCTGTTTGCAAAGCAATAGGACAATACCCTATCCCCAAAGCTTTGCATAGGTTAGCCCGACCCTGGGTAGCATTCCAGCCACTGAGTACAGCAATTTTGCAATATGATCACTGTTCCAACCTGTTGCAGCATAGCCAACCACACTGAATTTTTCAGTGTTGTACCTAACCATCCTCGCTTAGAGTCATCAGTCGATTAAATTCTGTGTAATTTGCTGCAGGGTTTCAAATGTATATACAGGCAGTAGTGATGCCACATGTTCAAAAGACATCACATCGTTGACAGGACTTATGGAATGACCCTCAGTTAGTCTTCAAATTTATCGATGGAAGATTATTTCATAAGGATCAATTTATTGAAGCCAAAGAGTACACTTCTTGCTCTATATGCACTAGCAGAATCTGCACTCCTTTACACGAGTCTATTTCTGTTCTACTCAATAGCAAAACTATATGGGATATTTGGTGAACTCCCCTACGGCCATTCATTGCATGTTATTCTCACAATGTCGCAGCGACCATTGCTGCTACTTTTAGTTTTGGATTCCTCATTCTAAGAAAGGTACTAAGTCTTGATTATATTGATTCTTATGCTTAATTATATTCATGTGTATGACAGGGTATTACTAAGGAATTAATGCGGGCATTCTGTATGCAAACTGGGATATGAATTTACCAATAAAAACCAAAAGTGTTTAGATTGTATTTGAACTGTTTACTCCCAGTAACTGGGACTTCTGCTGCTTTTTTATCTCAGTATGTGCAACACTGAAGCTCATTGTTTTGCTCATTTAATTGCTGATGCACATGATAGCCAGGTAATTCCAGTTAGAAAATTAACCTACATAGAGCTTTATTAATGCACTTTATTTTTGTACATGATATTTAACAATTCCCTGATTTTGATTGTATTTGCTAAAATTCAATTTTACATAGATGCACTTATGCCTTAAACAGTAAGTCTCTTTAATGACACAGAAATGCACCGCTTAAGCCAAAACTGCACACTTTTTGCTAGGATCATAAAACAATAACCCACTTATCCAGCAAACAGAAAACTGCATAAAATAACTTCCTCTGGGAATATCCTCTTCTCTGTATGACACCCATTTACAAACTTTAGGTATATAACCTGCAACAGCTCAGACATAACTGCATCTAAACTCTTATTTATATGAATCATGAAATGGAGCAAATATTACACACAAAATATCAGAACAGCCATAACATGGAAAAGATGCATACTGAACAGTATGACAAATTTCAAGTTGCATATATACTTAGAGCTTACGCATTTTCAAGAGTGTTTCATATGTTAAGTGGAACAAATCGTGATTATTTATATTACATTTCATAATCTTTTTGACAAATTTAATTGTTTCAGGTTGTTATAAAAGTTGTCATCAATTATTCACAAACAAACATTTTACAATGTTTACCTATTCCAGTTTTAGATTACATTTCACTTACTTGGTGAGTGCGGACCGGAAGTTCACGCCCTTGACCAGCATCCTCCGTTAGATCTATGTGCTCGTGTATGTGATGTTAAAGAATGGATTGCAGACGGGGTGCCAAACCCAAAGCTACCTTTGCCATCTTCTACAAAAACCCATCTTGATGAGTAAAACATGAATGCTAACATTTGGAATATTTGAAGTTTACCCAAAACATCATGGAAATGCATTGCTCTCAAACAGGCAATATATCCGTATTTTATGTGCATGTAGATGCAAATCTGTGGCATTACAAATATAACTGAAATAGTTACAGACGACAGAGACTTACGTGATAAAGTGGAAGTGATCACTCAGCTGTTTTAAGTTGGTTGCTTCCACTAAAAAGATAACGAAAAGCACTGCAACCCAAACATAACACTTGCAAAAGACAACGCATAGTAAATACAGAAATGGCACCTTAACACTCATTGCACTACAAGAAATAATCATACAGGTTTCAAGAATACCATGGGAAATTTTGGTTTTACAGAAGTAAAATCATCATACGCACTACTTAAAATCATGGCTGGACATGTTGTTCTGCAGCGATGCTGAAGGGTTCCACTCGCGTTGCACGAAATGAGCAAAAAGTTGTAACCCCTAAAGAGAATATGCAGCGACCAACAACATATTTAAACCCTTCTGCAAAGAGAGAGAAGTTCAAAATCCCATACAATGAAAAGAACTTCTGAATGGGGAAGATTTTGTTTAGAAAAAAAACCTCTTTTGTAATTCATTCATTTCAATGAGCTTTTGTTTCTGGAAAGCACCTTCGCCCTTTTGGAAGTTCTTCAAAGTAAGGGATTAGGATTCATTTCAACTTTGCAAACATGGTAAACACCTCACAAAATGAACAAGCACTAAACAGAAAACTCATCAAGCACTTCAAAATGTCATGAAAGGCAACACTACAGATATGCTCTGATAAGGCAAATATTCACTTTTAAAATCAATTATGAAATGCAGCAATTATATGAGAACAGTAAAGAGACACAATAACAAGCGAAGAACAGATTTATATACAAGACATAATGAATTATCATAGATCATAAAACTATGGCTAAGGTTAACAACTAGTTTGCTTGGGGAGTACATATTTAACATGAAAAATATCAGTAAGCATTAAAAAGGCTAATTTTCTAAACATGAGAAAAAGTGAAAAATATCTGCAGTATAAGGAAGCACTTCCATATCAAGATGAAACAGAACTAAAATTAAATATCCTCAAGCACACATCTTAGAAACACTAAATGAGAGAAATCTCTTGGAAGCAAATAATGGACAATCAATTCAAGATCCCCATCACCAGTATAGCACTAAGAACACTACAAGTTTAGTAGACATTCATATTATTCAATGCCACATAGTTTTTAAGAAGACCAATTCTACAAGACTGATTGTTGCAGTTTGGCAAGAAGCTTCAACTGCTTTAAATTTTCTCACAGATACTCTTATCTCACGCCTCCTAAGATTTCTGCATTCTCATAATGCTTCTGATGTTTGAATTATTTCTGAACAAAATTAGTTTATAGTTTCTAAATAACAGTACAATGATCAAGTGTTGGCACAACACAAATGAAACCCTGTAAGACTGTACATTGTTTTCAGTTGGATTATGATGGCGATTCTTTAAAACCAGGCATTCAGTCTACCTCAGTAGTTAATAGAAAAACCTATCTCTAATGGAATCTTCAAACCCTGTAAGCATACAGAAGAATTTTCTCAACAGAAGGCGTAAACTTTCAGAAACACAAACTTCCTTAGATCAATAATGATTCTAATCTAGTGTTTGTTGATTACTGCCTGGATTGCTCATATAAGCGAGAATAATCAGAAAAAGCTTTTTGAATGCTATAATGAATAGAAGTCTGGGCAAAGGAAGCTCAAGGCTGCTAAGGTATATGAAGTAGAAGAAAAATTCCAGATGCTGCTGTTAACAGCTCACTTACCGTAGATCAAGACGCAAATTTACACTTTAATGTAGAACACTCATAGCTATATTCTGTTTCTGTGCAAAATTGTTTAAAATTTAAGAATTCACTTCTGTAATACACTTCTACAATAACATGAAGCATTTGACTGCAGCATTACTGTTATGCCAAAAATCGAACTGCACACGTAAAATAGTTTCATTCAAAGAGGAAATATCACTGACAAAATTCATGATCCCATTTTGCTACAGCTATGGCAAAAATTAAGAAAATATACTGTTTAAAAACATTTAAATAACAGTTGCACTTTTACAGGTGTGTAGATGTATGCAGTGTTGATTAAAATTCATGTTTTACCATTCCCGTAGCCCTTTTTCTGGAAGGATGTACTAGAATGACATTCCAATGCTACAGTGGGAAAATTTTTTTAACATCCCATTTCAAGAACTGAAATATTCACTGTAAATGGCATGTGCAATGTAGTGGAATGGCGTGCTAGTATAGAGGTAAAAAACTGAAAAATTAAAAAGCATCCCATCCATCAAGTGTAATCTCAAAATACCAGTATGAAGACACGCCTTCTTACATTGGTGAAAAGTGCCAATAAGATTTAATAGAGGAACATGTCCCATAATATCCCATTTCAAGAACTTTATTCGTTTTGCTCCAAGAAAGTTTATGGTTTGCTTTGCAACTCACAAGCTGAACTATTCTGTTCATGTGTTGACAACTCCATCCAAAAAGGGTATTGTTTGAACTATTTGTTGGACTAAGGAATGAACAAACTGCTCAATAGGAAATCCAGATGGAAACTTTGGGGTTTAGGAATGGGCACTGTGATTAGAATAAACAAACAGTACAAAATTAAGGTACTCCATATGGAAACTATGTTTCAGAGCTTGAGAAAATAATCCTTTCTTACACTCAAGTTCTTGCACTAACTCTTTCAGAAGAAAGAAAGGAATAAAGTCCCATATATTAAAATTAACAGTTGTACTGCACATGATTTCATTCTCTAAATGTATGTGAAATTTGAAGGAATCATTTACAGGAAGGAAAACAGTCAAGACAAAAGTTTTTGTTTAGCCCTAATAAGTTATACTGACTGGCTTTACTATTCAACAATGTCCTTGTGGCTCAATTTTTAAGTTTAAAAAAAAAAAGAAAAGAAAAAAGAACATTGTGCCACAATAGTCTGCCATTAAAACCAAAGTGTTTATTTCTATTAATGGGCTTCAGCTTAGTTAAGAACACATCTGAATATGCCGCTCAGAGAATGGAAAACGCTCTGTATAGTTAAACCTCTTTCAAATTTACATATTAAAATGTTTTTGCATTACTTTACACTAGCAACTTGTTGCACAACAGCACTCTTCTCAAATTATTCTAAATCATTTGAGATATATACCCAATTAATATAACCAAGCCCAACACACAAAATAGTATTAAATTAACTGTGATTCCATGCTCTTGGTTGTTCAAGTATTGATATAATTCAACAATCTCGCATATAGTTCTACTTTTACACTCAAATCACGGTAATGAATTTCAGTCTTAGGTTTGTGGTTATTTAACCTGAGGAATTGCAGCCTTGCATTCAAATTTACAAACACCAAAACCAGTTCCACTAAGCTATGCCTCATTTACTTCAAGCAGCATTTTATTTTACGATATGTGGAATGCAGATAGCAGTTATTTCAACTTGCACACTTCAAAAATATATTAAGCTATGCTACATTTTATGACCATTTCATTTGTCTTTGTATATAAATCTGCCCATGAAACCATATCTAGTTAATTAAAATGAAGCATACTATAAGGTACTTTTAATAACAGCTACACAGAAAACAAGTCAATGTGCAATTGTCTGGGACATCATAAGCTGGGTGGTACCAGTCAATCTCTGTAAGACAAATCATGTCAAACTTCAGTACAATACAAGCATCATGTAAAGTGAAAATTATTTAAATTAAATCAAAAAAATTCAAAGCTCTTTCCCCAAAAACAATTTCTTGTAACACAATGAAAGGAATGTCTCAGTAATGCTAAAATTCCACTTCCACATAGAAATATCTTTGTGCTTTGATACGGATGACTCTTAATTTAAAATTATGGCACATTACAACAAAGTAATTTTAATACATGTTTACATGCTTATACTTAGTTCTAATTATGGTGCAACCAGAAAGTATTCAAATCTGAAACACTCATCCAAAATGATTTATACTAAACAATTTGCATCAGTACAAATAAATGACAGGACAAAACTTAGGTAATGAAAAACATGAGCTGTTAGTCCATTTGACACATTGCAGCTCTAATCAGGTTCTTTATAGTATTAGTGTAAGCAGTTTGAATTGCAAGAGCTATAAAATGTTTTGGTTCATTTGGGTTATGCACACAAGGAATAAAGCATTAAGAATGCAACGTGCTGCAAATGGTTAAGGCTTGTTCATCCTCAGCTTAGAAACCACATCTACATTGTATATTTTCAATACTTTACTTCCAATTCTTGCTTTCTTTTCTCAATGATATTTATAAGCTAACTCGTATCTTGGTACGCATAAACAGCATTCAACTTTAGCTTTCTTAATATACTCGTACATTATGGGATTCTTTAATTCCTTCTACACTAGAATGCTTCCTGAAGACCTACTTTCAGTTTAGGTGTCTTCCATGGTTAAAGCAATTCTTTTAACCAAGACGCCTAAAATTAATTTTCCCAGTCATGCTAATGTCCTCACAGGTTTATTTACCGAAACTAAAAGTGATGTTTCCTAGAACAGATACTCCATTGATATGTTTTAGGCATCACTCTTTCTTTCTCCTAATCCTTTAAATTATAACCCTTTTATCATTTTTTACTGTAAGGTTATCACAAAAACAATTCTTTCCATGATAGATTTTCACACAGTAAAAATACATTTGTTCCTGAGGTTCTTATGAAGATACTAATTCTAGAAATTCTGCTTGAAACAAAAAAGCGCATACAACTGTTTGGGCCTAGTGTTAATGCCACTAATGTGACAGTGAAATCTTTTTCATTGAAATTTAAATGCAGGAGTGCTAAACAACTCATGGGACAGAAGTATGAACTACCAAGCCAATCAGTCCAAATTCTAGTCTTAACCCTTTCCAGGCAGAAATATTTCCAGTAATTCTAAAGTAAGAACAAATTAGAAACTAAAAACTTCACTTATCTTAGTAATGTTGTTATTACTGAGGTTGAAAGAAATTTGCATTTTAAAAAATCAAATATTGAACTTAGGTTATATGACTTACATTTAAAATTAACACGTATTCTAGGAAACTTAATTTGGGTTAATTTTGAATCAAAATTGTTTATCTAAATTTTAGCATGAAAAGAAAAACTAATAGGTTAAAAAATAAGTTAAATAGATTATGCCAAAAACAAAAATTTCCAGTAATTTCTAGGTTTTACGAACTGTCTGCAACCAACAAAATTAAACTAGAAGCACATGCAAATCTAGTAACCATTTACATAAAATGTTAGCTATGAAGGTTTATTGAATGTACAATAACTGCTTAAATTAACCTGGCACACAGCCATCAATACACATTTCGCCCGACAAGGGTTAAGCATGCCACAAAACCTGTTGAGTCACCGGTAGTTGGAATTCCCAGTAACTTCTGTCTGCACTGTATTAACAACTAAGGTAAAGAGTAAACATGTTGCATTTACGAACAAAATTCAATGAATTCCAACTATGAAAATTTGGCCTTTGTGGTCACAATGTGTACTTGGTGGAAGAGATGCAGTAATAAAATGAAGTTACGGGTGCACCCTTTTCTAAGCAACAGAAACAATGTAAACAGCATCTGAATTGAACATAGAGGATAGATTCAGCTTCAACAATTTCCTATGACTGTAAGAACATAATTTAAATTTCTTCCCAACTGTAATGCCAACAATTGCAAAAATTTCAGAGCAACCATATCAGTTGAAATGAGTTACACTCATTTACGTTTCTTGCCACTGGAGATTCCTGCACAAGCTTAATGAATTTGGTGAAAATTCCAAAACAAACAAATTATTGAAGTTTCCATTGTGAGATATATGACTTTTCTTTTCACACGCTTCATTTTTCTCGATAGAAAACAATGAACAATATGCATGAGCCAATTGTCTACATATTGTTTGGCCAAAGTTAGTTGGGTTTGCACAGTCTGCCAAACACCGATCACACTCAACATGCTTTCCATTGCTGGTGGGGAAAAAAAATTGTTTAGTTAGGACACGTTGATACATGGAATGAACATGGAGCACCGGTGGAATGAGATGGAGGGGGAAACCGGAGGAAACCCATCCCAGCGCTGTTTCGTCCACCACGTATCCCACATGTGGTTGCCTGGGATTGAACCCGGGCTGCTTTGGTAAAAAGCAAATGGTCTACCCACTCGGCTAAGGCGCGGCCAGTGTTGGTTGGTGGAGACCATATATATGTTGAGCTCAATGTGTTACATCAGTATGATTTGCAGATTGTTGAGGCAGCTGGAAACAATCTTACAGGTATTTAGTTGAACAACATGCTCTTATTTAAATGTCAGGTATCCAAACTGACTGCACCTGTGGCACAAAATTGAAACTAAAGATACACAGATTCTCATGGTTCAGCAACTGCCTGCACAGAGGATGTTATTGGATATATTTTTAAACATTACCGCATGACAGAATTGTTAACCAATCTCATATTTTACACTTGAGCAGCATGGCCTTCCTTTAGCAGATATAACTGTAAACGGATATTGATGTGCACTAAATCTGGATGTTGGGTTCCCTTACCCTAATAATAAACTGCATTTTAACAAAATGCTAAGTAACTTTTTGCAACGACACAGGACAATGGATGAAACATGGACTGATGTACCTAAATGACTACATTCAACCCTGAGCTGGCTGCCTCACTGAAAACTCATTAACTTAAGTTTTTATTCAGAAAATTATATTTCATAAAACTTCTTCTGATTTAGTTAATTCAGTATGCAATTCTAATCCCATATTACTGCAGTGAAAGACATGATTATGATAACCCGAATGACACAAATAGCTGAGTGCAGGAAATGATCAATATGTTTGTTGGCAGAGTGATACAATCAATAATGTTTATCTGAGGACCCATTCCCTAGTGATTACTCCAATCTCGTAGGGACAACAGATTCTAACAGCAGACTTGGTGAGACTGAAGCATCATTTTCCTATATAGTGACGGCTGCATAAATAAAATTTGTAAAATATTTTACTGCCACTGTGTCACCTATCATATTTCTGCAACTAGCATAGAGTCCTAGAGCTTCAAAAGAAAATGTTCTGTCACATGATAAATAATTGGATTCTGGCGTGTCTATTGGAATAAAATCGTTGACCTCTCTTGGCAACATTGGTGTGTGTAGAGCGGAAGCTCAGGAATGTTCTCAGTAAAAACTGCCAGCCTGAATACTGTTTGGAAAGCTTGAAAGAAAACTACCCTTCCCCTCATTACTTACAGTAGCTTATAAACACACACACATGGTGAAACAGGTTTTCAAGACGGAACACATGCGTCAAATTAGTAAACAAAACAATCTGCTCAGTCCTGCTGTTGCCAGACTGTGAATATAATGTATTCAATAATGTTCAATAAATTAACTTTACCTTTCATAATAGACTAATTTGTTATTGGACTTCATTTGTCATAATGAATCTACCATCATGCAAAATTTGTGCACTCATACCCTTTAACACCTGTACATCTCTTTCAAAAAATTGCAAAAATTGGCTAAAAATGGACACTAGCAGGAAACACCCCAGTAAAGTGAGAGAAGATATATTGAGGCTTCGGTTTGCCAGGTTTAGTATTAGGACCGTGTAATGCATTACTCACATGAAGAAAATTTTAAGGGAAAAAAAAATGTGGTGTAGAATTCAACATAACTGTTTAATAAAGAATTGTTTTTGGGTAACCTTGCATGCATGCTCCGAGACGTGGCAAGAATTTTCAATGGATAACCTACCAGTATTCTATTAATTTCCTGATGGACAGACCATGCAAATAATTATATTTATAAAATTAGTACTAACCTTATTATGTATGCTGAAACTGGTGTCCATCTGCAGTCATACAACTCTGACAACTTTTGAAAAATTTCCATTTACATTCATAGTACTGCTTCCATGATATTTCCATTTGAGTTCTTAAACTCTCCAAGTTCATATACTCTAAGTTTCTCTAATGATAAAAATAACATGTCAAGAAGGGAAGGGGGAAGCTAGAGGCACAAAGCTTTAGAAATGTTCATCAAAAACATCCTTATAACTCAAGAAATTACACAAGAGAAAAAAACATTTCAAGTACATTTACTCAGTACACTGATCACAGAATTACACACTGGCCTTCAAGTCATGCCACTATAGTTGTATGATGTTAGTTGAAAAATAGCAATAACAAGTGACACATGTAGAGCACAATGCAAATATTTCCACTGCATTGAATTTTTGAAAACCAAAACATCTTCAAAGGCTTGATGGGGCATTTTTGCTCGTGGAAAGGCAGCAGTAGAACCATCTTAAATCACTACTCAAAGGTTGCAAGGGGTAGTAACATGAAAACCTCTCCTATGCATCCTAACCATCTATGGTGCAACCTACTCTTACAAAAGAGGCTCTGGGGCCAGCTGTATAACATGATATATTGGAGGAAACCAATAGAAATGATATATTTTCACAGCATTTATGCATCCCCACAACAGCAAATGGGGAAGTTGTGTTTATTAAAATCCTCCCAGCTAGATCCACAAAACGACAAATGAGGTCTTCCACACATACTAGAATTTACATGTGGATAAAGTAGTCACCAAACTGTCAAGACATGGTGTCCATTAAGGTTGACTCCTAGGTACCATAATAATGCTTCACAAAGAGATATTTCCAGATTCTTGGAAGCTAGGAGAGCAATTTCCTCACACTTTCACACCCCCTCAACGGAACAGAAGTGAAGATGTATCTAACCAGATTCATCCAGATCCAAGATAACTGCTGCATTTTTAACCCTTCTTAGGATGTGAGTAACAAACCATTCAACACATTGTAAACATACAATTAAAACCACAGAGCAACGTTGCATTTCCTTTTTCTTTCCTCACCTCATAACTACTGAAGAAATCTCAAACCTATAATATATTTTAACGAATTGTTCAGTGTGAAAGTAAGTTTTGTTCTCCTTTAAGTCAACCTTTTGTCTATTAAAAACATCAAAACCAGGCCTCTTAGCAGGGGAGAACATGTAAACGAGTCACTTGTTCTACATCATAATTTCTGGCTTCTTATTTATTAAAATATACTGTCTACCAGAAAGGCATATTTTTTTCGCTTTGGAAACACTAAGATGTGCTTTCTTTTCTATGGCTTTCAATCTGTAACTCTCCAAGAGCAGGAGACATGTAAATTGTAAATCTTGAAGAATGATTCAAAAGCTTCTGGGATATGAAATACAGCTGCACTCAGTTTAAGTTTTCATGTGAACTTCTTGACCTCATAGGTTAGACTTGAGGTCAGAGTTAATAGGGTCACTACGAAAGTTTAGATGGGAGAAAATGAAAGTTGACTCACTTAAATTGAATGCAGGATGACAAAAGCCCAATCGTTGTGATCAAACTGGCTATCAGGGAGTGACTCCCTCTCCATAAATTTCAGCAGCACAAGTGTGAATTTGCAGTGCACAAGTAGTCAGTTCCTTCAGTGGCGTTAGAAAGAGGAATTTTAGGTGGCTTAAACCAGTGCCTGTCGATTTGCAACAGCCTTTTGGTGACATTGCTCCTTCCTGTGCCACAGTTTTCCAGTGGGTTTAAGAAATTTAAAAGGAACCAAACAACTTTTAAAGATGAGGAAAGAGGACAACGGTAGAGGTGAGGAAAACGTTTAAGTTGTTGAGAAAATGCTTTGCAAAAATAATAGCATAAGACTGAAAGAAATTCATGCAGCATTGCACAGTGGTTCACCAGAAGTTCCTTCATGAATTCTCTTGTGTGAGTAAGGTCTCATCCCAATGAGTGCCTCAGGCTGAATGGTGTGAGGAAATGCTGACGAGATTTGGACAGTTCTCTACAGGAGCAAAGGATGGTTCTACTAAATGGTACATTACATCACTGTTTGCCTGCTGTAAGTTCTTACCAAACTTCAAGAACGGTCAAGCACGAGACTAGTAAGGCACCCTTCTCCATTATGACAATGCTTCCACACAAACCGCCAACTTCACCATTTCCTGCAGAATACAGAGGTCAAATTTATGACTCACCCACCATGCAGTCCCAACATGGCTTTCTATGATTTTTTTTCTGTTCCTGATGGTAAAAAAATCACATGTGTGAAAAGGGATTTTTAATCCCCAAAGATGTCACCACATATCAAGGGGAGCTCAAATGTCACCAATTCTTTAAGATAAGGCAATCAGAAGAATTAAAAAAAATTATTTTTCGCATATCTCCAAACTTTCTTAGTGACTCATTTATGAACTTTTGTTTTTTGGCAATTAAGTATTTTGGAGGTAGTAACTGCTCTCATCTATGGATTGTATTTCCTAATCAGGAAGTCAATAGTAGCTGTGCTTACTAGTAAGTACTTCATTATAGAGGAAAGGGCTCTATAAAATCCTTCACAGAACTAAAACAATCCCATTGTTAATCTTGTATTTCCAAGCAAGTCGTACTTTGGCAATTTGCCAGAGAAAACTGCATTGAGGATCAACCTTACAAGGATCAACTTAACTAATTGGTTTGGCCAAAGGGCTCTTGGCCGCACCTAGAGAGGGTATTTTTAGTTCAAGCCTGGATGTTGACCACTGAAGTAGCAAGCTGGTGTATTTGTTTTTTTTTCCTTTTCTTTTTTTAGGCAGCCATTCAATTAGGAAATTTAACTCTTGCAAAACTCCTTAGGGATCAAGATAAGTTACGATTTTAGTTTATTATATCTGAGACAGAATATTAGAAGATCCCAAAAGAAAATCGTTCATGTGAATGTTTGTTAAAAGTGTAATTTGTTTTTTGATGTTGGTATGAATTGATCAAATAACGAAAACGTGTTAAAAATGTTCATTGTTACGAACAACTAAGTTTGCCCAAAGACGTCATAAATCTTTCCATATTTGATTTTAATATATATGTATAAATATTAGAATTATGTGTTCCATAATAAAAGTAGGGGAGGATGATTAGGGATCGCTTCCCTAACAAGAAAGAACTATATGATGGACGCATACGCGTATGTATACGAAAAAGGCGGTGTCGTGTCAGGTGATGCCATAAACTGTCCACTCGCGTGTGTGTAAGCGAAGTGAAAGGACATATTTAGGTAGTGTGAACATAGAATTTCCACCAGACTTTCATCAAGCACTGGTTCCACTAAATGAGAAGGTGGAAGCGTTTTAAACCATTTAGAATGGTGCTGAGAGGAATTATTTAATGTAAAGTATCGATGAAGTGTTAATAAAATAATACATTGTGGTGAAGAAACATTGTGTGATTTTTCATTCCATCCGTTACCAAGCCCTGAGATCACAAAGATCTCAATAGCACAAAGACAACGTCGTTAATAATAATTGCAAAAACTGCACCATATCTTAGAAAGAGCTCCTATAGCAGCTTTGAAAATACAGGTAACCATGCTAACTAAATGTGTGCAAAATACGCAACAAGGAAAAGAGGTGGTGAATGGATGAATAGAAAGTCATTTTTTCTATGCAAAAATGAGGTAACATCAAGTTACAACTGCTTTAATGCTCAGTTGTGTGCTGTAACTCTGCTGATGCATCCGGTTTGGTGCTGGCTTTGTACCCTAATTTGTGGATTCATTCATCTATGATGCATATATGCCTGCTCAAATACAAAATTCTCTTGCACTCAATATTTACTAGCATGTAATAGTAATCTAGCACAAAAAAATTCTAACATGCTGCAACACTGCTATGATCCAAGCACGCATTTTATTTTCATAATAGTTTTATTTTATAACTAACGTGTGAACTGTGCCATTTGTTAATAAATGCCCTTAAATTAATGTAGTGTTTTAATACACAGGTTTTTCAAACAAAAAGAAGACATTCATGTGATGGTCAGAAAGTAACAAAATATAATTGTATGATAAAGGAAAAGCATCAATAACGTTTAAGTTACCCGTTGACCAAGCTGCCGCAGCTACAATTTATAGACTGAAGTAGCAAGCACTAGTGATCAAAATCTTTATGTCAATGGAAGGAAACAGTTTAAATCAAATTTAACTGCATCTGTTCCACTCAGAAACAAGCTCCTTATACAGCTATGTCAAATTACTTTTTGTGGCATTACCTGCCTTGAAATATTGTTCCGAGTATTGTTTAACAATCTAACTTTTATGCTGCTTTATTTTTGCTGTTATTTCAGCTCATTTATGGACAAAGAAGCACTTGCATGTATTTAATCTTTTCTAGACAAATACTAAAGGGCCCAAAAAATTACTCACTCTTTGAAAATATTTCAAGATCTGATCTGTGTCTACATAAATGGTAGCACATTATAGTGGTTTCTCAAGACATGCATGTGTCTATGCTAGTGAACTTCACTCCTTCATGGGCAGAAACCTAACTTCTGTGCTTCAATATGCTTCGCACATTGATTTTTCCTACCATTTGAAAAGAGATGGAAGATTTTACCTACAAGATGGTGTTCCTCCTCACTAAAATTATGACAGGGCATACTTGGATGACCTATACCTGGACAACAGGTACTACTGGGGTATTCAGTCTTATCTCCAGACCTAATGCCTTTTGACTTCTGCTGTTATGGTGGCCACTTTAAACACATTAAATCACTCGCTCACTATCTGTGCAAGAATTTTAAGTTTCACTTTCTTCCAAAATAATGCCTTTCTAAAAGTGAGTACATTTTCTAAACCCTCCTGTATGATCTTTTGTGTTATTGAGTAGTACCATATAGTACATACCGGATACCTATGAATTTTCACTCAGTAGAGGAAATCATTTACTGAACATTGAAGCAGGTTCTTCCTAAGCCCTCTAAAATAATAGACAAAATGGAGGCATGAAGGAGCAGACTTCACTTGTTTGATCAACAATAAAAAAATCTAAAATGGACTTATCTAGAGTGCAACAATCGATATATATTGTGATGATTAAAATATAGTCTGAATATGAAACTTATGTGATTACCAGAGTTCGAACCTTTTAACAACTATCGTGAAATGAGGTGATCCCAAGTTACCTCCACATGGGCAGAGCATAACATCATGCGGGTACAGTGCCAGCACAAAACACACTGCCAATAGCGCATAGTCTCTCTCGAATGTGTTCACTAGTTCCACACAGTAAAATGCCTGCAGCACAAAAATTGAAATATTCACATATTGCTGAACTAGTAGAACAATTTGGGAGTGAATATTTTACTGCAAATGATGACAGCATTGAAAATAAGTTATGCAAAAACTGTTATTAAATGCTGGGCTTTGCCAATGAAGCCATTAGTCCTCTGGCTCTCCAATATTTCTCTGAGGTGGATCAAACAGGTAGAACTTCACAGGTTTGTAGATCTTCAGTCATGCATGTCACGCAAAAACTATCTACGACATTCCTAAGTCAAATCTACCTTGCCTCCTCTGTGTTGTGATTATTTGACAGACCAACCCCTCCCACCTCTTGTAGTCCAAACCCTGCAACTTTTGTTTCCTGTATGAAGGTTTGGACACTAGTGATTACAAAAGCAGCAGTGTGAGAAATAGCGCAGAGTACATTACTTTTTCACCAACTTGTCAGATCAACATCGAAGGACAGAAAATTTGTAAATTATGATTAAGTGTTGCATTTGGAGTGTTAAACTGAAATAAGAAGAAAACATTGTTGTAAGTGTTGTTCAGTGTTATTAATTAACTCAACTTTTAAATTAAATTAATTACAACAACACTGTTTTCAAACTTCTATGAAAGGAAGATAAGAATTCTGATGTGTTTGTGTAATTGTGCTGCAATATACAGAAAGCAGACAACTCAACCTCACTCATTCAGACATGATAGAGCTGAAGTACTTCAATGCTGCACTACTTATGTACACTAATCCTTTAAGCTTTTGTGAATTTTACTTGGACAACACAAGATGTAGGTAACACGTAATAGGCAATACTGGGCCTATTTTGTGGAACAGCTTCCTCTCCTTCCTTGTTAAACCAAAAATCAGGCTTCATATTGGCCATTCTACAAGAATAACTAGACCTAATAGACTACTGATTTTATAATTAGTGTGCAGAAATTATCACAGGCTAGGTAAAGTTTACAAACAAGCAAATGTTTGTTGGAACCAAGGTTTCCTAATTAGTTCCTTCTACTATTCAGAAGAACGGGTGTCTCCCTTTATATGAAATTTTGGTCAAATCAGTAACTATGCTCACTGGAAGACAAATCTCAGATTTACAATCCAGAAACTCCAAGACTGCTTCTTTCCCTCAAATCAGTAACTATGCTCACTGGAAGACAAATCTCAGATTTACAATCCAGAAACTCCAAGACTGCTATCAGCAATGTGATGTCTTGCCAAGCACCTTTTCATACCATGCTGATTTCACATTTGCATCACTTATTTGCTACATTTACTGCTGAAATGACTTATCCCAGAAAAGTAATTTCTACACAACATTTTAATTAGAACTTGCACTGCACGATCAAGAAGCATAAAACTTACCTAGAATCAATCATGTATGATTGAAAAACTGTCAGTTGTTACAGCCTTTCCAATAATCAAATCAAAACTGCAGAAAACAAGGTATGTCTTGAGCAAACATCACCAGCATTTGGCAACAAAACAAATAACACTCAAATACAAAATGAAGTCAATTAACTTTTACTTAATATTATGCCATTATAGTTACATTGCATGTAATACATCAAGTTCACACACTGATGTAAGGCCTACATAACATACACTGGGTTAGCACACAAACTAAGAATAACCGAAAATTAATATTGCTTAACTGGAATGTATTGTGCCTTATGTCGCAATATTGCCTTAAGAATGGAGCATCTGTCCCATGTCAAAAACTATTTGGTTTTAAGTTTTCAAGGAGAAAAACTGAAAATTCTGCGATTAAATATACAAATTACCCTGCAGCTTGCTTCCTCTATTTCAAGAATATCTTATTTCATCAGGTGGAAAAGCATTTTTGCACAATTCTCAAATTTTTGAAAGGCTTAATGAAAGTAAATGCACATGAACTGTAAGTTGTTTTTAATTATTATAAAAAAATTAAAAGATTTACACTAGTTGTATGATAAAAACTTATCTTATTATAAAGTCATTTAACTAAACATACTCTATAGAGCTTTTCGGTGAGAAATTACTCTTTGCACCAGCTAGTATTACATTTCAAAATAAGAGCCTAAAATTGATCACTTTGAAACATAGGAAACTGACCAACCTGGTAAATAATACATCTCTGAAGGAACAGAAAGCTTTACTTCTTAAAAATTCTTTTGTTACTGAAAACTCTTGCAATAGTTGTTGAAAGACCTTTCTTTTCCAGTGCAAGTTTTTCCAAAATTCACAGAACCTTGCATTACAATGCCACATGATAATAGTTTCACTTCTCCAATAAACACTGTAGTCAATTTCCTTTGCACTTCTAATTCATTAACATTCATGCTATAGCAGTTAACACTAGTGCAAACATTTTGCCTATCTGTCCACTATTCACAAGTTTGCTAATCTCTGACAGCAATTAGTGAAGAAGACTGTTTCATAATCATGTAGTAGGAAAATGACAAGCTAAACATTTATTACCTAATTTGTGACTAGTGGACACATTGAGTTAACTCTTGTTAACTAATAATATTACCTTTGCCATTTTATAAGACGAATTGCTATTTTGCATATTTCACTTTTTCTTCTTGCTGGATGTAGTCCAATGCTGTCACTTCTCTTCTGGCAAGATGATCTCCATCCCACGAGAAGTTCATCGCTCTCTAGACCATTTCACTAAAGTGGCTTATTCCAATCCCCGCAAGTACATACAAATACGTATATTGCATATGATAGAAAGTGACTGTCTACCATCTAAACATTAGTGGATTTAAAATTTTCAGTTCTGCTTATTGTAAACTCACTATGGTCACATAGCCCCCCCATCACAGAGAATGTAACAAATACACATTTGTTAGAACAGATGCAACAAAAACAGAAAATATCAGACAATTGCATCTTAATGTAAATATAATTTAACACCAATGTTTTTCAAAAGTGGGATCAAATATGGCAGGGTGTAAGTAGCACAAATAACAAAACCAATCTGTACTCAAATATTCAAACATTTCAGTAAAGAAAATCATATAGGTAACATACGAAAAGAAACTGTACAAGACATGCAAGATTTTTCATATCCGCAAAATGTTCATTTATACTAAACAATATTAACTCACTCAGCCCACAAAATAGTCCCTTTCAAAAAAAATAAAAAAAAAAAAATACACCCTATGAATATTTAAAATGTGTGGAAGTTCTTTTTGCTCAATTCTGGATGGGGAGCATTTGCACATTTTTTGTTCAACCAACCACTGTGAAGATGAACTTATCTGAAAGGAAATGCAAAACACACAACATGTACGTCAAAATCCTTCAAAACTTGGTGTTCTCCTGGAAAGAAAAGAACTGTTAGTGAAATATGATTATCCTAAATGCTCTTGCTTTCAAGAATTTTAATATTTTCAGTGACTTTTGCAGTTTTATATAAAATATCAACTTTAGTGTTCTTTTTTGACAAATAATGTGAAAGCAACAGCACTATGTCGGAACCTACCTGCCATTATTAGCTTAAGTCATTACCAAACAGCTATACTCACCAACTGATTTGGATAACCAATGGTTCAAGTTTTACCATCCTCAACCTCATCCTGCCAGAGAATACAGCAAAACATTGCACAACAAAGCAACACCAACATAAGGTGTGCACAAGCAATTATGAAAATAAACTCTCTAACATAACACAGGAAGAGTATAACAGAGACAGTAAGATTGACAGGTATGTAACAGTTGGGTTTCACCTTAAGAGTACTAATATTTGCACAACATACTGGTAAGGAGCCAGTGTCCTCTTCTAAAAATTAACAAGTGCCAACGCTGACATAAGCATTTAAAGTAACAAACTGGATATTTTTTATAGAATTTCCAAAAACAGAAAAAAATTGATGAAGCTGTTATTACTAAACATAAAGAGTGTGCCACTAGCCTCCTTAAAAATAAATTAAGTTCCTGCTCCATTTTCATAACCAAATACACAAAATTAATGAAATAATATTAATACTAATGACTGTAATGGCAAACTTTGTTACATCAGTTTAAACTAAAATACAGAGGTGTCAAAAAGAAAGCAAGAAAGGAAATTTATTCACCTGGGGATGATTTGCAGAGCACGTCGCTGAAAGGAATACAGAATTACTCTAAGCAACTACCTTCAAACAAAAGTACCTCAGCTGTGATTAAATGTAACTTCTAACATGAAATTTACTCAAATGTGTTTATCATGCATTATTATAGATATAATGGGTGCAAGATTAGATTTACAAATCTGTGCATGCACAAAGTTAGCTTTCAGTAATGTCACCATCTACGTATTAGTACAACAAAATCCTCTGCTCTCAACAAAAAATGTATGACAGTCTAATGTTGTCAGGTAAATGCTGAAAACAACAGAAAACTATGAAATAATCAAGCATGCCTACAAACTGTTACAGATGATACTGTACATTTTTATTGAACTTCAAGATTTCAATGTGCAACTAATAATGACATTTATTGAAGGTTGATAAAGCATACACGAACACAAAAATGTGTTTGTTTCCACTTAGGTGGTATCTACAGAGCAGCTTGATAATATATACTGATTGTACTAATGTAAGTAATGCATTGATAATTAAGCAATCCCTTTTAAATGATTCTTTGTAGGTTTAGATCCTTGCACTTAACTCTAGGTCTCCAATTTAAACACATGTGGAAAAAAGCACCAGATATATACCCTATAAAGTTCTGCAGAAAGGATTCCAAGTAAAGATGCATCCTGCAATTGGATTATGTTACAATAAATTGCACAACCTAGTTAGTGTGCATCTTACTTTTCATTACCTAGCTAATAAGCACATGCATCAGACAAGATAGTTATTTATGTAACTAGTGTACAATCTGACTGATCATAACACAAGTATATGTTTAGCGTGTGAGCGAGATGTATGATATATGGCTGCTAAGCTGATGTTTCATTTGTTTCAACACTTACAGAGGAAAATGGAAGGTATGATAAAACTACTGAAAATATGGGTTGTATTTTGCTTGACAAAGCCAAGGGTGCTGAGAGTTCATTCCACAAAAATGAGATGTTTACGAAAAAGAATGAAGTTTTGTGGATGGACAAATGAAAAAGTATTAGTTTGACAAATGAAATTGGAATTTTCAGGTTTTCTTATAGGCATATTGGAGAAGGTCATGTTGTGGCAACACCATTGCCGTCTTGTTGCCATGGTAATTACGTCATTCAGTTTTTTGGCATTGGTGCCAGAAAGAGGGTAAACTTATGTAATATTTTCTGTCTCATTAGGAACAGGCAAAGATACCCGACTTTCAACTATGTTAATACAATGCTGAAGACAAAATTACTACTGACTGAAAATATAAATACAATAAATACGCAGTGTCTCAGTATCAGCACTTGCAGTATCTTATAAGGGCTATTTGTACAGCTCTATGCCTGAGATAAGGACGGTGCTGACAGAATCAAATTGCAAGGACAGTTCTCTAGTCCTTTAGATGGCATAATATGCACCTTATTTCCTAAGTTATACTGCTACAAAATGTATCATTTATTTCTTCCAAACAAAAACAAATCATAAAAGGGGATTGAGGGGGAGGGGTGGGGGGAGTTAAAACTTCTTGACATCAATGATTAATCATTTTGTACTGAAAGAATTAATGACAATGGAAATCAAATGGAACTTAGATTTGTACAATGAAGAAATGGGCTACAGACTGAAAGAAAACATGAGGAAATCCAAATGTTTTAAATGACAAGACGAATTGAGGTATGTGCTTGCTGATATTGCTAAGATCTCATAAGAAACTTACTGTTGATCAGAGGAACCTAGACATATTCAGATGTTACTGCACCAACTTCTTAGTATTACACAAGATTGATACGATTACATTCACCGTATGCTAGAGACAAACCATGGTTGCACATGGATGATAATGCTCCAAGATCAACCGTATTCCATCAACAAGAAGTAAGATGCCTGAGATGTGTTAGTTTGCTATGAGCAACCATGCAGCTTTTCTGGAGCAGTTGAAGGACATGGGGCTTATAGATGAGCATCTCAAAAGTAAGTTACACTATTTTTTTAAATCCACACGGTAGGCAGGAAAGTCCAAAAGTCCCAGGGAATACAGGTATGGGTGTAGCAGCAGCACTGTAAAATTCTTAGGCATCTACGTTTACTGCTCAGGCATTAAAACGGCAGTAACAATGGAGACTCCACTTGCTCCTACAGTCGATTGCGAAGTTCACATTGTAATCAGTTTTTGATGAGAAAAAATAAATGTGACTGAAATGAGTTGTGCAGTGTTTATGGTAAAGACGTTATGTCAAAACCAATGGTTTCTCATTAGCGTCAATCATTCATTTAAGGGAAAACAACATTACACAATGAGCAACAAAGCAGCCGACCCTCCACTTCCCATGCTCTGGATATTGACGAGGTTCAAGGAGTCGTAGGCCAATCAGTGCCTTACACTTGATGCAGTTTTGTTTGAACTTCCTCATATTGAAATAAGCCATGCATCACTTCAAAGAATTATTTCCGAGAATCCGTGTTTGTCGAAAGTGTGTGCAAGATGGGTTCCTTGCATGCTTTCAGAACACAAGGAGCAGAGATTTGACGACACATTGCAATTTTTTGAGGATGAGGGAAATGATTTTTTGGTTATCCACCGTATTTACTTGAACTTGCACAGAGTGACAACCATCTTTTTCCGGAACTGCAGCAACACCTCAGAGGCAGGCACTTTGTAATAAGGAACTAAAACAAGACGTGGTAAGATGGTTAGACAGTTTGGTGGGAGAGTGGTTTGACACTGGGTTAAAAAACTGTTACCATGGTGCCAAAAACGTATTGGTGTTCAAGGAAACTATGTGGAAAAGTAGGTACTGAATATAACTTTGATAATATACCCTATTTAAAATATTTAAACATCTTGTTATTCTTTAAAAAAAAAATGTAACTTACTTTTGAGATGCCCCTCGTAAATGTACAGTGAGTTGCTGCTTGTTAGAATGTAGGACACAAAAACATAGCGACAGAAAAAGCCAAGGAAACTGAGGAAACATCAGGAGGTTAAACACAAGTAGATGGTTCTTGATAAGAGCCACATATGCTATGTAGTTTTGCATTAGTAAAAGAAGTTCTTTTCCACCAAAATAATGCAGCTACACATACTTCAGTTCTCATCACTAAGTTGCATGACCTGTATTTCAGCAGCTGTCATAAGACCCCACCCCACATTCAAAAGATTTGTCTGCCAGCAACTCTTTCCTCTTGTTAAATCTCAAATTTCTCACTGACAGACATTTACCTCAAATGTGAACAAGTCACCAAACTCTTATTTTGCAAAGTTGTACAAATTTTCTATTGAAGCTATAAAAAGCTAGAGTATCACTGGTTCAAGTGTGAGAAGCTGAAAGGTGATTTTTCTTTTTTGTTTTGGAAGAAAACTAGTTGGATATCTTGTGTACTTTGCTCTCAGGCCGAAAATTTTTTACCCCACCCCTGTACAGTAAATGATAAAATCTAGCATTATACAAGGAAGATTGTTGCCATTTGAAATAAGACTAATTGACACCTGCATAATTGCATAAATGTTCATAAAATGCAGCAAGATCAAGGTTTGTTCTCACTTTAAAGTAACTTAAATTTTCACAACATAATAGGATCAAGGTTTGTCCTAAATTCGAGGCATTCTACATTCGCAATTTAAAAATGTTGAATCACTATACCATAACACATGCAAAAGAATTAGGTTAAACCATAAAAGTCTACAAAACAGTCATTCAGAAGAAAGCTATAGGTACTTTTAAGGTATAATGTACAGCTCACTAAGCTACTAAACTCAAACACTCTCTCACACATTCAGTGATTCTCATAGCACCTGTGCAACTCTCTACATCTGTCTTAGTTATCCAACCATACATTGCTGAATTTTGTAAGCAATACAAAGCTATTAACCATTATTATACACCAATAAAACTGGAAGTGCTTTACTTATATTTAAAAGCTATCTTTAATTTTCAGTTTCATGAAAACTCTTTCCCCATTAGCATTTGTTTACTGTTTGTAATAGCCAGAGCCATTGGGTGAGTAAGCATCCACAACAGAGCCTGAATTAAATATTAAAAGGCAATAATTCAAAGTGATGTCCAACATTTGCAGCTGTGCAACTGCAAAATATGCTCATATTACGTATACAGCCAAAATCTTATTCCAATACCTCCTTGGTCAACATTTTATCTACTTTGCAAAATACAAAATATTTTCCATGCTAACTTTAATGCAAAATTAGCATTTTTACATTACTTTTCTAGATGTGTTTTTATGGTAATAAAATATTGGCCTTGATAACCATTCAAATCCACAGTTTGATGTTCTAGTATGTAATGATAAAAATAAGTTTTCTCTTACTGGGTCTTTGAATTGATGGATTACGTCTTACTACCTGGGAATTTAAATCAACTCATTGCAGCCAGCTAACTTCAGCTGAAATGATGCTGACAGGCTTGTGTCATCTCTCGAATGTTAGCTGGCACTTTTCTAAGTACACAAAACCAAACTGGATATCTGCGCCAAGCTTGCTAATTAGTATCTGGTTCTCTGTTTCCAGTCAAAATGAAGGATTCCTAATGATTAAGCTGATAACAGCAATATATACAAAAGTATATTCTAGTTCAACAAGAAGTATTGTAATTATTATTTATTTATGCCTTGGTGTGAGCAAGCCGTGTGTGGGCAATGTTTGAGAGGTAGAACTGGAACTTGAAGATTCAATGCCACTGCTGGGGTTTGAACCACAGACTTTGCATAGCAACGGTAGATACAAATCCTGTGTTGTTGGTATTGTAACATGTGATTGGTATTGCCTGATGAGCAATCCAGCAGAGACAAACTGCACGTCTATCTTCTGTTTTTGCTGCAATATGTACCATGCCACCCTGTAGTGTCAGCTTGCAATGATTGCCTCAGTTAAGAGATTGCCTGTATGCTGAGATGCCTGCATCATTCTATTTTTTGAGGTTGTCTTGTATTTACGTGTCCGAGTCTGTATCTATGTTCAGCATTTACAATTGCCTTATACTTTTGGTGAATATTTAACAATGTCTGAAAATATTGATACAGATAATACAACCAAATAAAACCTGAGTATATTCGGGAAGCAAATAAAACTATTTGGTAACCGTATATATCTCAAAGGATTATGCAGTAGATGGCTTTGCTGCAGAATATACGTGGTTGTGATTGAGCCCGCACTTCCTTACTTCTTAATAGGCACTACAACTTCATTGACTGAATGTTTTGGCCTTATCTACAATTTTCTTCCATTCAATGCGATCTTTTGTCAGGTTTACCCAATTTCTTATCTACATATTTCTTAAATCTTGGTGTATGTCGTCATTCCATCTGTTTTTTGGTCTCCCCTTTTTCTAGATTCAAGAGGCTTCCATGTGTATATTTTTTAATTCTTCTCTTATTGGACATTCTATAAAAATGTTCGAACTGTCTAAGTCTGTGCTGTAATGAAATTAATAATTGTTTGTTTTTTTATTCTTTTATTTAACTCTTCATTTCTCAGAGTCCTCCATTGTCCTGTGGTTAATTGCTCCAAAAATTCTTCTTAATATCTTTCTTTCAAATATTGATAACTTTTGCTTTTGTGATTCTTTCAATACCCATGTTTCAGAGCCATATGTTACTATAGGCTTTATGAGTGTTATAATTCTTAATTTTACACTTATGAGTTAAAAGTTTACTTTTGAATAAATTATTATACATAAAATATGCTTTATTACCATGAATCACTCTCCCTTTCAACTATTCCTCTATAGTTATTATTTATTACACACCTGAGGTATTTACACGATTTTACAGCTTTTATTACAGTGTTGTTTATTATTAAATCTTCCAACTTATTTGGTCCTTTAGAACATTTTAGAAATTATGTTTTTTCCATGTTTATCAAGAGTCCGAACTGGGCAGACTCTTCTTGTAACCTTTGAAATGTTTCTATTGCTGCACCTCCTTAGGCATGGTTAAATGTGCCTGAGCACTTAAGAAAGTTGGAGAGTACTGCACTAACCTTTTAGCACCCTGAAAATAAGAATCGTGTTGCAGCCGTGCCCTCATTTAAAAAAAAAAAAACCATATTTAGCTACCAAATTGTGATGTATGAAAAAGTGAATAAAAAGAAGACAGACTTAGAAAATTTTCAAATAAAAATGGTGAGATACAAATTGTCATCTGTGGAGACCTACAAGTCACCGAGGACTGGATACATCCCAAAGACAACTGGACTTGATTTTACTGCAAGAACAGCCAAATTTTAGGGCCGTTTCTCCAGGACTTGATCTTCAACAAGACCCAAGAAACACAACTGACCACCCAGCCCGAGGACTCCAGGAACGTCATAACAAAGGAAACGCAAGATAAGACAACAGAAAGTAGGACAATTTTTTCTTTCCAATTCACTTATTTTTTTTAATGAAACTACAAGACAGGAAAATAATCTGTCAACTATGGGCAACGAAAGCACAGAAGAAATGGAAGCAGGTACAGTAGCATAAGTAGTTGAGATATAACAAACAATAGAAAAAATAAATAGCATACAGGAACAGAGGTTACAGGTAAGGGATACTAGAGGGGAGGACCCAAAGAAACAAGCAGAAATAAGTTTAGCAGATCATTGAGGACTAAGAAAGCAAGAAATAACTGGCCTAAGGGTAGAAATTAAACAAGATTTAGGCCCAGAAACAATTGGCTTAGAATAAAAAATGACTGAATTTAAACAGGATTTAGGATAAAAAATTGAGCAAAGTAGAGTAGAGCTAGAGAAACTAAAAATGATATGAAAAAAGAAATAGAACCGGGTAGAAAAGAACGCAGTAGGAATATATTAGCAATGAAAAATAACTTAAAAGTAGTACATAAGAAAATAAGCTAAGAGCTAATTAGAGACTAAGAGTACTCTAGAAAGCAAAATAAGAGCCCATAGTAAATGAAGTAATTAATTCTAAAAAGAGTGAAATAACAGAATCCAAAGTTGGTTTAGGCATAAGCAATGGTACAGAAAATAAAATGGAAGGCAACGATGTATTCATGTCTAAGACGGGCAACGTAAAAAATTGTATATATACAGGCAAAAGAAATAAAATGGTTTATGTAAATGAAGGAACAAATATGACAGGAACTGAAATGGTAGTCAACAGAAATATATTAGATGACGAAACTTTAAAATGTATGTATAACAAAGAAACTGTCGTATGTGACGTCACGGAAGAAGTTAAATTATGAAATGCATTACAATAGCAAATGAAATTTACAAAACAATAAGTGTAATTTCAATAAAAACATCTGATAGAAGTACCAAAGCACACATACATAAGACAACGCATTTACAATGCAAACAAGCTCAAAGCCGCACGTAGAATGCACGCTCACAGTAACTTTAAAAGATGCAGATTGAAAGTTAAGAGCAGAGGGGCAGAATACCCACAATCATGGAGCTTTAAGCAGAAAAAGAAACATTGTTTCTAGAATATGTAATCACCTGTGACCTGAAAAATTTAAAGGAAATAACTTTAAAATTAAATTTAAAAAACTGCCACAAAGCTCTCCACGTGGCTTCTATAAGCCTCCCTCCCTCTCTGTGAAATGTCGACCCCTTTCTTGATTGGCGCCAATTATGAGTATTTGTATTACTTCCCCCTTGGTTTTCATTTAGATACCAGACTGGAATTTTGTACTCATTTTCTCATAGGAAACCCAGTCAAGCTCTAACAAGAACTAGTGTACACATATATATCTCATCGTATGTTACCATAAAGGAGTTGAATTTGTTTGTGTCAGGTTGGTGATATTAGGAATTCAAATGCTTATATTCTACTATTATTTCCTATAACCCTTGGTCCTCACACAGTACTCCTAGGCTAGCCCTCAGCTCTATGGTTAAACTATTTAAGGTAGCATCAAAACATGGCACAAATCTCGGTTTTATTCACACAGTGTAGTGTAAAATGTTCTTCCAGTGCTCAACTGAATTTGAAAGTACAAAAACATTTGATAGGGTGTTAAACGATTCATTTTGAGTTTATGCATTTTAGCTGGCTCCAAAAGTCAGATTTGCAGTACTCACCCAATGTTACAGTCTGTCCTCAGTAGTTTGTAGATGCAATTATTTTACTCTAATGCAAGATCAATTAAGGGGAATGAAAGGTGAATATACAATTCAAAGTAGAATGAATTTTGAAAGCAATGATGCTCAATAACCTTGGGAACAAAAAAATACATGTATAAGCAATTCCTCAGTTACTACTGTTGAGCTTAGTACACCTTTATTTATTTTATTATTATTATTATTATTATTATTATTATTATTATTATTATTATTATTATTATTATTTTTTTTTTTTAATTTAGGAATATGCACTTGAGAGACGCACCACTTTGCATTTGAAATTACTAACAAATAAAACTTGGACCTAACATCCTCTGAAACTTAAATTACATAAGGTAAAAGGCTTTTAAGAATGTTAAATGCTACGCATGGGCAATTTACAATACGACATGCTTGTCAAGCTTAAATGTTTTTCCTTTCTGTTAGTACCACATTATACATCAAAGTTGTAAGCAGAGGACTTCAGTTATAACTGAATAGGACTGGAATGATTACATACCATGTTCTAACCACCTTGGTAACTTTAATCAGCCCCTTTTTTGCCTCCAAACAAAACCTAGTTATGGGCATACAAGTACTCTAAGTGTACTCTAATAGCATAAGTATCTTTCTTTCCCAAAATTTAGAATAAATGCATTTATATTGATTTATATTAATTTAAGTATAATCTCCTTCCTCAAAATTAAGAATGAAAGCATTATATTGATTTTATTTAAGCCTCATTTTTTGACTTAACAGAAATAATTTCTACACCTATACCTAGAAGATGTCACCAATGGCATATTGTACAACTATTTATTTTGATTCTATCTACAACACCACTGTTATATGCTAGAGAACAAACTTTTCACTTTTCTAAAATTCAGTTTTAATTTCTTCGTAACCAGCTCCTTATAGTATGATTTGTTCCAGCATTTTGCTACCTACTTTTGAGCAATAAAAATTATATGCATCTAAGACTAGTTCTAACTCTTTTCCATATTAAAGTAACAACCAAACACAAAGTTATGTAAGTATGTATACTTTAGTGTCACATACCGTCTCACTGCCTCCTCCCCATGGATATATCTATTATATATGCATTTAATTTCCTTAAAGCTAAGAACCCGTGTTTAGTTTTGTACTTACGACTACTATCCTTTCTTTTCTGACATCCTTATGGAATACTTCATTGATTATCGGGACCACCAGGTTGGCCACCATGGCCACCGTAACCACCATATCCACCATAATTATATGGTTGCTGCTGACCAGGTTGTTGTGGAGGTTGTGGACCTGAAACAAGATTCCCTCCTTAATTTAGACTGATAGGTAGGGTAAACAAAATGCATAGCAACTTACCACTTGAAAAAAGTGAAGTATTTCAGACCAATAAACAATACCTTGGAAATGGCTGATGCCACCAGAAAATTTGACATAAAATTGTGTGCTTTAACATGATTCAGCATTTTGTGCTGAAAAAAAGATATGATTAACTTTTCTAGCTCTGAAGCAGTGAATGGAAGTTCTGATACATGAATACTATTAAGTTAAATTTTGGAACACGGCTTCACTTACACTGTCAATTAACAGGATATGTTTCATAAGCTTTTGCTTCCATCGTCAATCTGTGGGTCCATGGTTCTAATCCTGACTATAGCATCAAGTTTTTCAGTTTGATTCTACTCTTTCCAACCCTCTCCTACATACACCTAGTGTGAAAGAACAATTTTCACTGAAATACTTCACTTGGTTAAACTGTAAGCCCAGTACTTAGTCGATGAAAACTAACCTAGCACAAGACAGCTATGTGATTCACTTACCTGCAAACGAGGCTAGCCCTATCTCGTCCAATCGTGTTACAAACATATAGCGCAATGGTTAGTCGATTGGATGAGAGAGGGCTAGCCTCGTTTGCAGGCAAGTGAATCACATAGCTGTCCAGTGCCGGGTTAGTTCTCGTCGACCATAATTACTGCATTGTAAGTTGCCATTAAGGTATCTTGTCATATGAATTTGAGATCTCCATATGGTTTACCAGGAAAAGATGAGTCAGTTGGAGAATTTAATGTTCTGCTCGCATGTGAATGGCATTGAATTTTTCAATGTGACTACTCTTTTCAATGTGTAACTATTTAAAGAAAAAACAAGCTATTTACTAATCAATTAATCAACAACTTGCACCATACATAAAAGATCTGGAAGACCACACCTGTTGGTTTACAGGTCTCACCGATCTACCGGGAGACAAAAGTAAATGCACCGACCATATCCTCCGATTACCAATCAGAGGACACATTACATGCCACGACAGGTCAGCATGTAAGAAGTTATAGAAGAATTAGAGAAGTGGAAAGGTTGAAAAAATAAGGACTCCAACATTCAGGTTGATTACGGGACATGATTGTGTGGCAAAACATTTGAACAGAATTGAGATACATTCATCACCACTCTGTCCTCTGTGGTCTACAAGAGAAAATGGACCAAGACCACCGGTCTCTTCTAAGTGCCCCATCCATCAGTGAAAAATATTGGAGAGCAAGAGGACTAATGACTTCATTGTCAGAAATCCAGCTCTAGCCAACAATGCTGACATGCTGAATTCAAATTTTCAATTCGTTTACTTCTATCAAGTAATGTTTTCATACGGAATCACTACATATATATTGTAGAATTAAGCAAATTTGACAAAAACTTTCTCATTATACTTTATTTTAAATGGAAAAAATATAAATATACAGAACTTATTGAAATTGTGTGTATAATTATTCATACACGTCACTAGTGTTTTTGTTTGGTTTTGTCTTATTTACTTTGCTATGTTTTGCCTTACATTGGAATGTATCATACGCATTTGATACCCGTTGCTTCTTAGATGAGAAAGTCCTCCTGTTCCTTTTCCTTTTGTTTGTCTTCAGGTATTTCATGATTAAACATCCAACATCCACCAGCAAACATACTTATGCTCCAGTGACCCTGGTTATCTCCTTTCGAACGCCTGCATATCTTTGTGAAATCTTTCACCTTGCTCGTAATTCAAAAATCCTAGATTTTCGCGGAAATAATCTAGATGAAATAGGAAATTGATTTTCACTCTCGTGTTACAACCAAGTTCCCTATTTTCTGGTCGCATAGGGATTGGTACATCAGGCCCATGGTCACACGTACAATGGCTGATTATGACTGGATACACAATTTGCTTTTTATTTTTAGAATTGGACTCCTTCACATCACATGAACAGAAGTATACTCTGTTCATCTAGAGATTAGAGGAGACGTAAACAAAGCCATGTGCATTTTGACCACAGCGCGCCCTCTTGACGCTTTTGCCGTGTAAATAGTCCCTATAAGAAATACTGTTATTGAGGTCTGAAATGTCACTTAATGTTTGCTAAAGCATGAACTAAGTGTACTAAGCATAGTTAAAGTGTAAGAATACGCAGTTAAGTGAATCTGTAACCAGCCTAATTCATTCTGCGTGCGCATTATTCAGTATGAAAGTAACATGGCGGAATAAGTGAGTGTTGTAAAACATAAGCGTGACAAACAGTTGCGAAGTGGTGAAAAGACAATAATATTGAATGTGTTTAACAAGTTCTGCGAGAAATATCCCAAACTTGCTATCGAAGATGTGATGAAATTAACATCCGAGTTTACCGGTGTGTCATTTGCAAGTATTTACAACACACGCAAAGAAAAATCGTCAGTTGGTGAAGATCCCAGCCAAAAGCTTCCACGTACCAGATAAATGGTGGATGTAGTTTGCGACGAATTTGTGAGTGTGAGATCTGCAATTCGTCGAAAAGTTCACCAGTTCTTTGTTAGCAATGAACCTCCACTTTAAACAAAGTGCTGTTGGCAGTTAAGTCTGAACCCGGTGTTCCAGATTTAAAACGAACTTCCCTCCACAAGCTGCTTTTGGAGATTGGTTTCGAGATTGTGAGCAGGAAATGAAAAAGTATTATTGTGGACAGAGCTGACGTAAGTAGTAGTTAATTTCCATGTGCTACATGTTATTTGGATCAAGTAAATATATCCTTTTAGTAGTGTAAAATACATATTGTACCTACGCGTAGCGTAGGTAACCGTGTTGCGTCATTGTGAAAGCACGTTGCCGCGGAGTGATACAAACCGGTGCTTTGTTTATACCTCCTCTAATCTCTTGATGAACAGAGTATAGCAGTCATTACTATGGTTTGTCTGCTCTCTCCAAACCATAGGTATTCCAAAAGAAAGTAACGGTCTTCTGCTATTGACCCAATAACAAACTTCTTCAATGCATGCTCCACATACTTTGTGCAGTGCCCAAGCTTTACTTTGGTCTCCAAGTTTGATTTCAAAGTAGGCAAGATATGATCAGTAATATTATGCCTCTGCTTAGGCAAGGTATATGTCCCACATATATAACAAAAATGGTCTGGCTCATTTATACATGAGCGATACAACATGGTGAATACTTTCATATTGAAGCAATTGATCACAACATTCTACTGCATAATAAAGCCTGAATATGATTGTTTCCAGATGAAACACAAGACTAATGAAATGAGAGGAACTGGACCAGGTGCCTATCTGCTCACAAAGATAAGAGTGCATCTAACACCAAAGAGTGGCCAATATTAATCTATCTCCCACAAATAATGAAATAAAAGAAAATGGTATATGATAGGTACTTTCTGACTTTGACTTTGATATCAGCATGCACATTCAAAATTTGTAGGCATGAATTTCATCACAGGCTAGTGTTATTATGTGATGTACCTTACAGAATGGACTGCAAGCAGGACAGTGTGCTATAATTAATGAACTATAGTCGCTCATACAAAGTTCTAGTATACAAGTTCAGCAGGCATGCACTTCTGTGTTAAGCTTTCCTATCCTCCAGTCTGAAAACTGAACAGAACTGAAAAGTTAAGATCCTTTCACTTCAGTTTTCAGTTATGCTTTCCTAGGAAATTGGACTGAAAGCTTAAAACAACTGAAAACATTCCATTGGGTAAAAATGGCTGAAATGTGGTTGAGATAGCTGTATGGCAGTGAGGAAAGTGAATTGGAGTTGGATACTTGGATGCTTGTTTATTTTGTTTGACGAACTAACAGGTAATACTGATGAGCAAAGTTATGGAAAACTTAGATACCTCCCATGGTTGGTGCTTGTGAGATTTTGGTTATGAGGCACTTGTAGGACAAAAAAGTGTGGAATACTTCAGATTACCACCAAAAGTAAATCCAGTTTTATATTACCTATGCTAGATAGAGGTATACAAACTTTAACCAGTTCCAGAATGCAATAACATAACCTAAAACAGTGTTTCTTTATATCAACATACCTCTATACTTAGTATTAGTGCAATTAAAGCTACAACATGCTCTACTTTGCTTACTGTGTATATGTAGCATTGTATCACATCCATTTATTACAAAACTTGTAATACCCGCAATTGACAATAATTCCCACTTGGGTTAAGTTTGTACATTTAGATATATGCTTAAAATAAAGCTACACAAAACAGGTCACTTAAGGGAGTGGCCCCAGCGATTTTAATGAGGCACCATCATGTTTTATAATCCTTAACTTCACACATCCCATCCCAGGTAAAGCATTTTCGATGAAATATCTTTTTTTTTTTTTTTTTTTTTTTTAAGCAGATACACAATCTTACCCAAACTATCACGTGTGGTTGGATTACTGCCTACATGACGAGGTTGTACCCACCACTGTTGTGCTGCATTTATTCCAGAATCTTTGCACTCTTTTTCCAGAGCAGAAGCAAACTCAAAATTAATGAAATTATCCAGAAAGAGTAAATCTTATTTACTTATGTAAGTACTTGACTTACTTGATTCTTTAGTTTCCTTTCAGTCTGTTTTTTCTCTACATTTCTATACTCTGCATGCTGCAGATTGTATATAAGTTTGTTCTGGCAAAACAAATCTGCGATTCTTTCCTCTTCACTGTTTTCTTTCCATTATATCAAATTTGCAAAGTAAACAAACCAATATTGCTACCATGTCATTTCAGTTGGTCCAAGCTCAAGTGAACTGAAAATGCAACTGTCACTGTAATTTTCGATGCATAGATTTCTGGTGGAAAACTTAAAATTTTGTGACAAATCAGAGATTCAGTCGCCAGTTCAGTTCTGGACCAGAGGAAAGCACTCCCATGATAAACAAGATGCCCATTCACCATTACGTGACCCTCAATTGAAAAATTTTCAGTTCCAGTTCAGTTTTCAAATTGGAAGAAAGCATGGTTTTAGAATTTTACCTCACAGATCTACCAATTTTATACTCTTTTCCTACTTCTTAGAAAAATGGCACAGGGATGGGGACTAGTTCCAATTTTCATTACCAGGTCAAATGATGGAATTAACGGAGCCCCCCCTCCCGAGTAAATGCTTCCTGAAATTATTATTCAAGATACTAAGCCTCAAGGATTAGTTTATACCAAGAATTCTGTTGTCAAGCAAAATCAAGTTTATGCATTCAAGAGAGAAAATGAAACTGCATCCTAATGATCAAAAGGCTTTCCTCACACATATTCATAGTATTTAGTTTAAATGCAAAAGGAACTAGCAACTGGTGAAGTGGTCAAATTCTTAGCCTTGTTTAACTTTAAAATCATGCATCAAATTCTGTACATCAGCATGTTCACATTTTTGGAACTGAAAAGCAGTACACTAATATCTAATTGCCATTATGAAGGGTTCAATATTCTAGCTGTTTGCTTTATTCTTGTAGTGGATATTGGGCTGCAAATGACATATAAGAAATCATCTGTGAAGAATCCATCAAATAATGTATGCCTGGTAGAAACCACAAAACCCTATGGAGTAAAGAGTTTCTGGCAAGCACCAGGCAAAAATATCACTCATAACATGAATGAAACTGCTACTCTTAGCAAGATCTTCAATCTCACTACAACAATGTATGAATGACATTTATAACCCAGAGATAGAAGCAGATTATGTGAAACTCTTCTTTAAAAAGTAAACAAATTTCATTTAAATGGCTATTACCTTTGAAATTATTTTCTTGTTCAGTATTCAGAAATTAGATAATTTTCCCTTCATTCTTAAACATCTGGTTGCAAAATCTACAATTTTTCGCACTTTGCAGTATATTTGTTAGTGCTCTTTCTTAATTAAATGAATATCTGGAAGTGAACATTGTGATGTATAGGTCGTGAGGCAAGACAAGAACAATTCCCCTATTTGTGCAGTGGCAACTGTTCACCTGAAAGACTGAAGTGGGAGAAGTTGCACAATCATGTATGCGCAGAAGTCGTAACGTTTCCATACATGAAGGAGTCAAGTTTGCTAGCATAGCTTTAGTGCATATTGCTAATGACATTATGTATGAGGGTGGTCTGAAAAGTTTGACCTAATAAAGATAAGACATTTTTACAGAATTTTTTTTTTTTTAATTTTTCAACATAGTGTCCTTATAACTCTACATACTTCTCCCATCTCTGTAACCTGTCCAAATAGTACTCTGGTGTTTTTCTCTGCAACATAATTGTTCACGAAAGTGATTGCCTCTTCATTTGACGAAAATCTCTGTCCTCCAGGTGCCATTTTCAGATGAGGGAACAAAAAGAAGTCATTTGGGGCTAGATCTGGTGAGTAAGGCGGATGGTCAAGCAGTTCAAACTGTAATTCGTGGATTTTCGCCATTACAACCGCTGAGGTATGAAATGGTGCATTGTCTTGGTGATAAAGGATTTTCTTTTTCTGCAAATGTGGCCTTTTTTTTTTGTTGCAAGTTCTGCCTTCAGCTTGTCAAGTAGTGATCGTAGTATGCTCCTATAATGGTTTTTCCTTTTTGGAAGAAAATCGAATAACATAACTCCATGACTATCCCAAAAAAGTCGCCTTCACTTTCCCAGCCGAAAAAATTTTTTGCTTTGTTTGGAGCCGGTTCCCCCTTTGCAGTCCACTGTTTTGAGTGTATTTTTGTTTTGGGTGTATAATGGTGTATCCAAATTTCATTACAGCAATTAATCGGCACCAAAACTCGGATTTATTGCACCTAAACTGCACCAACACAATGTGAGCAAACACAGCACCCAATGCGGACAGCTTTCACATGTCTAAATGTTGATTTAATACATGACAAACATGTTCTTTTAACATGTTCATAGCCTCTACTATCTCTCACTTTAATTTGGTGGTCGTCTAGCACCATTTGGTGAACTTTGGCGATGTTTTCGTCGGTAACTGCAGTTTTTAGACGTCCTGAACGTTCGTCTCCCAAGCTCTTACGGCCACGTTTAAATTCAGCTGCCCAAAATTTCACTGTGGCAAATGATGGTGCAGTCCCCATACACAAAATCCAACTCATCTTTGATTTGTGTAGGCGTATTGCTTTTCAAAAACAAATATTTAATGACAGCTCGATACTCGATTTTGTCCACTTTCATAAAAACACTCAACTCAAACAACTGTTTTACATAACTGAGTGTCCAAAATGGCTGAAACTTTGGTGAGTAACTGCTAACAGATGAACAACAAAATTCACTAGCTTTTATTTACAAGTGCTGCCATCTTCATGTTGAGGTTGGTAACTTTTCAGACCACCCTTGTATGTATAAAAACTAGCATTATAACGAACAAAGTGATTTGGCTATAACTATGCCTATGTAACAACAATTACTTTCAACTGTTTCAGTTGCATGCTGTTAAAGAAATGTTTAATCATTGGCAGAAGATTGCCTGCCTTTCCCCCTATCAGCCGCTGCAGAGAGGGAAGGGAAGAAAGTAGCTTCCCCTAAGTGCAAAATTTGTTCATGTCTCACCTCATGACCTGTGAAATAAGCTGAAAATGGACTTCAGTCTTAAACTCAAAGAAAATATAACAGGTTTCCCCACAAATTGGCTGAGATGACAAGCTGTTATTCCAAATTTTTCACTATTTAATTCAGTTCTTTGTGTAATACTATTACACGTATGTTACTTTGAATAAAACTGTGTGTGAAACTTTTCATTAGTTTCCTTGATTTAAATTTTCCTCTATACTCTGTTCATCTAGAGATTAGAGGAGACGTAAACAAAGCAACGTGCGTTTTGACTACAGGGCGCCCTCTTGACGCTTTCGCCGTCTAAATAGTCCCTTAAAGAAATAGTGTTACTGAGGTCTGAAATGTCATTTAATGTTTGCTAAAGCATGAACTAAGTGTACTAAGCATAGTTAAAGTGTAAGAATACGCAGTTAAGTGAATCTGTAACCAGCCTAATTCTTTCTGTGTGTGCATTATTCAGTATGAAAGTAACATGGCGGAACAAGTGAGTGTTGTAACACAAGCGCGGCAAACCGTTGCGAAGTGGTGAAAAGACAACAATATTGCACGTATTTAACAAGTTCTGCAAGAAATATCCCAAACTTGCTATCGAAGACGTGATGAAATTAACATCTGAGTTTACCGGTGTGTCAGTTGCAATATTGACAGTACACCCAAAGAAAAATCGTCAGTTGGTGAAGATACCGCTAAAAAGCGACCACGTGCCAGATAAATGGTGTATGTAGTTTGCGACGAATTTGTGAGTGTGAGATCTGCAATCCGTCGAAAAGTTCACCAGTTCTTTGTTAACAATGAACCCCCACGTTAAAGTGCTGTTGGCAGTTAACTCTGATCCCGATCTTCCACATTTAAAACAAACTTCCCTCCACAAGCTGCTTCTGGGGATTGGTTTCGAGATTGTGAGCAGGAAATGAAAAAGTATTATTGTGGATAGAGATGACGTAAGTAGCAGTTAATTTCCATGTGCTATATGTTATTTGGATCAAGTAAATATATCCTTTAGTAGTGTAAAAGTCATATTATACCTACGCGTAGCGGTAGGTAACCGTGTTGCGTCATTGTGAAAGCACGTGGCCGCGGAGTGATACAAATCGGTGCTTTGTTTATATCTCCTCTAATCTCTTGATGAACAGAGTATATATTACAACATTTTTTAATGCTTTACAGACAAGTGTAAAGTAGAAGTTTCACTGAATGTTCTGTAGTTTGGCCAGAGAAAAAAAAGTTTGGACAATCTGTACAGAAAGTTGTGAGAGTGCAGCAACTGATTTTTTGCACTTTCTTTAAATTATGTTGTTAGCTAATGCTGGATTTCTGACAATGAAGTCATTAATCCTCTTGCTCTCCAATATATGATATTGAAGAGAGCAATAGCAGTAATAGTAACTGCTTTTTAGAGAGCACCATATTTTTATGTTTTGGCGGTCACATCGCTCTCTCTCAACCCCCAGAATGTCTGGAGGACCACACCTATCGTTGGTTTACGGGTCTCACCGACCTGACAGGGAGAATTATCAAAATAAATTCACCGACCATATCCTCTGATTACCAGAGGACGTATTACATGCCATGACAGGTCAGCATGTTAGGGGTTAAGATTTTATAGAGAAATTTGAGATATGGAGGTTGGAAAAATAAAGACTCCCTAGCCCTCGGGAACCCTAATAGCATCGGGGTTGGAAGAGAACAAGAGATGACCAAGGTAAGGTCAGATAGAAAAGTTATGGTGAGGAGCAAAACACCAGTAAGTGGAAGTAATGTTATGCTCAGCTTGGGTACCTTGTGGTCGCTATTTACATATCCCGTAGTCAGAGACCCCTGAGTATTTTTTTTTTTTCTTTAAATTATAAAATTCTCCTAAACCCATAGAACTCAAGCACAAGGGATTCTAATGTAGAAAAGGTACATTCACCAAAAGTGAAGTAGGTACAGTAAAAACGTGACATCCCAATTACACTAAACTAGTCCCTCAAAAATGAAAATTTAAATGACTGTGAAAAATCCCACTCACAAAGTTTATCATTTGTATATACTGTATGCAAATGTACTTTACCTGGTGCTCCACCGTAGTAGCCTGCAGCTGCTGCTGCCTGATAGCCATATGCCTGACCATACGGAGCCTGCTGCTGTTGTGGGGCTCCCTGTCCAGGTTGCTGTGGTGCCCCTCCTGGTTGCTGCTGCTGTGGTTGTTGCTGGGGTCCACCAGGGGCAGACTGAGCAGCCTGAAACAATATCACTCCCTTAATTACATATTCAAAAACAGATTAACAACGTACTGGTGCTGTTTTTAATGAAATACTAATGGAATGGGCTGTGCTATGAGACTCGTTTTCTATCTACAAGGTCGTGGTAACGGATGGAATGAATATTCACTTGGGTTTAACTTTAGTCACACATTTTATTTGCACCTTCTTGCTCACAATTTTTAAATCACATCACAGTAGAAAGTCTTATGTTAATTGATCAACTTCCCTAACGTCGCCAAAATTTAGTTAAAGGTCTCTAAACACTTAGTAAATTCACTTTTACTGTTTCATGACGCATACACATAAAAATACGTCCATCTACCTCGGAGATACCGGCGCTAGTGAACTATTTCTTGGCGTCCTTTTGACGAGACACACAGCCTTTTTTTTATTCATCCGCGCAAATAGTTCTTTCTCGTTAGGGAAGCGATCCCAATTATCGTCTCCTATTTTTCTTATGGAACACAAACAATTCTAATATTTATACACATATATTAAAAAACGAATTACACTTTTAACAAACATTTACATGAACGATTTTCTTTTGGGGTCTTCGAATATTCTGTCTCAGTACCATAGTATTTATTTATGCTAACAAGCTTACAGTTGGTGTTTTTAAACACAAGCCATGTATGGGCAATGTTTGAGAGGTAGAATTGGAACTTTGGTTCACCGGGAGAAATATAAATTGGTTGGAGAATTCAATGTCATTCTGGCATGTTGTCACAGTAGCTTAATGGTTAGAGCACCTGCCTAGTAAGCGGAGGGTCTGTGGTTCAAATCCCAGCCGTGGCACTGAATTTTTCAGTTACAATTCTACCTCTCACACCATAGTAATTTCATTCTATTTACCTTGTTGGCTTTCATTTGCGCCTCTATTGCTTCAGCTTCTTTAATTTTACCAATAGAACGGTAATATTCCGCCCACTGCGCACTATAATCTGTTTGACCATTTTGAGTTGCTGCAGGCTGTGGACCAGTTTGCTGGGGTGCTGGCTGTGCTGCAGGTTGTGGCTGTAATCCCTGTAAATTGATTTCACTTATTACAAAAAAAATTTAAACTTCAGAGTTAATGCTACTCATTTTTATTACATTTGGTTACAACTATGTGCATAATTTTGTTTTGAATCAATTCTCTGCATCATAGTCGATATTTCGTATTTTCATCTTATGTGAACTTACTGACTAGGTTAAGGAAATATTGAAACTATTAACAGTGAAGCAACGGAATCTAAAATAAATTTTAAACTAAAAGCTTCACTTATCTTAGTAATATTGCACAATTTTCCACAGCTGACATGTTTCAAGTTGTAACTTGTTTGTATAGCTTTGAAAATAAGTTGGATTACAACTTCAAACATGTCAGCTGTGGAAAATCTTGCAATATTACTCAGCTAAGTGAAGCTTTTAGTTTCTAATTTGTTTTTATTTTAGACTACTGACTAGGTTTAGCAATTTTTTTTACTTTTGAAGTACTGAGTAGGAAAACTCACACTTCATTAAAACACTAGTACCTGGAAACATTTCAAGAGTACTGTGTATTTTAGTAAAGTAAGTACTTTTATTTGAAATTCTTCACTGTCTTCACTTCTATACGTTACTTGTAACTGTTTTTACCTTGCTTGCTTTAGCTTGCTGTTCTATCATTTCTGCTTCCCTATGCATGCCCAAAGATCTGTAATATTCCGCCCACTGAATGCTGTAGTCTGGCTGACCTGTTGCTGGGTTTACCTGCACCTGGCCTCCAGCATCTGAAAAAATACATTTAGTTGAAAGAAATATCAAAATTTCAGCACTTAGCAAGGAATGACTGCTAATCAAATATGGTTGAAACATATCATCTGCCCAAAGGCAAGCATAGTGCACTAAAGTAAAGCTCTAAGTCAAAGTTGCCCAAACCAATTTTATTTATTGGTCAAATCTGAAGCCCAATGAGGTCTATTTTCTATTTTAGAAATACAAACTGATCCAGACATGTTTCAAAGACATGTTTCATTGTCAACAGCTTCTCAACTGGTGTTTGAGGAGGAATCAGTTGTGATTCTGCAGCTATCTGCGTTGCTGGATGTAAACTTCAGGATCTCGTCTGCTTGTGCATTTCAAAATTCATGGCTGGATGAATATTCTTCTTTAACTATATTTTTCCCCTAATTATCAGTTCAGCTGCAGTTTTAACATATTTTAATAATTATTATTTATTTATGCCAACAAACTTACTGTTGGTGTTTTTAAACACACAAGCCGTGTGTGGGCAAAGTTTAAGAGGTAGAACCGGAACTTAAAAATTCAATACCAGGAAAAATACGAACTGACTTGAGAATTTAATGCCATTCTGGCAGTTTGTCACAATAGCTCAGTGGTAGAGCGTCCGCCCGGAAAGCGGAAGGTCTGTGGTTCAAATCCCAGTTGTGGCATTGAATTTTTTAGTTCCGGTTCTACCTCTTAATATTTTAATAATTTTATATCCTGTTTTCTGGTCAACTCAGCATGCCATAAAACAGGATATACTAACTTAATGAATTCTGCTGACTTTTTCAACATCACACAAGGAACCTGTGATTGCTTTGATATTAGTAATGGAAGCCACATGCAGTGCTATTTAAATCACACAAGGTGTAGCATCTATGATTAATAGCATACAACTTCCATATTCATTTGTTAAATGCATCTGACAAATGTAATTTTTAACCTTTATTTCCTACTTAAGTTCTATATAAAACACTTCCATTAACACATTTTCCTTGTGGTTTGATAAAAGCTTATTTGAAATCCATAGATGCAACTAGTTCAAACAGTGGGAAAAGATGTATCACTTACTTGGATCACTCGGATGCTGTTGTCCTTGCCATGGCTGATAGCCACCTCCCCATCCCTGAGGTGCAAAATGCTGTGGAGGACCTTGTCTGTAAGAAAATTCACATTATAATCAACCCTCCTTGTAGCTAGCACAATTTACACTCAAAGAATCTTTAAAAATTGCTGTCAATTGAGTGTTTAAATGTATATTAATACTTTTTTGACATTGTCAGTAACATACATGTCATTGTACACAACCTGCAACAGGACCATCAGCCTGATACCTAAATACAAATGTCAGAGGTGGGTGACCAATGTAATATTAAACAAAACTGATGAGTTCCACTAATTTGTCAGAAATTTTATATAGAGTAAAGTGTAAAGATAACATGTGAGCTAATTTACCAACACATTTATGTAAACGGGACATATTTCAAGAGCTGTTGCTCCCATCATCAGCCTGATGCGGACTGCTCAGTCGTGGCATTGCAGTTTTGGAGACTGTTACGCTTTTGTTGTCCTCTGATGGCATTTAGAGGAATTTCTTGTTGAGGGCACTTGAAGGTAACTCTTTTGTTTTTTTAAACTCCCAGGCTGTTATGTTTTAAGTTTACCTTTTAAAAGTATAGGTTCAGGATTAATTGCATTAATTTCTAGCCAAAGTGTGCAGGTACTGCCAATGTTTCTTCTTGTTTATACTTCCTGAACTGTTCCTTTGCCCTTGCTTTCTATTTTCTTTGTTCTTCCAATATAAATTTTGTTGCAGTCTGTAATTAGATCAGTATATTCCTCATTTTCCTGTTGCTGGTGTGGGATCCTTGTTTAGATTGTAGTAGGTTTTGAACGGAGTACAGGTCTTTAGTTGTTAGAATGATTTTCTGCTCTATGTATTTTCTGGAACTGGGCCTTGGGCTTTGAGATGGCATGTGTACTTTGTATATGTGCATTTTTCTTTTTCTGGTAACCGTTTGGTGGTTTCTTATAACACTTTCGGTTTTTATCTCTTTTGGATTTTTTGTTTTATTCGGACATTGCCAAATGCTCTAATGGAATAGATTTATTAGAACAGATACCAGAAGTGTTATGAGATTTTCAAATAATTCATCACTAGAATTCAGAGATTTGTCACACTGTAAGACCAACTTTTGCGGAGGTCTACTGCTGGAGATTGAAACCAGTGACAACAATCTCCATTGTTGTCATTCTGAAAAGGCTGATGCTCACCAGACATTGGAATTTCACAAGGTGTAAGAAAAGATGGAAACCGCTGGGAGTAAGGTTCAGGTTATACGGTTGATAATAGCTCTCAGCCCAAATTCTATTTCCAGCCCAGATCTATTGTCCATCAAGCTACATGTTGCTGAGCACTGTTGTGCAGCAAGGCAACACCAGCACTAAGCATCCTCATCCACTTGTTCTGACTGGCCGTCACAATTTTCGCACCATCACTCGGCATTCACCATCTCACCTCTGGTCAGGAATTCAGCGAGAATGTTCAAAAACACTGCACAGCACAACACTTTCTACATTCAGCACTTGCTTGTCACTGTCGAGAGCATATATATATATATATATATTCATAGTTTCATATGAACTTAAAGCTTTGGCTAATGTCTGCATTTCATGGTAAAAATTAATTCCACTTACCCCCCAGGTGGTCCCTGACCTCCAATAGGATACTGTGTTGGTGGTGCACCTCCTGGTCCTGGAGGCTAAAAAGGAACACAAAAATATATTACAATTGTCTTACATTATGAATTTGTGAACACTACCTAAAGTTAAAACAATAAGAACCTCACCTACATTTCCAGAAACTCTCGAACATATATTCCATTTCCACTGTTTTTTTTAATTTCTCTTTTAACATTCCCTTCAAATTCCGAAATTTATGGTTCTAATTGGATTTATGGGCAGATGTATAATTCAAAAACTGTTCTTTTTTCCTTTTCATTAAAAATAGTTTACAGCATTGGGATTGCATTCCTGAAGCTTCACACCTCCATGATCACTAAGTACTAAATTATTTGAATAGTAATGAATATTACTGTGCACGTCCCTTTTCACTTCTATTTTTGTATTTCTTACTATTTTGACTGTCAGTTTCCTAAGAATTGTCATGCACTTTTAGAAGCATGTGAACACAATGACAAAATGCTGTTATAGAGGTTGCTTTTATTTTTTTTGAAGCATTTACTTTTAAACACCTCTGCAACAATGAAAATCGATGTAAATCTAACTCAACTTTTCTGGTTTAAATTTTTTCCATCTTGAAGGCGCCTTTTCTTGAAAACTATTGAATGTACAGTTATCAAATTTGGCAGATTTATAAGGAAGGTCCTACTGCATAATTCTGTGGAATATAATTTTAGTTAACATTTTAGTTAAATGTGGGTGAGATTTTACTTGAATGGATTTTCAAGAGTTATGTCAAACAATATTTTTATCTAAAAAATGATAATACATACAAAAATTCTGTTCCACAGGCTTGTGTTGAATATTGTGGTGTACCTGGAAAATATGGTGTTTTGTGTAGTTAGGTTGTTGCATGTAGCTTTGGGAGGGTAGTTGCTGACAGGTACAGTGGGGTCTTCCATGGAATCACTTTTAGCGTTCCATGGGGTTTGGTTGGTTGTTTTGAACAGACGTATGATGTGGAGAGAGGGATAAGTAACGAAGTAGCGAGAGGCAGGGTAGATTTCACTCTTTGGTTAACCATGTGAGTGGTTGCCACACTTCCCGTCCTGGGACAAAAGTGGGTCTAACCACTCAGTCACAGCACCGCCCAGCTATTGGATGTAAAAACAGAAAATTTGTTTTACAAAATTTGTTTTTAGAATATACCTACCATTCCAATTTTTTCACTAATGATCCTCTTTGCTTGCTCAATTTGTTCTGGAGATCCTCTTATGACAAATACTTTCTCCGCTGGATTTGGAGGTGGCCTTCTGTCAAGCTCACAATGTGCTCCAGTTTGTTGATTAATCTGCTTTATTGTCTCACCACCTGTAATTAGCACAAAAGCAAAATATGCAGCAGAATCTTTTGATAACTCATGTATAGTAAAAATTTCTAACTTTAGCTTACTCTTGACTACTGGCACTGAAATAAATGATCAACTAGCTTACCTCTGCCAATTACAATTCCACACTTGGCAGCAGGAATGGTGAAGGTAGCCTCTTGTTTATCCATTTGGCCTCCTCCCTGTTGCATTCCTCCCGGCCTTCTATCCCAACCACCACCTCCATTTCCATAATCTCCAGCTCCTCCTCCGCCTCTGTTGCCCATTCTGTCATAAGGAGGACCACCAGGACCCCCACCTCTTCCCCTTCCACGGCCAATCTCACTGTCTCGTCTCTGTAATTCAGAAACTTATCGTTCTGAGAGAAACAAAAACACTGCCCATGCACATGCAGTCTTTCGACGTGGCATAACCACAGATTAATCTAGAATGGGAAGACGTGCACACACAAGAGCAGTGGAACAATTTAACAACACTACTACCAACAGCCTAATTTTAAAAAAAAAATCATTAGTTTAGCAATGTCTAAGGCAATAATTACAAAAAAATTAACCACAACCCAAGGACAAAAGCAACATAAAACATACATACGAAAAGAAAATCCAAACATAATTCAGTAAGTAGCTTTAAAGTACATCGCAAGGCACTTTATCAAAATTACATTATCAACTATGACATGACCAATTGCACTGTAAACACCCTGTACTATCAGAACTGAAGTAGTAGTAATGCTCAGAATTATATATTTTCCTGTACAATAAATATTTAACTCAATACAAATGTAGACAGGCTTTAGAGCTATAATTTCTTGGTAGAAGAGCAATTTGTATTGGCGGCGCTACTATTTTCATTGAAGCTTCATTGCAACTAGAGTAGACAGGTTGAAGTAGTGGTAAAATTCTAATGCATCCCAATCCCTTTTAATTTTTTGTATATTTAGTCAGCAACAGCGCAGGCTGAAACTTAACATTAAAAATATGCCTGTTTAAATTAAAGTTCACATTCCTCTCAACTAGGGGAGCATTCAAAACTGTCTTTTATAAGCACTGTTGCCGTATAAACATGCTGCCTTACTTTCTAAACGGGAATAAAAAATCTCTTATTGCAGGCTTATTCTTACATGAATATTACAGTCTCCTAGTATTGCCAATTTTCTTAAAGACACCTTACAAGGACAAAGCAGGCATAACATCTGGTTAAGTTCTAGAACTAGCTCTGAATATCTGAATCCACAGGTGTAATTACAGACATAGTAGCTAGAGGTTGAGATGTGCATGTGAAATGTATGGCTTTATTATCTACTCCCACACTTGATCTTATAGAAGGTATGAAATTTTACTACCAGATAGGTAACATCTGCAGGAGAATGTTCAAATGGAGCCCTCTGAATTGATTTGATTTTTCTATATGCTAACTATCCAAATTGCAATTTAAAATATATGCACATTTATAATAAACATACACAAAACATATTTCAAAGCATCAAATAAGTCTAAAAATTAATGAAATACTCTTGCCAGACAAGAGGTATTTTTTAAAATTCTGTTTATCATCTTTTCATTTGTGCATCAAAGCATAACTTAATACTTATTACATAGTAATTCATACGCATTTTGGAACTTACAAACACCAAGTTTGGAAGCACATAATTACATAAGAAAGCACATTATGTTTGAATTTAGGCTGCTAGAGAATTAGCGTTTAACAAAGAGAAATTACCATCACCTTTCATGCCATATCAATATTTTGGTAATAAAAAGTAGCCATTCTTAACTTAGCTGAAGTGTCACAATTATGTGCAAACATGTAACTGCAATTACTATGAATGACAGGCCACAAAAACTTGAGTTAAACCTGTAACTATATTCTGAACCACAAGACTTATCATTATAGAAGACTGATTTGTCAACTCTAATGCCTAAATGTAAGCTACTTCATTGTTATGAATTTTATGGTTTCTTCTTGAATGCTCTGGAATTTTCGTGTATCTTAATGAACTATATGTGTGTGCAATTGCAAAGCCATTACCTACATGTTTATGGCAAAGCTTGAAAACATCCAAGTAAATTACACATTTCCAGAGTATTGCTAAATATGCTTGCAAAAAATGGGAAAAGAGGGTTACCCAAGCCAACCCCTATTTTTTTTTTCACAATTATTGGTAGTATTAGCATTTATTAAGACAATACTTAGAAACAAGGCAAACACATGAAACAATAAGGAATTTGTTTATACTCAAAATTTCATATTTTGAGCTTTCCTAGCATCTATCACTTCATAGGTTAACAGGAGAGTGGCCTTATTTGTTTTTCTTCTTTAATTCTAACAGTCCATGTATTTTTAGAAATATGAAAAAAAATTAGCAGCTGCACATTTTGGCACACAATCAAACATCCAAAAATGAGAATTACACTAGTAATGAACTCAGAATGCCACAGAAGTTTATTCATAATCAGAGATACAAAACAAATTATCATAAATTTTGAAATACACCCATCCATAAAACATAATTTAACAAATACCATATTTCTCAGACAAGACCTTCCCCTCTCCAAAATTCCATCACTGAACAACAGATTGTCTTGCATTTGCATTATGTATTTTCTGAATACAGTACACAGAAAGAAAAGAGCTTCAAAATTTGGGATTGTTTTCTTCCCTTAAGTAAATTAATTCAGGTTCCGGAAAGCCATGACCACCATGGGGACAGAGAACTGCTAGCCAGTCATGAGCATGACTGATGTTTCTGATAAAATATTATCATATTTGGCTCACTCAAGTTCTGGCTCTGATTGAAGTATCAGCTTATAATTGTGTATGTACGAAAGCTGATTTACTAAATTGCTATCATTAGAATTCATTTTCAGAATCATTATTTCATATGGTTACAATTCAGGCACCATTTAGAGACTTCTTATCAATAGACATCAAACGAAGTAATAAACCAAATCCAGGAGATATTTTGTAGTTACTGAAAATACTTTCTACTCTTAAGCACAACTTGGAGTCAACATTCTAAAAGGTTTGCAATTAGTAACTCATTGTTAGCCAAGTAGCTTTCTGGTAACTTACATGTTGATCATGGGGCAAAACAAAAATGAAGTCTTTTGCATATTACGATATATGCCTACATACACAAGCTTCTATAGCGTTTAGAAAAAGAAAAATTCTCAAAAATCAAGAAAACCGCATGCTTACTGCCCCAGAAAGAATCACTGTTCATTGTCTTGTGTATAACAGTACAGTAGAAGCACGAAATAGCACACTCAGATTTAACGCAGGGAAAGTATGTACCTCTGAAAATATATTGTACTGTTTATTTTTACTTATTTTTCAATGTTGAGTTTAAAATTTTCTTAAAACAGCAGTACTGGAACATACTTTTCGCTACCTCTAGCATGGACCTCGGCCACTACATTGCTAAGAAAAGTAACGAGGCATATGCACACGGAAGAAGAAATTCTGCAAATTAGTAAGTACCATAAACAAGATGATTCTGTACATAGAAGAGCAAAATGAAAAGAACAGTATTCATTTCCATCTTGCTACACTCAAACAATACTCGAAGAAAAAAGCCTTGTGAATATGTTGCTAAACAAAACTTACTAATTTCTTTAAGACAATTCAAAATTAAGTTAGTGTAAAATGGGTACAGTTTAATTGTATGTACCATGTAAATCAAGATCGGCTGCAGGACTGGAATACATCCCTAGCATAGCTGGTATGTAATGACATTTAAAAGTGGTGTACTTTACTGTATATTATATACTTTACAATGTTGTTGTTTGCTGGATTTCTGACAATGAAGTCATTTACCCCCTTGCTGTCCAATATTTTTCACTGACGGATAGGGTGCTAGAAGTGGCTGGGCATATTTGAAGAACATTACCTCCACTTAGTGGTGTTTTGGTCCTCATTATAGCTTTTCTATCTGACCTTATGACCTTACCTTGGTCTTCTCTTGTTCTCTTCTGACCCTGATGCTATTAGCTTACCCGAGGGCTAGGGAGTCTTTTTCCAATCTTTCCATTTCTCTAATTTCTCAATAATGTAAAAATATGGTGCTCTCTAAAAAGTGGCTACTTTTACTGCTAATTCTCTCCAATATAAATCTGACCCGAGGGGTAAAATATTCTGGAGTTAAGATAGCCCCCTATTCGGATCTTTGGGCAGGGACTACTTCCTCAAGAACCAAAACATTATAATAGAAAATCTAACATCAGAATACTTTACAATGTACTACAGTTTATTATTGTATGAACGTTTCCCACCACCTCCACAGGATTGATTTTTTATTACTTCTAAGCTCACATTTTGATATAACGCAGGGTTAAACATGTCTCCCAACAAGCGCGTTATTTCGAGATTCTACTGTATGTCTCATTTCTTCCATATCAAAATTAAAAAATTAATTCTCCTTATCACAGGAAACATGCAGATAACAGCATCATCCTTCTTAAAACCAATAGCTATTACAAAGCATTTAAATACACATACTACAGGATTTCTATGCCTTATAGAGTTTGAAGAAGATACTGAAAACCCTTTACTTGTAAAGCTTGAACTTCTGAAGCTAAATGCACAAATGCCATGATTCCACACTGTGCATATCAAATTACTCGAGGAATATAGAAATGACATTCCTTCTTATTTCTTTAAGCCAACAAACTTACTGTTGGTATTTTTAAACACACAACCCACTTACTAGGCCTAGTAAGTGGAGGGTCTGTGGTTCAAATCCCAGCTGTGGCATTGAACTTTTAAGTTCCAGTTCTACCTCTCAGACATTCCTTCTGTTTAACTTGCTGGTAATGCATTATAACTGAACAAGGGAAGAAATAATTCTTTCTTGTAATATTTTAATATTGCAATGCAATAAGCAACATTAAAAATTTAGCACAGAAAAGGATACTGTATTTGCATTCTAACCTCCAAGAAAGCTTGCTGTAACGTAAGAGGGTGTGTCCAGTTTAGATGACTTTACCACACAATATAGGTGACATAAAACAACGGCAAAAACATTTATTACACAGACACCCCTAAAGTTGTTGTAGTGTTTAATGCCCGCTTTTACTACTACGGCACCGCAGGCGGTGACACTGATGATACATGAAGATGGAGCACCGGTGGAATGAGATGGCGGGGGAAACCGGAGTACCCAGAGAAAACCCGCCCTGACGCCGCTTCGTCCACCACGAATACCACATGCGGGTCCCTGGGATCGAACCTGGGCCGCCTAGGTGGTAGGCGAGCGCGCTAACCGCTCGACCACGGCGCCGCCTAGACACCCCTAAAGGATCACCATGAATGAATACACACACCATGCCAAAACATTTAGGCAAAATATTATGAAGGAAATTCAAACCCAGGTTAGGTTTAATTTGAACTTTAACATACATTTTATAAATGTTTACTCTTACTTTGTTTTATAAACATTAATAACCAGTTGAAACTCAGCTTAACTTTATTGGAACTCATGTTTTACTACAGTTTAATGCTATGTTAAGTTATTCCAATAATTGAAAGACCTCAAGGATCCAAAACTTTTAGATAAACCTAATCACTTTCACAAATTTTTCAACAAAATTCATACCTACGGAACAGAGTCAAGCTTTAATATGTCAAGTTCTAAACTAGATACAGCAAACAATGAGAAGGTGTAAGCTGTGAAAGCATATATTTTGGTATTGGATTTCTATTAAAATAACACATGCTTGAAAAGTAAGCATAACGTAAAAAGTAAGCATAACGTAAAAACTAAAGATAATGAAGTAGTTACATTAAATATTACTGTAGGAGCATAAATTGTTTATTTTCTCATTACCATTTTGTGTACAAATCACTATCCACAAAATTCTATTCTTTAGGTAGATAACAGCCTATGAATTCCCCCTTCGTCCACTTGCCATCAAAGAACTATAGCATTTCTTACTCAAACTTAATTCTCCTAACTACACACATGTTAAGGCAGATACTGCAAATACCTCTGAAGTATTCCTATGAATAGTTATGTATTTTTCTGGAAAGCTCACTATATAAAATCTTATAGGCATTCACCAGTACAGAACTAAGAATACTTTATGTTCAAAAGGTTATATAACTACTTTAATACAGCTTCCTACAACCTTAGACCTTCCAAACAGTTGCTTCATGTTGTAATGTTAAGCATGCTTACTGCAAGATAACCCAGAACCTAATATGTTAAAATATTAACACCTCGAAATACCAAGGAATTATCAGCAATTTTTATGGAAAAATTCCATGCAATTAATAAAAAAACGTTGACTACTGATACTACAGCAGAAAGTAGTTATTCCATATGTAGGAGATAAATGACAGATTTATTATTTAAATAGAATACAAAAGAAAAGCACATCAAATAATTCAAGCACAAACTACACCAGTAGGATGGATGGAAAATTAAGTGGCTTCCATCAGATCCAGTGCAATTGTAAATCAATTTTAGAAAACCTTAATACTATAAGCAGACTCAAGAAATTTGTTTCAATTCTTAATTGTTTTCCCAAACTTTTAAAGCAGTTTTAGTTACTGGTTTGCAGAACTAATCTGTTTTGGAACTAACACAATAGACATGACACAATGTCAATCATTGGCCAAGTAGCCATTTCTTCTCCATATCTGATAATAGGAAGGGCTTCATTCTTCAATTCTTAAGAGAAGAATATATGGATTTCCTGTAGTTGATCTCACCGGTTCTTGGTGGCTTACCACTTCTGTGAAGGGACCAGGATTCAGTGTGAAATGTATAAGCAACAGCCTTACCAGTACACTATCAATAAGTTCTTCAATTCTCCGCCTGGCTTGTTCCACTTGATTTGGCTTCCCAGTCAGCAAGCATCTGCGTTCTCCTGGGCCATCATCTCGTCCTTGTTGAAATTGAACACGAGCTCCTGTTTCATTCTGAATTTTCTTAATCATATCTCCTCCTTTGCCTATTACCACCCCCACTGCCGCTCTAGGAACAGCCACCTACAAGATTTCAGTCAATCACAGGTTATTCAAAATGTGTAGAATACCATAGTAAATTTAACAAACAATCTAAAAATAAGAGAATGCCTAATAAATTTGTATTTTTTTTCTAATCCCTGTAAGCAAAAATACGAACATCACTATAATCAGGCACAGTCTTGAAGGAACACTGTTTCTGCAACACTGCAATACAAATCCAAGTTCAAGCTTGCTATGTATGAATATGCCTATCTTACTATGCCAATTTGAATATGTTTTGCCCAGTTTCACAATATCACTCCTAGACAAAGACAATCAAATACTTATTACATCTGCAGATGTAACTAAGGAATTCCTACGAGCAGTTCATTGAAATGCTTCAATTTTCTGGAGAACAAAACCCAAGGTGTATTGCAATAAAAAGTATGAGAACTGATACAAAACCTTCCTTTTATATGAACACATTTTATCAATTTTACAAACTGACATATTTTAACCAGCGACAATTATATTGAAATATGAAACTATTATTGCTACACTCTTAGAACCAAACTTGATGTCAACTTACATTATCTAGTCCACAAGGCAGAAAACCAAAGCACACCATAAGATATAGCATTCTAAGTAAGTGCATTAATTTGTGGATTTTCAAGTATGTTTATCACAGTTCAAAACATTTGAGTTATATGAAAACGTAAAAACATAACATAACATTCAAACAGATCGACAAATCAGCCATAGCCCACCACTTCTGGTCAACTCAGCACAACACAGAAAGGGATATTAAATTACTAAAACACAAAGACAACAGCAGAACTAATAATTTGAGAGAAAATACATATTATGCAGAATGTTTACACAGACATGAACTTTGATATATCACAAGCAGGCGACAATGAAGTTAATATCCAACAACCCAAACAGCAGCACAGTCACTACCACAACAAATATTTCCTCTTCAACCGCCAGTCGAGAATCCACTGAGGATGAAGACGATGGTCTTCGAAACATGTCCAGACAAAAATAAGTGAAACTAAGTGTCTATAGGTCGACTCATTTACTTCTAAAACTGAAGATAGTTATAGCTTCCACTGTAATTGTTTTCTTCAGGCTCTTCTACCATCATATGATTAATCATTAAGGTAATAAACATTAGTGCTTCCATAGGTGCTGTTAGCTTAGTGAGTGATAAAGGTATCACTGTAAGCATTCTAAAGACAAACCACTAAAAAGTGGCAAGTTGCAAATTTTTTAAAATGTTTAACAAACTAATAATAAACTGCCTTCAAATCGTGTATACACTTTACGCCATCAAAATAATTCTGATGAAACAAGAAAATGTTTTGTTAGGGCCGACAAGAGCCAAATGATATCTCTAGTTGTAGAAAATTTTCCAAACAGGGCTTGGTTAATGGATTCATGGAAGACTGAAGCCATTTTCAATAGCTCACCAAAAAATCATAAATTGTATGGTTTCGGGCACACTAAGCAAGCCATAAACATTTATGAAAGTGAACAAATATGGTTACAAAGTGTGTGTGTCTGTGTTTGTGGCAGGGGGGGGAGGGGGGTGCTAGTACTGAGTTCAAGCCTGGATACCATTTATGTTGTTCACAGATTGATAGAATTTCCCCACTCATTTCTTCTTCCTTGTTACAAAGTAAAAGTGACAATAAAAAAGTGCAGCAAAAGAAATTTGGGAGTTTAAGTGATTTAAGTTTATGCTTCATTCCTTGTATCACCTTGGTGCTGTTTTTATCGAAGTGTGGCTTTGTGTTTGAGCGATGTGGCTCTTATTTCCCTCAGGGCATAGTAACGGATGGAATGCAAAATCACACGATATTTCTTCACCACAATGTATTATTTTATTAACACTTTTTCTCTATTTTACATTTAAATAAATCCTCTTAACACCATTTTAGATAATTTAAGTCTTTCCACTTTTTCAAAAAGTGGAACAAAAGCTTGATGAAAGTCTGGTAAACGTTCTACAATGTTCACACACTACCAAAATACGTATCACCTTGAATATTTAGGCGCTAGTGGGAGAAGTCCAGCGTCATCTCACGTGATACTACCTTTCTCGTATACATCTGCGCATGAGTCCATCAAATAGTTCCTGTATTGTTAGGGAAGCAATCTTTAGCTAACCTGATTTCGCTTTTAATATTGAACACATACAATTCTAATATTTATACATATATATTAAAATCAAATATGGAAATATTTAGGACGTCTTTAAACAAACTTAATTGTTCGTAACAATGAACATTAGTAACACGTTTTCGTCATTTAACCATCTCATACCAACATCAAAAAAATTACACTCTTAACAAATATTCACATAAACAATTTTCTTTTGGGGTCATCTAATATTCTGTCTCAACCTGAGAAGAGAGTTCTCATGGTTCTACATGCAACTTCGCAAAAACAACTGCACGAAAGTGACCTATTCATGTATTCATTATCTATTGCATGCGTCCCGCACTTTTCATTTCAACTCTAACAAATATTTTCATAGCTATTAGAAGTTTACAATCACAAATTCTCAGGACAATCAGTATTGGGTTATAATCTTTAATTGGGTTAGGCGTAATTGTTGTACACTTTTTAGTTGTTTTTAACACCATGGTATAGTAAAAAAATTTAAATAATTTTATCAAGTTTATTGTGCGCTAGATAATAAGCAACTCGCACCAAGCTGTTCTCAGGTACAATGTAAGTGTTGAACATAGAATCATTAAGGATTAGCATTAAACTGCTATAAGTCACATTTTGAAAATAGGAAACCATCTGTAAAAGTTGAGTACTTTGATAGTAAGGGCAGCGAGTTCAAAGAACTGTGCGATTTTAAAAATATATGGTATGGCTCAAGGATCTGTTCTTGGGCCACTGTTACTTGCACTGACTTGGCTGACAAAGTGAATAGCATGATGAATCTACATGTAATTCTTTTTGTGGATGACATGAGCACTTGTATAAAAGGGACAAATGAAAGTACAAAATCATTTATGGAATATTTCAGAGTATAATAAAGGTTTAATGCTAATTTGTTACTTTTATGTAAAAAGAAAACAGCAGCTCTAGGCTTCCATAATAAACTTAACGATGCATGTTTCAAACACCTAAGTAGCCAAAAAACTTACAAACTCCTCAGTCCATTCACAAAACACTAGAGCAAAACAAATTTCATTTTCATTGTTTGAAAAATATTGCACTAAATAATTCCTAGGATATATTTGTAATACAGTTACTAAATCAGACTATATAATGGTTTAGTGATAAAGTACACTTTTAGCCAGAAATCTCTAATTGTCCATCGTGAGAAGTATCTCGGAAAAATCCAAAGTTGGAGCTCAAAATTATAGTCTCAGTTACAGGCTCCACATCTGATAATTATTATTTATTTATGCCAACAAACTTACTGTTGGCATAAATAAATAATAATTACCATCTGCAGGTTATTTAAACCTAGGATATAAAGTACTTACAATAGTAGGTCACCATTGGGGTAATTTGTCTCTGATGTGAGACTGCCTTTGTGGTTTACCAGGAGAAATATGAACTGGTTTGAGAATTTAATGCCATTCTGGCAGTTTGTCACAATAGCTCAGTGGTAGAGCAGCCACCTGGTAAGCGGAAGGTCTGTGGTTCAAATCCCAGTTGTGGCATTGAATTTTTAAGTTCCAGTTCTACCTCTCCACATTTGATAGTTTATTGGCAGAGCACATGCAATTATAACAAAGCTGGAAATTGATATGTCAAGCTTTAAGTATTTTAGTATCTTTTACAATGGGACACAAAACACTAATACTGTATTCATAAGTGATTAATTTAATGAAACCAGAAATACTGCACGCTTAACTTTAAAATTCCTCAGTGCCTTAAACTGCTCCTTTTTATGCAAAACATACATTCCATGAAGGTGCTAGGAAGACCAGTGTTCAAAACCAGTATCAGTCAAACAGAAACAATCGTATGTGCTTAGAAAATGAATACTGAAACCATGATCCTACTTCCAACAATCACTAACTTTTCCACTTAAAACAAGAGACCAATGCTAAATGGTTGCCCAAAGGTGGCAAACATCTAATTTGTGAGGACGAGCAAATATAAGTAAATCTAGTTTGTATGTGCAAATCTGCTCATAAATTCCTCCAAAATTGTTTTAGCTTAAAAGTTACACCTTTGAAACAAAGAATGTACAGAGTTACTTTGCGAAATATCACCCCATCCATCAGTGAAAAATACTGGAGAGCAAGAGGATTAATGACTTCCTTGACAGAAATCCAGTATTAGCTATAACAACTTTCTGAAATACTCACTGGACTTTTATATCCAATAAAAGTTAACAAAATGGCTTACCTCAACAGAATCGCCGCCACCGCCACCTCCTCCACCACCACCGCCGCCTCCAGTTCCACCATATTCATCATAATTATGATTTCCACCTCCGCCGCCGCCGCCTCCTCCTCCACCACCACCACCTCCTCCTCCCCCTCCTCTTTGACCACCACCACCACCTCGGTTGTAGGCCTGCTGAAACAATCTTTACTCATCATCTGCTTCTTTAACAACAAACATATTTCAACTCTTAAGGAACTTTAACAACATACTTACGTGACATTTCAGGTGTGAAGTGCCAACAGGCTTCTTTCGAATAAACAAATCATTTTATCTTTCTTTTCAGGTCCGCATTTTTACCACTTTAAAACAGGCTGCTTTGGAATAAGCATGAAATTTTACCATATTCTTATGACAATACTAACAGACTTGCCTTACAAACTCCCTAAATGAATTAAAATCCGTTTTTAGTTTCGCTAGGAAGCATGAATACCTTATAATACTAGAAAGTTCATTGCTGCTTCAGTGCAAACACATTTACTATTAACAGCAAACCTTGCTTACATTTTTGGTGCCATAAATGAACTATATGATTTGTGCATGATCAGTAATGTTAAATTTTAAAGGATTTAAAATAGAATGGTTGTGTACTGTATGTAACACCAGAAAAACAAACAGCTTTTATTTATGGGCAGTGCTGTGATCCTTAGTGCCCCATTCTATATTGGGCTTAATTTTGCTCAGAGGTCTCTTATCAGGCTTGAGGGTTTTTTTTTTTATGTGCTGTAAATCAACATAGGACATCAGCTTTACTTTCTATCCAAAAGAAGCCATGTTAAGGTTTTTTTTACACCCCAAAAAATCCATTGCCCTCCGCCAGGTTTGAATCTGCAACTTTGGGAACCAGAGGCTTGCACGTTACCTCTTGACCACGAAGGACAACACGTAACACTAGAAAATTACATTAGACTACCATTATACACAGTATTAATCCTAGAATTCTTAGCAGACTCAAGTATACTCTACAATAAGCAACAGCAACACTAACCAGTTTTATAGCAAGTTTCTCTCCCAAATGTATTTTGATTCTTATTTACCTAAAAGTGTTTATTGAAGGTCTGTGGAGTTTGATCCATTATTTGTGCTTAAAACTACATGTTAAAAAAATCAACAAAGCATGAGATTAAGAATACCCTATTCTTAGCTCTAAGCTATTCTTCACTATATATATATATATTCCAAACACCATCCAATCAAGTTGCAAGCAATGACCATTTTTGGTTTTGGAGATGTTACTAATATTAAACTTAGTACTTAGATTTAAGTACTAAAAATAATGTGGTTTGATAGTATCCACTAAAGAACTTCAAAGTATATTACACAGATCACTGAATTCCAGCTTTGTCATATTTTTCTTTTACATTCCCAAACCATATTGCTTTGGGTGTATAGGCTTTACTTCAATGGAATGCTATTAATGACCGAAAGTTGACTGGTGAAAAGCCATCCTTAGGTTATATTATAACATACATAAGAGAGCATTTGTATTCAAGATTTCATTTGTTAATCAAGACAGACTTTGCAGTAGTTGACAGTAAAATTTACTTTCTAAAGCACTTCATATTTTTAGATTACTTTGGATGTGCAGTATCATCAGTATCACCCAATAAATATCTTCTGACTTAAAATAAGAACAAATTAGAAACTAAAAGCTTCATTTATCTTAGTGATATTGCAAGGTTTTTCACAGTTGACATCATTATGATGGATAATTTAGAACTTAGTAGCTATTTGTTTAATCTAAATTTATATGGAACTAAACATGAAATTAAATCACATTTAAAATTACATAAGAAAAGACATACTCTTGCCGACATTAGATTTTTTAATATTTGTTTAAAACGAAAAGTAAGCCCTGTTTTAGTTATAAGAATGGTTATATTGGATAATAATAGTATCCACCAGAAGGCAGCAGAAAAGAAAGTTACTGAAGTCGAAACAAGTTTACATTTTAAAAAGTTGAATAATATTGAACTTAGGTTATATGACTTACATTTAAAATTAATACGTACTTTGCATAATTTTTTCAAAAAACAGATGATTTTGTCGCAGATATCAAAATTGCCAGTCAAGATTTAAATGAAATTAATAAATCTTTGATTAAAATGAAATGCACTAAAATTTTGATAGATATAAATAAAAATCACCCTAAAAGTAATCGCAATAATCAGATGATTAAATCATTGAATGAAAAGGATGTAATTTATACTAAAGCTGATAAAGGCAATAAAATCATAATTTTAGATCAATCTGATTATATTAATAGAGTAGAACTTGTAATTCCAAGTGAAGATTACTTAAGAATAAACAATGATCCAAATCATACATTTCAACTTTTAACAAAATTCTAACGAAGTGAAAATTATACCTAGCAAAGAAAAACATATTTTAAAAGTTGATAATCCAGTTTTACCCAGATTGTATGCACTTCCCAAAATTCACAAACCAGGAAATAAAATGAGACCAATTATAAATTCAACTACGTATAATTTAGCGAAATGGTTAAATAAAAAATTCAGTACCTTTGATCAGTTTGAAAGTTTTAAGTATTAAAAATTCTTTTGAATTAGTAGAAAATATTAGCAATATAGTATTGTATGATGATAAACCTAGTTTCTTTTGATGTAACCGCTTTATTTCCTAGTATTCCCAGAAAAAAAGCTTTTGATTTTTTTAAAAAATGGTTAAATTCTTTAGAATCACTTGAACTAATAGATGATTTTGAAAATTTACAAATCTTTGTTTGGATCAAGCTTTCTTTTGTTTCCGTGGTAATTTTTTTCAACTAACTCCTGGCTTAGCGACACCTTTGCCATTTCTTGCTAATCTTTTCATGAGCTTTTTTGAAATTCAAATGACAAAATCATTCCCTTTAATTTTTAAAATATGGTATAGATATGTGGATGACATTTTTGCTGTTGTCCTTAAAAAACAGGTAAATGATTAAGTTTACAGGATAACGCCATGCAATTCACTTTGGAAACAGAAAATGGATGCCTTCCATTCCCTTAAATTAAAAAACATAATAAATTGAATTTTGGTATTTATAGAAAATCTACTTACACTGAAAATTACATAAAAAATACAAGTTTTAATCCTTTTGCACATATATATTTGCTGTTTTCAATGGTTTAATTTATAGGTTAATAAAAAAACAGAAACCGTGTTATGAATTTTGAAATCCCTCCAATAGATTGTATTTAAAGGTTTTTGTTTACAGAGATTGGTGATTAAAATGAGCTTCAGTAGCTATGGTAACTAACTAATGGTAACTTGTAATATTACAAAGATAAGTGAATCTTTTAGTTTCCAATTTGTTCTTACTTTAGATTCTTGTTGCTTACTGTTAACAGCTTCATTATTTGCTTTGGGTTTGTTTTAATCTTAGGGTTCTAATCTGTTCTTTCTGCTGTTTAGTTAAGTATCTCAAAATGTATTCTTCCACTATAAACAATGACAAGGATCTCACAGTAAGGTGAATTGAATTAACCTGAAGTAATGCACATGCATAATGTCAAGATTTCACATGGGCTGCATGTATCTGCACACTCCTTGTGGCCTTCCTAAATAATATTCAATAGAGGTAATGGAGTACGTAAACATGCTAACAATTCTCTATTCACATTAAAAAACTTATTAGACATAGAAAATATTTTTATCCTACCCAAGACAGGATGCTTTCTTTCCAGAACATGAGAAAGACACAAGCTAAGTTGTAGTTCTTTTTACCTTCTCTACTATGGAAGTAACCATTTTCTTAGCTGTCTGGTCATGCCAACATTTAAATTGTTGCTCTGTCCATCTCTTTCTAGGTCTTTGGTTTCATTTGCTTGAAGCATGTACTGAAACTTGTGTTTGGTATTCTATTAGTTCTGTTTCCAGGGTCTGCTGTATTTTGTTATACTAGTGTTTAGTTAAGTTCAATACCGAGTTGTCTTATTCCACATCTATATACATAATTCTGTCCGTGTTCATGTGACTGAACTCCTCCTTAACAGCCCAGACTGATAGTTATGAAATGAGGTGTGTGAGTAAGCTGATCGGATAATGGTTTAGATTCACAATTTGAACCGAGAGAAAATTTTTTAATGTAATTGTGTTGATCTTTGGATGGGTTAGGTTCACAATTTGACCCGATAGAAAATATCTTTTTAATTAATTTATATGTTGATCTTTGGATAGTTTAGGTTCACAATTTGATCCGGTAGGAAGCCCCATGATCACGTTTTAGTTTTTGTTTTAATTTTTGGCATACTGGTCAGACCCGGTAGCTGATGCTGCAATCAGATTCTAAGAAATCTTTTTTTTTTTGGCGCGTATCACTTGCACTCTTCCACATGTTTTGACCCATATTACAGTTGACAATCTTTTACAAGTGTTTCAGTTAATAAGTGATTTGGCTTTAACTGACCTGTAATTGCTTTAAGAAATAAAGTTTAATCATAAAATACATGAATTTGATGGAAATGCATGTTTTGATGCTATTAATGCCCAGCGATCTATTTATAGAGCGGGTGATTTTGGGACATAGGGTGAATAAAAAAACAAAATATTCTGTTGACAATGAATGCTTAGCAAATACAATGTTTTTCTTAATTTTTTAAAAAAGGAATAAGTTGGGCATTAATGGGTTAAGAAGGATGTGCTATACAAAGCACGAATCACATTTCTACTAGTACTACCTTATCCTTTTATTCTGACTGAGATCATTCTATTAAGCAATCTGTCTTTCCATTAATGAATATTAGATTAACTGTCCTTCCATGCATGCATAAATGGTAAACATTTACAAAATACAAGTCTAAGTGGCACTGTTTCTCTCCTTAAGAATGACCTTTTGTTATTACATTTTTTAAGTGCTAACAGCTGTCAGTATCTTCTTTTAAAATCAGAGTGTAAGAGAAGCAGGGGTTATAGGATGTCTTGCCATATTAATAAAAAATGAATCCCTGCAGTTCGATTAGGATATGCGACAGTGCAAAAGTGATCCTAAATCCTTCATAAATTGTTTCTTTCTAAACCTAATTTCAAATCAGTTCTATTCCTCCTTTCAATTATACAAGTAAAATTTTAATGGCATGCGATATACCTCTATGTGAATCTGTAATACAGATTGCACTGTATCTGTTGATCTGAAACGAGTGCATTTTAAAAATACATTTTAGCACATTATTTTTAAATTTCCTAAACCTTATGTGTGTTTCATCATACGGTGTAAATAACCTAATGTATATCATCCTGTCCTTAGAACCATTCATTATGCTGTAAAGTTAAGAATGGCTACTCCTATACAGTAGTAATTTCTCTCCATGATATTTTACAATAACTTTACTTAGCATCTTAACATGCAAGTGCTTTTCATACATTATTCCAACAATTTGTTTTAACGTCACAAAATTTAACCTAGAGTACCAACTTCCATAAAGAACTTAATTTCACTAGCTTATAAAATTAACACTAAACATTCAGATTAACACTGCTGCACCTTTTCAATAAAATGAAAGAACATTTAATTTTTTGCTCATTCAACGATGAACTAGAGGGTTCTTTCATCCTAAAATTATTTTCTGTCACATGATTAATCTTGATCTAAAAGCTCTGCTAACCCTTTACTAATTAAAGCCTCTGCTCTCAACAAAAAGCCATACATATCTGCAGACATCACACAATAGCATTTAAGCAGCAAACTCCATTAAAACTACTTACCTGCATCTCCTTTTCAGCGATCAAATCATACACCAGCTGTTTTGCATACTGAAACAAACCGAACATGTGTTTATTAAAAATGCATTTGAATTTTAATCTACAGTTTGCTATTAAGTGTAACCAAGCTACTTACTTCTACTTTTTGAGGTTCTCCACTAATTCTAAGAGGTTTCTCTTGTTCTTGAGTGGGTCCATCTTGAATGACAACCATTTTTGCCCCAGACTTTTCTTGCAACTGTTTGATTGTTTCTCCTCCTTTACCAATGATCAAGCCGACTTTTGGTCCTGGTACCATAATTTCAACCTGCAAAAGTTAATATAAAACCATTGGCTAATGCTCTGGGTCTTATACTCGAATTAATGTAACTTGTGTATTCTGACAGTTCGCTCTGCATGCATTGTGCACATAGAAGAGGAGGGGCAGAGCGATCTGTTGTCATGAGAACCAGGTTTAACCTTGAAGTAGCCAATAGGCTTTTTGGCGGGAATATGTAGCCATGAAGTCTATTGGTTACTTCAAGGTTAAACCTGGCAGTCTAATAATATGATGGTAGTCGAGTTTAAATATCTCCATCTATTTGAGTGGCAGAGTCAGGAAGGAAAAATTCAATGCCATAGTTGGGATTTGAACCACGGATCTTCCACTTCACACATGACTGCTCTAACCACTGAACTACCAGGACAACTTGTCAGTATGACATTAAAACCAACAAACGATTAATCTGCATCTATACTCGCAACTGCTTCATTAGGTAGAAATTTTCTTTATCCATAATAGTGTCTGGTTGCTTGCAAAAGGTGCATTGTGGCGAGTTTGTTTATTCTATGAAGGTGTGTGGCTAAAGTCATGACTAGGGACCCATAAAATTCTTGAGCAGATATCCTTAAAATTCTTGGGCAACAAAGGTAAAAATTTTTGGGATAACAGAAGGAAAAAATCAATTTCTATATAAATTATCAGAGTAATGACTTATGGCAGCTGTATGTTTATTATATTAACTGCAACTTGAATATTTAAATTTTGGTTCATTTATTAAATGTTTATTTTCCAGAGTTTTTCAAATAAGGAACTTGTTAGTTTTTTTTCCCTCCACATACAAAATAATGATAATTTTATATTTTAAAGTTTGCAATTGGAGTGTGGACTTTTTTCAAACCTCGTTAGAAAGCAGACACCATATAGAGAAGTCACATAGAAGGGGCACAAGCAAGGTAGGGGAAAGTGGTGTTGCGAACATATAAAACACAAGAACTATGACAGCAACATATCCAAGAAATTGTGTGTGCAACACCATGTGCTTGTATTTAAAGTGCCGATGTTGGTAACATCTCCACAGGAGAGGGAAGGGATGAGCCAGAGAGGAATCCTCCCATGATGCCTTGGGTGAAGCACATAGAGATGATTTCATTCGATTGTTTCACCTTGCCTGAATTGCAGTTTACATTCACAAAAATAAATGAATGTCAATTATTGCTCCTAAAGGTGTATTCTTAATACTTGTGCAGTAAAAGAACAATATGGGGTTAAAAGTGCAGGAAAACCCATTTGAAGTGCTTTGGTAAATATGCTATATTATCCCCACAAATTGTATTAAATACTGTAGGTAAACATGAAAATTTGTGCAAAGTTGAATGTTTTGAGAAACTTGCAGGTAGTTTACAGGTTGAAACTTGCATTCATGACTACACAAATGTGTATGCAGAGGTCATTTACAGGACGTCATGTTCAAGAAATAATTATTACTAAATAATAAATGGCAGAGTTTTAGCTTCCAGATGGCCATCTTCACATGTATATAAAACCCAGTTCAGGTTATATTACAGCCATATTAGCCCGTTTCCAAGTGCCACCCTGTATAAATATGTGATATTTTAAGAACATTGGGAAATGTTGCACGCAACACATACATATGACAAAGGTGGCCAAGGACAATTAGGAAGTCCAAGCTTGAATTTATTGCACATCACATAATGGTTCAACTCTTGACATTTTAAACTGAATGCTTCAAACAATCTTTCTACGAAGTAATGTTCACTTATCTGACTAACCCCGATGCAATTCATTTACCAATTATTGCTATTCAGCTACACAGCTTATCAAAGCACTGCAGAAATTAGCATTATTCTTACTTACATGGGCATGATTTGTTGGTCCACCTCCCATGTTCATGTCTCCCATCCCTGAGCCAGTTCCCTCAGTTCGACTTCGCTGTTGAACTATATTCATGATCAACTCCTTTGCTCGGCTGAAACACAAATAGATTTGTTAAGTCATCATAGAAAAAAAGTTGATACGTACATATTGTTAGTGGAGTTATATTACCACTAAGTATTGGAATGGTAGCTGTCATAGTTTGCAAGTTCAGCAATGACAACAGAGCCAAGTGCCATTCGAGATGTTTTAAAAAAACATCAAGCACATGGATGCACATAGTGATGCCACTAATACTATGTAACATCTAATGCAGATTATGAAAACCATAATCAAAATTATAGTGGCAACTGATGGAAAAATGCAACTCCCAAAACAAGGAGATAAATCGGGTAGAAAAGGTATTTCTAGCAATAAGTCAATTAAATATGTAATCAAGTATTGTAATTAATTTAGGATATTGGATGCTTTGAATCAAGTAATATTTACTAGTAAAACAACCAGCAGAAATTAAATTATTTTGAAAATAAATTTGTAATTACTGCTTTGTATTTTATATATTTTAAAAGTAATATGAGGGTTGTTTTATAAGTTCTCAGAATCACCACAAGAGCTCAGCTGTAGTTCCACGAATTGTTCACGAGATATACATTGGACTGTTGCCTGTAAACATGTGTCATGAAAATGTTCTTGGAAGACAGATGTAGCGGAGACCCAACTGTATTGTTCCCATGTAGTGATTTATGACGATGGAATGAGATTCGAGCAGTGATTAAGTATTTTGTAAAGAAAGGTATGAAAGCAAAGAACATTCATGCCAATTTTCTGAAAACACTAGAGGATTCTGCTCCTTCACATTCAACTGTTTCCAAGTGGACAAACTAATTTAAATTTGGCCAGGAGAGCTCAGATGATACGTGCAATGGCCGGCCAAGATGTATCACTACCCTAGAAATCATTGCAAAAGTGCACAAAATGGTAATGGAGAATTGCCAATTGAAAGTGTGTGAAATTGCTCATGCTTGCCAGATATCTGAAAGGGTACATAGAATTTTGACTGAAGAATTAGATATGAAAAATTATCTAATAGGATAATTTATTTCTCTCTCATTCAGTCACACGTCATATGGTATAGAAATATGGGGCAATACTTCAAAATTAAACCAAAATAGAATATTTACTTTAAAGAAAAGAGCAATCAGATATATTTTGAACTTAAAAATGCAAGACTCATGTAGAGATGCTTTCCGTCAGCATAAAATAATTTTACCTGGCCTGTATATTTATAAAACTATACTATACATGATAAAATACAAATTTCCGATGCAAACAAATTCAGATATACATGACCACAACACAAGAAATAATGATTTGGCTATTACAATGCACAGACTTAGCCAGTTTGAAAAGCTGCCTAGTTACGCTGATGCAAAATTCTACAATAGACTGCCAGCAGAAATTAAAAGGTGTGAAAACTACACTAAATTCAAATCTGCTTTATAAACTTATTTAATACTGTGTTCTATTCACTAGAGGAATTTTTAATTGGTTAAAAGTTCAGTAATCAAAATAATAGTCAATGTTATGTATGTATTTTGTAATCTGTTAATAGTTCATTGTACATAGTCTCTACTACTTGGTTAATCAGTTCTTTGTATATTAATTATTATTATAATTATTATTAATGTTTTGTTATTTTGTCTTTTGCTACTTATATGTACTTGTTTACCTTTGAATTCAATCGTGTATTACACCATATTGAATTGCAATAAAATTATTATCTGCAAAATGGGTGCTGCGACTCTTGACACAGAATCAAAAACACATGAGAATGGTTTAGGAGCAACAAACAAGATTTTTTGCGCCGGTTTGTGACCAAAGATGAAACTTGGATCCACTACTATACTCCAGACTCATAACAGTGGAACCATGCTGATTCTCCACCACCAAATAATCAAAGCCAATTCTTTTTATCGGAAAGGTAATAGCATCAGTTTTCTGGGATGTGAAAGGGATTCTGCTTGTAGATTATCTCCCTAGTGGCCAAACCATTACTGGAGAGTATTATGCTAACCTCCTGGACCAACTAAACCAAAATCTATGTGAAAAAAAGACCAGATTTAGCAAGGAAGAAAGTTGTCTTCCATTAAGACAATGTGCACATGTGCCGTCACCATGGCAAAATTATACCAACTAAGGTATGAATTGGGCTGGCCCTGTAGCACAGTTGGTCGAGCACCTGCCTGCTATGCAAGGGGTCCCGGGTTCGATTCCTGGCAGGGAGCTAGGAATTTTTCTCCAGCCAAGATTATTCCTCATCCTTCTCTGAGTCTGGAAGTACAATGGTGGCGCCATGACTGAGTGGTTACATGGCTCGCCTACCACCTAGGCGATCTTAGGGACCCCGCATGTGGTATTCATGGTGGATGAAGCAGCACCTGGGCAGGTTTTCTCCAGGTTCTCCAATTTCTCCCCTGCCATTCATTCCACCAATTGCTCCATTATCACCTCTCCGATCATCCATTTCGCCTGCATTTCATATCCTCTTCCTATCATACCTGGTGCTTGGCTGATCACCTGCTTCCAGGTCTTCACTCTGTCTGGTCCAGAGGTCCCTCTGCTCCCCAACAGGCGTCTGACCCTAGGCACTGGCTTGTAAGACCTAGGGGGTGTAAGTCCTACATAAGGGGTGGGTAATTAGGGAAAGAAGGTATGAATTGTTGCCACACCCACCTTATTTACCTGATGGCTCCGTCAGACTTCCATCTCTTCCTGAAGCTGAAAATTTTCCTTGATGGATGAAGATTTTCTTCAAATGAATTTATAGCCAAAGTTAACTATTTTGCAGGCATGGAGGAATCTCATTTTCAAGATGGGATCAAGGTGTGGGAATATCAATGGACTAAGTACATTAGTCTACAAGGAGACTATATTGAAAAACAAAAAAAGTTTGCGTTGTAAGTACTTTTTTTTCTATACCGTTCCGAGAACTTATCAAACAGCCCTCATTATAATAAATATCATATAAGCACTTTGCCAATAATGTTTACATATTTTAATTTTAGAGCTGCTATTTCACTCAGGTATCCAATGACCAAATCAAGAAAAACTTTGATTTCTACCAATAACAGGTGTCTAACCTGCCAGTCTCGTGTTGCCATCTGCATTATTCCATAAATTGGGTAGCAATCAAAAGATAGTCCCTTCAAATAATTTTGGCACTTAATTGTTTATTTCATTAGTGTCTGCTATCACCATTGATTGCCAGGAAATTCTTGAATGTCCATGGCAAAATTCTGGGAGTAAGCTTACAGTTAGCCTTTTGGCTAATATTCCTTAAAGGAAATAATGTTTACGTATTCTTACAGTAACCTTTTATACGTTTTCTACACTTACAAGTTCATTTTTTTCTGGCAGTCCCGGTAAAATCCTATAATATATTATGACAAATTATTTCGTCAAAATGCACCATTTATACATTCACAATGGTTTCCTTCTGTAAAATGTAAAAAAGCTGAAACTTTTGACTCACACTGTACATTTCTTGGAAAACATCCCTCAGCGTGGAAATGAGAACAACCTTTAAGTTATTTTCGAGGTAAGTTGAGAAATACCAAACCGTACTTGCTTCAGTCATTTGTGCCCTATGCTTCAGTTGTGATTAAACTTCTTAGTGAACGTGGGTGAAAGGAAATGGAAGTGCATTACGATTGCTGAAAAATTACATGTTTTGAATGTAGTGAAGGAACATGGCAACATGAAACCCACAAAAATTGCTAAGAAACTAGAGATTACTCCACCTAATGAGCTATATCATAAACCGGTGGATTTTAATGATGCTGTTAAGTGCTTTACGGACCATCACATTTTATGACGTGCTGTAATGTCAGAGAATAAAGGCAGAATATTACTGGTTTGAAAACTGTTCACACCATGGCAACAGCCAGCAAAAAACAAGCCCAGATAATGGACTACAATGAACTTGTTTAGTATTGTTTATAGTTAAAATAATCCTATTATTTCTTGTTGCTCACTTAATAGAACCCATATACTACCTAAATCTTCCAATTTTTATTTACTTTCATTTATGCATTTCTTACAGTCCTGGAAAACGTTTAAATGAAGATTACTGCATGCAACCTGTTTAAGGACCATCATTTACCAAGAAGCTAACTGCAAACTGTTTAATTCTCCTTTTAGCTTCAAGTGTTGCAGCAATAAATGCTGAAAACAGGACTGACAAAAATTTGGGAAAAACCTCAATTACAACGGTCCTGGCTAGACGAACACAATGTAGCCAGCTTTAACCACAGCTACAGTATGCACATAGCGTACTCTGCTAAATTAAAGAAGGTAAATAAATGTTACAGTGAGAACAGCAGCTAGAACCAGTGAGCCTAATACGGTTGAAGTTGAAATCAGCTTATTGTATTTTTATTATGTTTATCAACGTCACTAATGCTTGTATACAATTACAGCAGCACGAACAACATTCAAACTTGAGGTGCTTTCTTTTAATTGCTAAACTCAATATATGTCTGGACTTTTTTATTCTTCTTGCACATAAAACATGCACACAAACAGTGTAACAATGGGTACAACAAGAAACATGCAACATTCACTAATGCTGGTAAGCAGTGATTGTACCCACCAATACCAGCCTCAGCACTACCGATTTCAAACCTCACTGCCCTGTACTGTTCACCAACGGAAAGAAAGTCCCTGACAGGAATTTGCTGCCTTTACTGTTTGGAAACAGTGCGACAAGGACAGCGAGTGCGTGTGACTGGGAAAGTATACTACACAAGGAGTAAAGCTATTCAAAAAATGTCCTAGTGTCAAACAAGGAGGGTGAGGCAGGGTATTGGACCCGTGTCTATTTCCCACCACGCCTCATTCCCCGGGGACTTTCTTTGCTGTGGTAAACTGTATGTATAATACCTGCTTATTTTGTTTGGAACATACTTGATAGCCTCCCTGGAACCTGTGAGTGTACAACTTCTATCAGGCATTCCAGCACTATCTGGCGCCATCTGAATCTTGCAACCTGATTCATTTTGTAGTCTACTAATTTGTTCACCTCCTCTTCCAATAACTGTAAACAAAACAATCAACAAATATTAATAAATATTTAGAAATAAACTTCGTATTAAAATTTTGTCCTCTTACACAACTATTTGTACAAAAGTGATTCAGGATGAAGAGTACCTCAGAGTTCCACAGAAAATTCAGGATACACTGTCATACAAATATCTCAAACATGTATCTTATGGCAAATGCAAAATTTAATGTCGGCTGATACGTCACAACTCTTTCCTGTTGTGCAAAATTTTGTGGGTGCCAATTATATTCATATCTCCAGCTTTACAGTGTAATTTCACGGTATGTTTAAGTATACAACATCGCAATGCATGGCAAGCCTACAATTGTGTGTCATATTGAGCCACCTGAAATTAAATTTTGGATCAGCCATATTCAAAATCATTTGGTCATTTTTTGAGAAAATAAGGCAGTCAAACGAATATATTCCATCAAATTTCTCAAGAAAGAAGTAACAACTGCCCTCCATTCTGACATTTTGCATTGGCAAAATAGTTATTAAGGTACAGTATTACCCCGCTTTTACAACAATTTTTTAAGGTCCTTTCAATCTTCCCATACTCACAATGTATTAGAATCCTGGCATTTACGTTTGTGAAGTATAATTTCCCACTGTTTACACCATGCCACATCGAGTTCTAACACAAAGCAATATGGCATTAGACCATACGATCGTTGGTCATGACATTCAAAGGACCTTAGTCTCGAATGCTGGCCATAGTTACTTGATATCTGTCAGTGTGGTAACGCTGGAGATGACGATAATTGTATTATTTTGTGTTACCAGTTGCAATTCAATTCCAAGTTCCGTTCTATAACAGTCACAGAAATGGAGAAGAAAAGGGATGGTGGATCAATGGAAAGCTTCCAGAACTGTTAAAGAATTATGATTCTAAGGACATATTCAACATAGATGAAACTGGGTTGTTTAACGTTCTGCCCAACAAGACACGGCATTTAAAAGGGACAAATTAAATGGCGGTAAGCACAGCAAATGGAGGCTTTATTGGGAGCCAATGCAGATGGCTCTGAAAGGCTTCAACCATTTGTAATTGGTAAATCAAAAAAACCTTGAAGCTTCAAAAATGTCTGTTCCCTGCCCACATCATATGATGCCAATAAGGTGTGGATGAGTTCTGATATATTCCAGAAGCAGCTTTATGCATTGATGCCAGAATGGGTGCACAGAACAGGAAGATTCTACTCTTCATTGACCGCTGTCCTGCTCATCCTGTTGACGTGCATTTGAGAAATGTGCGGTTCGAGTTTCTGCCAGCAAGTTGCACCAGTAAACTGTAACCCCTAGATCTGGGAATTCTTCATTCCTTCAAATCAGCCTACAGAAAGAGTGTTGAGCAGCGCATACCGAATGCAATGGATGCTGGCTAAGACCTTTCTGCATTCAGAATTTCGTGTTTGATGTCCTCCACTAGAATGCGAAAACATGAAAAGACGTCATGCAATCTACAATTGCTTTCGCAAAGGAGGATTCTTCAAAACAGAAAATGTGCAGCCTGAAGAAGAGGATGATATCAACTCTTTTGACTACATGGGATACTTTGCAACCAGACTGTAGTGTTGACTTCATGGCAGTTCACAAAGCACTGGTAACCACCGAGGAAAAGTCCTTGGAAGATTTTGTTCATCAGCATAGTGCAGTGGGCTCAAGACAGCAATGATGATGAAAATGAAAATGACAGAATGGTGCCAACAAGTGCTGAGGCAAATGCAACTTTGGAAGTGCTGCAAAAATATCTTTCATCAGTAGAAGGGGGTGAAAAAACCTTTGAAAAACTTTATGAACTTGAAAATCAAATAGAGGAAATACCTTTTGGTTCTCCTACTGACAAAAATGCAAAATTTTTAATTTGTGGTGTGTTTAACTATAATAAATCCATACCCTTTCATCAGTAGCAAAACAATAAAACTAGTTACTCGTTAATGGTATCTATGTGCCATGTTACTATCTGAATAAGAAGTGAAAAGGTGTTTTACAAAGTGCAATACAGTTTAGTCAATATTTTTATAACCATTACATATTACAAAATTGTTGAGTTGTCGCCCATCTCCCCCAATTTACACTTTTCCTCTAGTCCCCTGAAAAGTGTGAATACAGTATTGCATAATTTCTATTACACATTCCTATAAGCCTGAGTCCCTGGGAAGTACCTGGGACAGACGATACAAAATATAAGCAGAATAGCCATATGCATCAATATCTTTCCCTTCTTTGAGAGCTCCCATAGCCTTCGCTAAATTGTTTGCATTATCTGTAAGAAAGCTTACACATTACACCTTAATTCATCCTATCCTTTCACCAAGTTCAATTAGATGTTGGGCATGAGGACACTCCCATAAGCATAAATTGTGCTAACAGAAGTCATTTTAACTAGCTGCCATTACGCATATAACACGCTTGTTTGGCACATTTGATCACCCTTGATCAAAAAGTGTATTTTCAAATAAATCCTGCAGACTTTTCTCTCTCATACTGATAATTTCAATGAGTACAAGTTATACAGACTCTTGTGAATGATGAATGCTGCAGGAGCACCAGTTAACATGACCGAATTTTGCAACCTCTTTTTCTAAATCCTTTGCTTTGCTAGTTTGGGAGACAGACTACTAACATTGCTAACTTTCAGAGATGATTCCTCAGTAGACATCTAATTCATAACTGTCATTTTGATGAACATGAAACTATGGCCAATCTGGCCTAAGAGTGTACAAATGTCAACATCACGCTGCAGCACAACTTTTAGAGCAAGTGAAATAGTGAAGCATGATTGGAACTAGTTCGTTACTACATTGCATGTACTATCACTTATTCAATACATCCAGGTAATGAATGGGGTGAATAAATACTGTAACTCAACTTCTGAAACATTTAAACATGAGCATAAATATTTTACTTCCATTTATTGTCAATTAGCACTTTGTACTTTCCTGATTGCATTGTTTATTGCAGTGAAGCAATGCTCTGATACTCCCATCAGTATAGTGCGTGCAGTCAGTAACGACAAGTGTTCAGTTCCTCAAAGCAGTGTACAGAAACACAAAAGCAGAAAGCCTCTAAAATGTGGTGAAAAGACTATTGTATTAAATGTGTTTAACATTATTTTCAACGTTACTACACCCTGGCCCTGAAAGACAATCAAATTGACTTATGAAGCAACTGGTGTATCTCCGAACACTTTCAAATTTGAGAATGGAGATGAAACAAACAGGAACTGTAAAAACCCCTAAAAAGAAAAGGGAAAAGCCGTTTAGTGTTGGTGCTGTTTTTATAAAATGGAAGTGCTTCGGATTGAGCAAGAGACTATTATTTCTCTCAGGGCGTGGTACTACATGGAATGAATAAACACTCGATGTTACTTCACTATAATATATTTTATTAACACTTTTTCTCGTCTTTACAATTATCTTTCGTCGCACCAATTTACATTATATTGATAGCCTTTCCAGTTTTCCAACAACTTTAGAACAAAAGCTTCATGAAAGTTAGTCTATTTTCTACTCACATCCACGCGCGTTATAAAAACATGTCTTTTCATCTCATACACGCAGACGCTATTAACAAATTCCAGTGCCACATCACATGATGCTACCTTCTTTTGTGTACATCCGCGTATGCGTTCATCAAATAGTTCCCGTATTGTCAGGGAAGCGATCTTTAGCTATTCTCCCTTATTTTGTTCCATTTTCTGTTTTAGTCTTTCAAACATGATTAGTAACCTTTGGTCTTTTCCTATTGCTACCTCTTCCTCACTCACTGTTTATATCTGATAACTAGGCTTATTTGCCGCTTCCCCTATTCCTACTCTGTTTCCTTTTTGCGACATTCTCGTTTTTTGATTCAGTTCACTTGGGCTTAAAAGTCCTATTTTGCCGCTTCACAGTAACATAAAAATAAAATGAATGTAAAAATAAAAATGTTTGGTCCTACTTTTTTCTCGTTGATTTATCTCGTTACGTGCATCCCCTGGGCAGTTGGCTTCGCTAGATGATCTCTGATGTTTCTCACGTCGATGGTTATCCGTTCATCGGCATTTTTAGGCACTTCCCCATTGATTTTCAACTTGGTGATGTCTCCGAAGTCGTAAATTTCAAAGGATTGTCTAATGGCGTCTTCTTCCTTTTTGGCGCTAAGATTTGGCATCACTTGGTATTTCGCGTAAGTTCATTTCCCGTCGATTTTCATTCCACCCAAAATTCGTGCTCCATGTTTGGGTAAGCCATTTGGTGCTGTTTTTATAAAATATTGCTTCGGATTGAGCAATGAGACTAGTATTTCTCTCAGGGCGTGGTACTAGATGGAATAAATTAACACTCGACGTTACTTCACTATAATATATTATTTTATTAACACTTCTTCTCGTCTTTACAATTATCTTTTGTTGCACCAATTTATATTATATTGATAGTCTTTCCAGTTTTCCAACAACTTTAGAACAAAAGCTTCATGAAAGTTTAGTCAATTTTCTACTCACATCCACGCGCGTTATAAAAACACGTCTTATCTCACACACACAGACACTATTAACAAATTCCAGCGCCACATCGTTTTAGGTGAAGTGGATGATTTAAGTGATTTGCTTCAAAGTGCGCAGCTTCTTTTTAAACGAGCCTCCTACACAGGATAAGGTACAGCGAACAGTGACACAGATCTTCCAAAGTTTAGGAAAACCACATCCACAGTTTGCTGAAAGATATTGGGTTTCAGTTTGCAAAAACTTCCTTAGGGGTCTCTGTCTAGGTGATATGTGAATGGCGACCACAAGGTACCCAAGCTGAGCAGAACATTACTTCCACTTACTGGTGTTTTGCTCCTCACTGTAGCTTCTCTATCTGACCTTACCTTGGTCATCTCTTGTTCTCTTCCGACCCCAATGCTATTAGGGTCACCAAGGGCTAGAGTGTCTTTATTTTTCCAACCTCTCCATTTCTCTATAAAATCTTAACTCCTAACATGCTGACCTGTCAAGGCATGGCATGCCATACGTGCCACTGGTAATCAGAGGATATGGTCGATGAATTTATTTTGATAACTCTCCAGGTCAGGTTGGTGAGACCCATAGTGGTCCTCCAGACATTCTGGGGGTTGTGAGAGTGATGCAACTACCAAAACATAAAAATATGGTGCTCTCTAAAAAGCGGTTACTATTACTGCTAAGTCTCTTCAAACATGCCCGGCCACTTCTAGCGCCCCATCCATCAGTGAAAAATATTGGAGAGCAAGAGCATTAATGACTTCATTGACAGAAATCCAGCATTAGCTAACAAGTTTGCAAAAAGAAATAAAATTCATGTGATAATCAGGAAGACATTGTGGTGTGGAAAAGATGTTAACTGATCTGTGGGTGTTGCACCTCTAATGACTAGTTTATACTCACAAAATTATAGACCATAACTTTTCTTAAGCTATTTCTTTAATTAGACAATTTAGTTTATTTAGTGAATATGAGCCAAGTGCCACACTGAAAGATATGAGTGTTGTGGTAAGTACGACATCAAAAGCTATGCTCAGAGAACATCAACACGTGTTTGTTGGTGGAATGATAACTGCAATGTTTACGTGCGTCCCCACTTTAAGCCCAGAGGGATCATAGTAGATATGGCTATGAATTTTGATTTGCACTATTGGGTTTTGTTGAATCATTTTTCTTCTCTTGATTGTCCTTTGTGTGGTTACATTTCTGAATGTGTAACTTCACTCTATCAACAAATCATTGCATTCAAAGCTTCATCTTTACATTTCGCTTTCATGTCTTTTCTATGAGTTTGCTTTTTTAAATTCTTCCCATACTTAAGAGAAACTTTCTTGCAAAACCTTTGCAAGTACAACACACTCAAACTGATTTCTATTATTAATTATTGTACGACAGTAGATAACTAATAGCTGCACATACAAAACAAAAACTGAGCTTGAAGAAAAAAGAATATAATTTTTTCTTCTTTAATTACACTGTCAATTCCCAGGATCGTATCAGTGTTGCCGATGTGCCAGAATTTCGTCCCGCAGGAATCAGTAAATCTACTGACATGGAGCTGTGCTTTTAAGCACAGGATCCTCACTCCCAATTTCAGCAATGAATAAATAATATTACTTCATTTCTGCCAATTGCCAAAACATTTTAATCAAAGTTCATTATATCTATTGTTAAGAAAACTATAAAGAAAAACATTTCATTAAAAGGATAGCGTGGAGCGCAGTGATTTTGTTAAAAATTGTGCTGCATTCTTGGAAGCTGCTGAATTTAGGTATCAGGTTTGGTATTTATCAGAATACTCGCAAGTTATGCTGCTCACCAACATCTTTCAGAAAAGCTTGTGTCTTCGAGCACATTGTTTTGTGTGGAATAAGATACGTTACGTATGTACTAAAGATAGATGGTATTAGTAATAATTAACTAAAGAGGTTTTTAATTTATAATCAAAATATTCATCACTATATGAGCTAACAAATACTTCTCATTTTCATGTTTCAATGTATCAGATTCTCTAGAAATGTTTCTTGATGTCTTTCCATCTCCCTTAACATTATTTACGGCCCACCTTTTGTTTAACTGGATAGAAGAATGGGATATGTAAGCCCAATGATGGCAGACAAACAGCTCAATCTATTTTTCAGTTAACATATTGCAATATACTTGGTACTTACTTAATCCAACCATTTTATCAGGAACCCTGATGTCTTCATTTTGTACAGCCCCGAGGCCTGGGACGCCCACTCCAACACCCAGGCCTTGTAGGCCTGCTGCTGCTGCAGCCGCCACTCTGGCTGCCACTGCCGCTGCCTGCACAGCCGCCGCAGCTGCAGCTGCACTGTTCACCGATGTACCACCAGGCGGAGAAGTCGCCTGTTGCGCTCGCAACGCTGCCAGCTGGACTCCTGATGGATCATTCACTGCTGCCACCTTTTTGGGTTCTGGCTCTGTATCTCAAATACAAATGACAACAAACGTTGCTTACAAGAATCCTAATTAGCTTGATGAGTCACAAAAATAAAGCCCAAAGTTTCTCAGCCCCAAAATTAAAATGTTTTGAGTCATTAGAAACATGTTACTGTCTAGCATATCAGAATAAATCCACAAATCACAGTAGCCAATGCAGTATACAGGTAAACCTCAATAACAATAGCTGAAGGTCACCATGAGCTGTAAAACAGGCTTCTACAAGACAAATTAGCAGACTTACTCTTTGTAAGATTCCAAAGTCTGCATTTTTGGTAACAAAGATGTCAGTAGCTCATATCCATTTTTGGTGAACCATTGATCTAAAATAAAATGTCTCTAATAGTAAGACCAAATTATGGTGTTCATGACAAATTACATACGGTGAATCAAGTTCAGCAAAGCTGGAGTTCCTTCCACACAATCAGGTTTTTGTCGAAGTCAATGCTTTACAAGATTTCACAAGAGCTACAAGTTCACAACTTTTGTCAAATTACTTCCAATACTATGGAAGTCTCTCAAGCAAATAAGGATATGCTGCATAGTCCAAACACCACAAGATTTGATGGTTTTGGCCAATGAAATGTGATTTACATTGCATCATAAAATGTGCAACATTGCAAAAGCAAAAGGTAAACAAAAATGGCTATTATGTCTGTACATTGCAGGCTACAAGGATTAGTGCAACAGCATGAAAACATGTAAAGAAATTGCCAAATTCCTGAAGTACAAAATAATGCATTGATGCCATGTTTTATGTTAACCTGTTATATCCATTGTATTTAATCACAAACCAATTTGGTGGGTTATAACTGAAAATAGTACACAAAGAATTTAATTACAAATTGTTGTTGTACATTACTTTGTGCATGATAAGATTCTCAATGTGCGTTGAAGGGTTTCAGTTTACCAAAGAGATGTACAAGTACGAAGGCTAGTCAACAGACTGATTTTTTTTTTTACAGATTCAATGTTTACATTATCATTTTCAAAGTAGTCCCCTCCTACTTCAATGCACTTTCATTAGAGTCTCTGCCAGTCCTTGAACACATGCAGCAGAACATTCTTTGTCCGGTCCTTGAAAATTGTCACCTTTCTTGAGCATTGCTTCAGAGTTCTCAAATCAAATGCCCCGAAGCTTTGCCTTTAGTGATGGGAATAAAAAAAGGAAACACAGGGTGCAAGATCAGGGCTACAAGGTGGATGCAGTACATGATAATATTGAATCGAGCAAGAAACTGCATGACTTGATTTGCACTGTAAGGCCATGCATTATCATGATGAAGTTGCCACCCAGTCCAAGAAAAGTCTGGCCGTATTTTGCAAGGTACTTCCTCAGTGTAGCCAATACTGATGTGTTGTATATTGCTACAACAGTAGCATGAGGGGTAACGGCATGCTGGTAAATCATTCCATTACTGTAAAAAAATTGTGATCAACAACACTTTTCCTGCGGATGGAACAAGTTTTGCCTTTTTTGGTGTTGGAGAACCTGGCAATTTCCAACTATGCTGGCTTGTTTTCCTTCCGGATAATAATGATGCAGCCATGACTCATCACCAGTGATAATTTCAAAAATGCATCCCCCTTCATCAGCAAAGAGATGCAGAACCTCATAGCTTGTCTCCATTCACACAGCCTTTTGTTCGGAAGTCAACAGACATGACAGCCAACAGAAACAAACTTGGGTCATGGAGATGATCGTGCATAATCGTGAGACAGAATATTGGAAGACCCCAAAAGAAAATCGTTCATGTGAATATTTGTTAAAAGTGTAATTTGTTTTTTGATGTTGGTATGAGATGGTTAAATGACGAAAACATGTTAATAATGTTCATTGTTACGAACAACTAAGTTTGTTTAAAGACGTCATAAATAATTCCATATTTAATTTTAATATATATGTATAAATATTAGAATTATATGTGTTCCATAATAAAAGCGAAGGGAGGATGGTTAGGGATCGCTTCCCTAACAAGAAGGAACTATTTGATGGATGTATACGAAAAAGGCAGTATCACATGAGGTGATGTCAGACTCTTCCCACTAGAGTGTGTATATTCAAGGTGAAAAGACGCATTGAGGTAACGTGTGAACATTGTAGAACGTTTACCAGACTTTCGTCAAACATTTGTTCCACTTTTTGAAAAAGTGGAAAGACTTAAATCATTTAAAACGGTGCTAAGAGGATTTATTTTAATGTAAAATATAGAAGAAGTGTTAATAAAATAATACATTGTGGTGAAGAAATTTGTTAGCACCAAAGAACTTGCAATATTACTAAGATAAGTGAAGCTTTTAGTTTCTAATTTGTTTTTACTTTAAATTGGAATTAAAATTGAAACACTATTACAAATGTGCATTTATGTTACATTTACATGTATTTTGGTCCCTTGAAAACCTTAACACTGTTCACAGAATAAAAGTAACAGAAGGAAACATAACTACAGAAGCATTTAATAAGTTTATGATAAAGTAAAACAAGTTGTCAACTGAAAGTTCTGCTTACACTTATGCAGATTTTACATTTAGCTCAAAGTGTTTTCATGTGATAAAATCTTCACTGGTTTTCAGTACACAAAGAATTTGTAATTCATACAATAAAATAACCCACAATCTTATAGTTCTGTGTCAGAAAACAGGAGAAAAACAATCACATATTAAATAGGATAAAAAAAATGTTTATGATGGACAGAAAAAAATGCAGAATTGTCAAAATACCAAAAATGACAGTTTCCTTCAACTAAGTATTTCATTGCATAATAAAATACTGTCAACTTCAGTTTCAAGTGCTAGTTGTACTGTTGCAAAAGAACATAGAATTTTAACAGCAGAAGTATGTAAAAGATCAAGTTACCGAATATAAGCTGCAACACATTTTGCCACTGAAATCTGGACCAAAACTGCAGCTATTATTGGGTGATTACAACAGAAGAAAGGGATTTTATTTCAAGTATATATTGACAGTTTCGCCAGCAGTAGGCATTTGGTGGCTATCCAGTTATAAAATGGGAGAACTAATTTGGCACTTGACATTATAGCTGCCTGCCAGCCACTGTCTCAGTGTTACTGCTTTTTCACTCGCTGTTCATGGCCAGTGGTTCCACAACAGGTTCACCATTATCTTTAAAGTACTCTCTTACAGCACATACCATCTCCAGGGCCTGACTTTCTAGGGTTATTCATGTACCCCATACACGCTTTTTGGCTTTACCAGGACTATAAGCAGTTTTAAACAAAACAGTGTAACCAAGACCAGTAAAATCTGTTACAAATGCAACAAAACACTGAAATATGCAGCAGTAAACTATATAAAGTATATGACACAATAAACAATTCCTCCAGATACAATGTTGCATTTAACTCATCTTTAAATCATCTTCTGTCACACTGTGCTTATTAATCAAACAATATATTATGAGCAGCAACACACGCACAAGGCAGAAATACACGCACATATTGCAACAAGGGTAAGTACACACCTCTGGTCACATTATAGTCACATGGCATATTTATAACACAATTAGATGCCTGACCCTTATGAGCCGCGTGAGCGACATGGCTGTCAAGTGCCAGGTTAGCACTCCCAGAGTATAATTTATCCTTAAGAGCCACCAGTGTTTAAGGAAAAAGCAGTGGGGTATCAAAATGAGTTACATTATCATTAAACAAACCAAAAAAATAATAGGAAGGAACAAACAAGTATTCGGTTAGTGGAAGCTCGCGAGGCAATGTAGTGAGCCATAAATTTCCCCATGCATGTATAGGAATTGGTTACAAATAACAGGTAAGATATCAAATTCCTCTGTAAAGGAGAAAAGAGGAAATTTTAGATGCTCGCCTGAACTTAAATGTTCAGGCATACAGATGAATAATTTCTTGCATGCATTTAGACATTGCTATTTTCATGGACTAAACTAATGTGGTTACAATTGCATATGAGTGTATAGTATTAAAACAATGGAATACTCTGACACCAAATTCACTATATCAGAAAGTGTCTTAAAAAGGAAAGCAAGTGATTTACAGCTGTGCAAGTATTAACATCTCAAAGTCACTCTTGTATGCACTTTTGTTCATTAAATCAATATTTAGCACCTCAAAGTAGATATGAAACAGCAGATATTGTTTAGTTTAGGTGACGCAAGCACTTGGTCAGAATTTCGGCTAAGTCCAACTCGGCAATGTGTACGAATGGTCACGAAAGTTGCTGAAGTTGCTGTGTTAATTCAGCGCTGCCAACAGCACAATTTCCCCGGGAGTTTGTTGCCAATAGTAAGTTTGAATGTTTTAGCGGGACCCGGCAGTATGCTGGTGACCTTCTTAGAAGCAAGTTGTGAGAGTGCAATGGATCGCTTCATCAGCATAGTAGATTTAGCGCCTCTGTGTTATGAGGAGGAATGCATGCAATTTCTTTACGACGAGGGCCTGCTGAGAACTCGAATGCTATGCAGGGAATGTGATGCCGTGTTACACCCCATGAGGAGGATATTATAATATAAATATAATATACAATATTATATATAAATAATATATGATATAAATGTAATAATAAATAATAATAAAATAATATAATATAAAATAAAAAATAAATAAAAAAAGAACGAGCCAGCATTTCGTGGACCCAGTAACAAGGCAATAACAATGTACACAATAATTTCCATAACAATAGTATGAAGTCACACTAGTGATATATCTGTGTGAGCAAAATAATGTACACAATATCTGGCCGGCAAGTGCTAAGTCACCTATTCATCAAAATAATGCACAGAGTAGCGCTAGCGGTATGTCTGTCGGCAACGACGCGAGTGTATTTGTGTTTAATGTGTTGGCAAATTAGTGTAGTGTAAAAAGCAATGTTGGCAGATGTGAAAATCGTTTGCTAGTTACAGCTAGCTCATGCAGCGAAACCTAGTGGCGATTCTGAAACTACTGTCGGCGCATGCACAGTAAGTAACTTTGGACTTAGAACCTGGCAAGTGGCAAGTAACCTAATCTAAACTTGAGCCTGAAACAGCTACAGAGGAAGATTATGTTAAAAAATTTGCTAACAATATTCGCTATGCATATGCCATTTGCCATTGCAAATGGGTTTAGAGATCCTATTGGACATGCTATTTGAGCCAAATGATAATGGGGAAGAGTATGGGATGAAGACAAATGCTTAAAGACAAATGCTTAAAGACAAATGAAACAAAAGCACCCAAAAACTCAACACTGTGGTACTGCAGCAAGTGAACAGCCATTTATTTGGGCTAGACCATAATTAACAGTAACAGACTAAAAGGAAAACAATCGCAAAGGAAGCTGGGGAAAAGCAACAGAGATTCTTAACCTGCTTGTGCAGAGCATAGTACCACATGGTTTGACAAACTGGACAATGCAATACAATTAGGAAAAAAATCAGAGGAAGCATATCAAATAGAGGAAAACAGCTTTTTTAAATGGTCAGAAAGAGGAAAAGTATTGGCTGGACAATAGATGGGAAGTAACTGCTAGCCAAACAAAAAAGGGAGTACATATTGTGCATTCTTTACAATTAGATGTTAAAAAAGTTAGAACACTCCAGACAATGAAATTGATAAATCTTTGATTAAAACAAAATGCACTAATATTTCGCAGAATGAGTAAAAATCACCCTAAAGGTAATCATAATAATATTAAATCATTGAATGAAAAGGATTTAATTTATACCAAAGCTAATAAAGACAATAAAATAATTTTGGATCAATCTAATTATTTTAATAGCATAGAACTTTTACTTCAAAGTCAGTATTACTTCAGAATTAATGACGCACTAAAACCATGCATTTTAACTTGTAATAAAGTTTTTAATGAAATGAAAACGATGCCTAGTACAGAAAAAATGTATTTTAAAAGTCAATAATACAGTTTTACCTAGATTGTATATACTTCCCAAAATTCACAAACCAGGAAATAACATGAGACCCATTATAAATTGTAAAAATTCACCTACTTAGAATTTAGCGAAATGGTAGGATAAAAAAATTCACTACTTTTGATCAATTTAAAAGTTGAAGTATTAAAAATTCTTTTGAACTAGTAGAAAAGATTAGCAATATAGTACTGTCTGGTGATAAACTCATACCATTTGATGTAACCACTTTATTTCCAAGTATCCTAGAGAAAAGCTTTTCAATTTTTTTTTTACAAAAAATGGTTAAATTCTTTAGGATTACATGAAGAATTAAGAGATAATTTTGTAGAACTTATAAATCTCAAAAATTACTTTAGTTTTAGTGATAATTTCTATGAAAAACTTCTGGCTTGGCAATGGGTAGTCCACTTTCACCGTTTCTTCCTAATCTTTTCATGAGCTTTTTTGAAACACAAATTACAAAATCATTCCCTTTAATTTTTAAAATATGGTACAGATGTGTGGGTGGCATTTTTGCTGCTGTCCCTGAGAAACATAAATGATGCCTAAGAACTTTTAAATTTACAATATAAAGCCATACAATTAACTTTGGAAACAGTAAATGGATGCCTTCCATTTCTAGACTTAAAAATTAGAAAAATTGAGTTTTGGCACTTATAGAAAATCTACTCATACTGATGACATAAAAAATAGAACTTTTAACCCCTTTTCACACAAGTTTGCTGTTTTCAATAGTTTAATGCACTGCTTAATAAAGAAGTGGTAACTTTTGAAATTGTGTTGTGTTGTGAAAGAAATGGCAAGCTCAAGTGGTATATCTAGGAGGGGCTGTGTGAACCATCCTAACAATTTGTTGTCTGTGGTTATATGACAAAGCAACAGAAAAAGAACATTACCACATTTATCAAGAGTTTATATCCGGTCTATTTTAAAATGAAATTGGGAGATAAAGACCAGAATTTATCTCCTCATACTGCATGTAAAAGTTGTGTAGAAATCTAAGACAATGGCACAACGTAGTTCCTTCATCTATGTATACCCTTTGGTGTTCCTATGGTACGGCACCAGGGTTGCCAACCCATACGATAATTATGTTTGTACAATGGTTGCCAACCCATACGATAATTATGGGGGTGTACGATAATTTGAATGTATGATAGTTTGATACCGGCAAAATATCAGTTTCACTGGTTTGTCACACCAGCGAAATGTAACAAATTACAAATAGCGACACCTTTTGCCCTCATGTCCTGCCTCCACCCCTCTAAGGCAACTATTTTATATCATACTAATCCTTCTTCCCTTTATCCTCTTGTTGCCAGTGTGTCCAATCTCAATGAAGAAGGCACTGTTCAGAAAATTGATGATCAATGGAGAAAACTCGGAATACGTGCTATTCCGTGTGAAATAAAAACATGCCTGAATCTGACAGTTTCTGGAGTGTTAAACACATGTGTCACCTTGGTGGAAATACTGATTTCAAAGAACCAAGCGGCCTTTGTATTATCAGTGATTTCGTTTGTATAATCTGTTGCCCCACAGAAGCTTCTCGCGAAAGCTTTTCCTAAACTGGGTTTAGTAAAAACCAAAGTTAGAAACAGATTGGCGCTAGATATGGTAAATGAACTTATTCTGTCGTCTCAGCTTATGACAGAGCGTGGTATATCCGAAAATCTGCAAGTCACCGAGAAGATGTTAGGGTTTACCCCAACAACAAATTTGTATAATGCTGCAACAGTTGAGGAAGATGAACTTTCAGATGAATAGTACGAGAAACATAAGTACTAAAGTTGTAATACTGATTGAGGTCATCAATCTTGTAAGCAAATATAATAAACATAATTACTATTACATTTTCATAAGTGTTACACTGATATTTTTATTGTTGTAGCATTTGGTTTATGGTGTACGATAATTTTGAATCCAAATCTATAATTTTGAGTGGCTGGTACGATAATTTTACTTTTAAATGTTGGCAACCCTGCACGGCACGAACAACAAAATCATTAATTACTGTCATTTTTGCCTGTGAAATATATCTGGAATCAATAGGAAAAACAAGGCAGGCATTATATGTCCAAACTTGCCATTGGCAAGTAGGCCTGTGCCTCATGGACCTGATGTTTCTGTACCATCACTGTATTGCCGGAAAGAAGTAGTGTAGAAGATAAAACAAATTGATCTCCAGATTTAGAAGATAAGAATCCAAATCCATTGAGTCAAGTCAAAATTAAATGATTTGGTACGTTATTTGGGTCTAACCAAAGAAAAAAGTGAACTTTTACTTTCAGGGCTGAAAAAAGACAAGTCTTGTAACATCTGGAACAACTTTCAATTTGTACAGACTTCGAGAAAAAGAGTTCAACAAATATTATGTAGTATATTGTTGTGATATCCCTAACTTGATAAGTCATCTTGGAACAGCTTACAAAGCAAAATACGAGGGCTGTACAAATAGTATCCGACATTATTTTTCTCGCTAACAAAGAATGAGGTAGGTATGGCAACTGCACATACTCGTAGAAGGAAGCTTCCTGCGCATGCGTGAATATTTATATCCCCGCAGCACCACCGGTCACATCAGTAGCTACCAGTGATTGGCTCCGTGTAACACGTGCTCGTCACATTCACATTTTCTGGAAGATGACGGAACGCATGGAGCAACGGTATTGCATCAAGTTCTGCCAGAAACTTGGGGATACCCAATCAGAAACCATTCGCAAGATCCAGCAGGCTTTCGGAGATGCAATGAAAATTACTCAAATTAAAATGTGGTATAACCGGTTCAAAGATGGCCGCATGTCGACGGAGAGTGACCCACAAACCGGAAGACCATCAACGAGCCGAAATGCTGTTGTTATCGAGCAAGTGTGGACACTGATCATGGAGGACCGACGTTTGACAGTTCGGGAGATTGCTGCTGAGGTTGGGATCAGCGTTGGTTCTGCAGACAGCATTTTGACTGAGGATTTGGGCATGCGAAGAGTGGCAGCAAAATTTGTGCCCAAGCTGCTTTCACCGGAGCAGCAACAACTCCACCTTGCAGTGGCACAGGACATGCTGGAATGCGCCAATAGCGATCCTGAGTTCATGAAGACTGTGATCACTGGTGACGAGAGCTGGGTGTACGGGTAAGACCCAGAAACAAAGGCCCAGTCATCTCAATGGAAGCACCCACATTCCCCAAGACCAAAAAAAGCACGACAGGTTCGGAGCAAAGTGAAGGTGATGCTGCTTGTGTTTTTCGACTATCGGGGCATTGTGCATCATGAGTACGCACCACAAGGGCAGACCATCAATAAGGAGTGCTACCGAGAAGTCCTTCATCATCTTCGTGATGCAATTCGGCGCAAGAGACCTGATCTGTGGGCCGCACGCAACTGGCAGCTGCATCACGACAATGCTCCAGCTCATTCGTCACACCTGATCCAGAATTTCCTGACCTCGCACGGCATTCCGCAGGTTTGTCAAGCTCCCTACTCACCTGACATGACCCCATGTGATTTCTGGTTGTTCCCAAAGATAAAGACAACGCTCAAAGGGTCCCGTTTTGAGACCTGTGAGGAGATAATGCACAACGCGACGGAACGTCTGCGCACCATCTCAAAAGAAGCTTTCCAGAACTGCTTCCAGCGATGGAAGGACCGCTGGACTAAGTGTGTGCTTTCAGAAGGGGCCTACTATGAAGGGGATTAAGAGTCCCATCCACTGAGGTACATAATTTTTTTTCCCGGCACAAGGTCGGATACTTTTTGTACAGACCTCGTATTGGCTCCTGTTTAAAGATTCCAGTAAGAGAAGTTTGAAAATGTTCTGCTGCACAACAGCAAGGTTTGCTCCAATAGGTCACTCTACATCCCATAAAGAAATGTACCAAAATTTAAGAGGTAGAACTGGAACTTAAAAAGATGATTGACTCACACAAGGTTTTGCCACCCCATTGCATATCAAATTAGGGATAATGAAGCAATTTGTAAAAGATTTGGACAAAGGTGGTGGTTCTTTCCTGTATCTCATTCAGAAATTTCCAACGTTGTCTGAATAATAACAAAAGAAGGCATTTTTAACTCATGAAGGACAGGCATTTTAGAAATATCATGAGACAGAGGTTCAAGCTTGGGACTCATTCAGTGAAGTTATAAACAAGTTTTTGGGCAATGTTAAAGATGACCCAATATGAACACAATGTTAAAACCATGCTAAAAAGTTAAAGGCACTCGCATCCAATATGAGATTAAAACGGCATTTTCTACATTCGTCAGGAACACAAACACAAGCCAACTCAGTGTTCGTTTTCAGCAAAGCGGAGGAGAAAATATCATAAGGTATGTTTGAAATTTTCTAGTTCAGTTTTTGGCACTTCTTTAGGAAACTGTCCATCACTCGCCTTACTTCACGTTGAGAAATGCTGACAATTTCCCAGGAGATATTTTATTTTAATTCTTCCACGATGTGTGGGTTTATTTGGTACACTGTTTTAAGTTACCCCAGAGATAGAACTGCTTATTGAAACTCAGAGAAACATTTTTCCACTAATGGTCCACAACACACAATTTTTCGTCATGAAGGGTTACTTCATGAGCAACATTAGGTTCTGAGTTATAGGGCCACTCTTTTTGAGTCAACAGCTGATGCCCATACATATGAGACAGAATATTAGATAGGGTAAGTTGTATTTGTGAACCTTCAATAACACTTACTAAAATAAAAACAGAAACGGATAATAGAAAATCGTTCATATAAATGTTTGTTAAAAGTGTATAAATTTCTAGTTCTTGTTTGGGTGTATCAGGAACTTATTTTTTCAGGATAGCCAATGTTTTCTTGTTACTAGATAGTCTGTTGTGTTCAATAATAAAAACTATTTGCGCGGATGAATAAAAAAATGGCGGTGTGTCGTACCAAAGCGACGCCAAGCAATGATTCATTAGCGTCTGTATGCTCAAGAAGATAAGACGTGTTTTTTTTTTGGTAGCGTGTGAACATGGAACTTTCACCAAACTTTTATCCAGTGTAGATTCTACCAAATCATTTAATTGTGAAGGTCTTTGATTATTTAATATGGTGCTGAGAGTGTAAAATAACGAAGTGTTAATGAATAAATATGTTATGATAAAGGAACATTGATTTATGCATTCCATTCTGTAACCACGACCCTGTAGATAGAAATCGCGTCTGCTATCACAGTATTTCATCTTTCAACAAGAACATTATTCCTGCTGCTATATGTATTAAGAATCTTTATAAAAACTGCACCACATACGTAAATACAATTTTGTCCCTTCTTGTAGAGAATTAATAGACAGGGCGTGTGATTTTACCTTTTTTCAACACCACTCTGCAACAGCTCACACAGTCAATCTTTCAATGAGAATTGAAAGTGTGTCAGCGCAGAATTATTAGTGGAGATTTATGGCCCCCCAACCTAACCCATGCAACTTCTATCTCTTAAAACCAAGAGCACACGACAAAAATGTATGGATAACAACAGTGACCAGTTTGAGCATCCCTTTTCATACAGTTGGTAAGTAAAGCTTTAACATTAGTATTAAAAATTTGTATGACTTCATTCGCACTGTCTGATAGCATGGCAACAAGCACCGTGAACAGACAAAACACTGCACAGCCCATTCAAACTTTTCTTGCTCTCCCTGTATTATTCCAGCACATTTTTAAGATTAACCAATCTGAAAATGAAGTATAAAGTAACTGGTAGGAAATAATTTAAGAAAAACTGATATTCTAATAAGATATTCACCTGATCCGTCTTCCAGTGGGCGCTTTTGACCTGCAGATTCACTAGAACCAGAAGGATTGATTTTAGCTGCGATCTGTATAAACAGAAAATACAAATATTAGAGAAGTTTATAAGCCACTAACTTTTACTCATTCAGACTGTGTAATGCAAGTGCAACAAAACCATAGACCTACTCAAAAGCAATGTCTTTTTTATGACAAGTGGAGTGAAGTAGCTGCAGCCAAGACAGAGGATCAATGGATCAGTGTAACTATAATCTTCGCAAAAGTTAAAGGCATATGGAGGCGGGCCGTACTGCAAACTCCAGCGAATCCTAAGCTTGCCCCTCCTACCAGCGCTGCCGAATGTGGTACATGCATCTCACGCGCCTTATGTACGGAACCTCTGCCGGTACACGCACTACGCTTGGCAACAGCGCTCTGCTTGAGCATTGGTCAGCGTTCACATGCCTTTAACTTTTGCGAGCGGTATAAACACCCCAATGATAATCAGAGCATTTTAATTCTCATTTAGGTGGACACTGCACAACGTGCATTATACAACTACCATTTCACTATAAAAGAAAGCAATCTAAAAAGAGAGGATGGGTTGGTTCCATAAGACATGAACTACACTTAAGGTAATGAGGTGCTTGCTTCAATTTGATCATACCTTTCCAACAGTTGCTCGGAGCTAAAAGGTAGCCTGAAGTAGAAATGCAGTCTTGTTACTTCCCTAAGGAAATTTAAATTGGTTTTTGCTTTAGAATCCAGTTTAGGTTAGCATGTATCAACACACTTGACTGTACAATCTTTGTTACTGCAGAAACGTCAAGGAGCTGTACAATCTCATTAAAGAATGCCAAAAATTTAGGTGGAAATCTGCTAAGTGTACTGTTTAGCCCAATGTAATTTCCCAGTTTTCCTAAAGATGCAAAGGAATTGCAGGTCCTATAACAGTGGAACAACTGTGCCCGGGAAGAGAGTAGCTGCAGGATCTGTGTAGCTCAACCTCGATGACATGCTTGGAAACATGTCTTATATATACTACCTGGCAAAGGCATGAGGCGTATCAGAAAGAATGTGAAACTGCCAAGTTGTTTATGTGAGCTTATTGCACAAGTATGGCAAGACAGGGTATGTACACACTGTTCAGATTCAATAATATCTTCAGGACAGCAACGTCTCATATCGGTAGATGCGAGAGCTCACTCACTATATGCCTATTTGCTATTATTTTGCTGTTCTTATAAACAAGATAAGGAGCAATCATAGCGCTCAACAGCCAAGGTCAATATGCTTCGTTGCTTTGCCAAGTAGTAAAAAATTGGCATTTGAACTAGTACAACTATTACATTTCCTTACTACCACTAATATCTCAATTTTGTAAGTTTTTATTTTCGATATGGGTACTAAATAGCCCTTTTATTTCTTTAATATATACAGTGTGTATATCTCTACCTACGCATAATTGCAAAGTGTTATGATAAAGTGCTTCGGCTTATGTGGCATAATTAGGCTACGGTTGTTTCATCATTATATTAAGATGCCCTTATTTATTCCTAACCTATGCAAACATATTCCCAACTATACACTTCCAATGTAATGCTAATTATAACATTTCCAATAATAATTGTTCATAGGTTGCCTGACTTACACATGGTCCTAGACACTTCTGCAGCAACATTACCTTGTAACCCATCATGCTAGTCCTTGATGGAAATTGTATTTCAAGGACAAGTGAAGTCTGTGTCCCTCAGAATCTTTCGGTAATGGTGGACAGTCATGGACCCATCGACTCATAATTGTGCAATGTGTTAGTAACACAACTAGACAAGATAGGGCTAGTCTCGTTTGCAGGTAAGTGAATCACGTAGTTGTCAAGTGTCAGGTTAGCTCTCGTCGACATTGGTTCTCATCATGTGCCTGCCCACCACCCCTCCAGCAAAGTTGCTTCCCCTCCACAACTTGCAATCGCACCACATCATTTCCCCACCACAGCTTGATGACAGACCATTGCCCTACCTCACAATTTTTTGCTGAGGTGAAGTATTTGCACGAATGGTCCATTATTTGATCTAAATATTAAAGCTATCGCTTGCATTGACACTCAAGAGCAAAGATGAACAGCATGGACCCTTTCAAGGTAACAGACCCATTCAATACAACAGATGTCATTATATTTCTTTGGAGTAACGGAATACTGGAAAGAAATCTACCCTACGTGATTCGTGGGATGTGGATAAATTAAGACAGAGGTTCATCTAATTAATCTTCTAGATGGCATAACATGTCCACATAAAGGTGTGAACGTTCAAGAAACACTAAATGTCACTACACTTTTTTATTAAATAGCTTCTGTATTTATATGAAGTGCATGGCAATAAAATTGTAATTTTCAGAAATGCAATGAATGTATACATCTGGAGTAATTTCTAAAAATGTGATTTACTTAAGTGGTTGAGACATGTCAAACATTTCTAACAATGGCCTGTAAATAAAAGTTACCTCATTGTCGCTGTCACTATCTATCCTAAAGAAATCACCAGTCTCTCTCAACTTCTAGTTCCTACAATCCTTTTTCCCAGTTAACAGCAATTTCTTCTCAGTTATAACCCGACCAAGGCGAGTGCAGCCCTGCATGGGAAGCGGCAAGCAGGCGAACTAACGCGGTGACAACATGAATACGTCACGAAATGCTGTACAGTCTGATTTACTAACGTGCAGCGTAGTGTTCAGTGCACAAATGTACTGTATTTTAAAGTATTTGTGAATATATTTGATTTTTTATCGTATGAATATACATACAATACATATAATACAATGATACACACAGAGAAAATGTCAACATGAAATCTGTTATTGTTCACCTTTTACCAACAGGACTGTACAGGAGGACGGGCAAGCCGTAACGCGTACAAGTGGCGCCCTCCGAAGCAGGACTGCACTGGCCTTGGTCGGGTTATACAAAACTATGACATATGTATATCATTAATCTTGCACTTATTATGAATGAAACTGCCTTAATTACGATACTGAAACAATGTCTGCAGTGAGTGTGCATCAATGATACGTTCTTCCTGGATTGTTAAATTATGTAAACAGTAATTGGATGGACATATTTTCCAATACACCTGTTTGCTGTGTCAACTAATAACATGTATTGGTTGCTCATGCAAACTATTCTTTCTCTGTCCGCATCCTTTAAAATAAATATTTGGATATTATATGAATATGAAAACTGTCAAATAATTACAAATTTATCACAATGATGCACATTGTTATAAATTTCTTCCTTTTAAAATATAAATGGCCCAATTTGACATTCTCAAAATGCTTCACTCACTTTAATAACACAAATTGAGGCATGATACCTTCTTAAGTGTTTAGGGAGTTCAGGTGATCACAGTGTACTACGTTTAGTGCAGTAAATGTATCTGTTCCATGGAGCTCAGCAAGGTTAGCTCTATATAAACAATTTTAAGAAAACCATTTGGTTACTACTATACTTATAAAACGAGTTGGATCAGAGGTTATATTAGGTTTATATAAGCAGTTTTAAAAAGCTAGCTTGTTTTTAGTGAGGGTGAAATTGGGCCAGCATAATATAAAAGTCCCCTACTTCCTCAGATTATTGGCACAAGTGTTAAGTAACAAAGTGCTTTGGGTCCATGATTCTACATTATCAGAATCTCCTTTACTTATGAACAAAGTTTCCAATCAGTTCATTTCTGTAATGCACAAGACACATTTAACAGCACACTATCTCATTAGTGCCATATGCTGTGTACTAATATTGATCATTTCTGAGTGAAATCAAGTTTGTTGACTCAGTTGGCAATACATTCTGTAGTCATTTACTGCAGCTGAAGTCAAGTAGCTAGAAGCTTTCTCTAGATTATAACAATCATTTCTGGAAATAAAACAATGTCCCAAAGTGAATGGGTAAAGCATGAAATTTTTCCTTTCTCCAATTATTTAATATCACACGCTTAGGGACCTCTTCCAGCTAGATTATATAATTTGCTAACAGGAATACATAGCTTTGAAATAAAATCTGGGTAATTGTTTACAAAATCAGCCACTCAAGAAAAGGAATGAAACAGTGCAATGGATGCTGATTATGATTTTGAAAGTTTTATTTGGTGCTCAAGCTTTGTTTTTGATTTATGAGCATATTTTGTATGTACGATGCAGCAGTTTTATTTCGCGTATGCGGAGGATATTTATCAAACATGTGTTTATAAACGAGTATAATATATGCTAGAATGATTGATTAATGTATTTACCTTGAAATTGTTATTGCTGATTATGATTTTGAACGTTTTATTTGGCGGTCAAGCTTTATTTTCATTTTGGCTGTATTAGGTTAGGTTTAAAGTGTGAATATGAGTATGGTAACAGGGGCCTGTGTTATCAAAATTTTGCCAGAGTTAGGTTAGGTTTAGTGTGTGTATATGAGTGCGGTAACAGGACCCTGTTATCGAAATTTTGCCTGTTAGTTTGGTGTATGTATATGAGTGGGGTGACAGGGTCCTGTGTTATCGAAATATTTACACTTGGGCAGTGTTTATACATTTGCTAAATATCCACCACATAAGTGAAATAAAACCACCGCATTGGACGTACGAAATTTGCTCATAAATCAAAAGCAAAGCTTGAGCGCCAAGTAAAACTTTTAAAATCGTAATCAGCAATAAAAGCTGCATTCATTGCACTATGTTTCATTTGTTTTCTCGAGCGGCCAATTTTGTAAACATTTAGCAAAATCTGAAATGTGCAGCTCTCTGGAAGAAAAAATGCTATACGTAGGGGCCTCGTTTTTGTATTAACGATATAAGTCACAAAAATATAGAGGCGATTTACCATTATCCTTCCAAATTATGTGATGATCAATAAATCAATGTCATCATTTTAGCAAATTTTATTGTGTGCAGATTGAAACAAAATTGCCTATTTTGCAAAAAAACTTGAAAGTCCAGCAATTTTGAATATAAAAATTAGTTCTCATTTTGTTTGAAGTCCATTCCTGTGAACTGTAAAATTACAAAAAAGAATGAAGTAAAACTCTCAATTACAAAAATAGTAAAGTATTGGCTAATGATTAAGGACAGTTTAACATTCTCGGAAGTTGATCATTCTGTAATTTGTTAAGTGATGATCTGAATAGTAAAGGTTATACCCAGCGAGAAATAACCTGGCACTTGACAGCTAGCTGATTCACTTGCCTGCAAGAGAGGCTAGACCTATCTCATCCAATCCTGCTGCAAAGACATCTTGCAATGATTAGTCAATTGGACGAGATAGGGCTAGCCTCTTTCACAGATAAGTTAATCAGCTAGCTGTCAAGTGCCAGGTTATTTCTCGATGGGTATAAATTAGTATTCTTGGCAATTGACCCTTCTTTTTTAACAGACTACACTGAGGGTGAAGAGAGGGCCCTGAGTTGGGAAATAGAAAATGGTAGGGAATTCTCAGAAAACTAAATGCTTTGCACTTACGCTTTTCATTGTTTCCTTTAAATAACTTATGAGACTCTTTACTGTCAACTCAGGAGAATGTTTTTGTCCTTGAATATGCAATTGCATAGAGGAGTGCGTAGCTTCTTGGTAAGATGTAAACAGGGTAACACCAGCAGTTCAAAATTACTATCTACAAGGCAGTTGAACTGTAAGCAGTGCCAGTGTTGCTACAATATTATATTGTGTGGTTCTTGAGTCTCCAAGAAACAATTCATCAGTGATTTTACTGATCATAATTTCTATACTTTGTGCTAATATAATGTATTAGTGGTGCTCTTTCATGCAATGTTTCTTGTATTGGAAAAGAAAGGATGTTAGTTTTAAAGCAGGATTAATGTCAGCACGAGGAATAAATAATAGCATATCTCAGGTTCGCTTGTGTCAACCACAAGGTATAGCTGAACTCCTGAGACAAATACAGTAGTTTTAAAATTGGGAAGACAGCGAATGTAATGGTGCACAGCAGAGCAACTGATTTAATAAAAAATATACAACTACCAAAAAACAAATACAGTGATATATATATATATATATAAAATACAAGTCATATAATGTGAAAAACAAAGACAAACTCATTTCACAAAATTTGAAAAAAATGAATGCGGGAAAACATTCCCCGTGTTATTTACCATGAACTAAAAAAAATATCGCGAAATTAAAGAGATAAAAGCCATATAGAGCAAAGAAAGATGAAAATTAGAACTGCTTTTGCGAAATTCGAAAATGTCAAGAGTTCCTCTAGCTACATATAAGTCATTAGCGATGAATACACGAAACCACGCTGTTCAGCATCATAACATGGTATGCCACCAACACAAGTATTTGACTTTCCAACATACCAAGCATGTTTTCTGGGTTGCTTACATTAAATCATATCGCAGATCACTAATAAAGCCAGAAAACCTCCACTCTACTGCATAATTGTATTTTATTGGAATTTACACTATGCTAACCCATGATTCTGTAACGGAGATGGCGCTACCATTGTGCGCAGTATCAAGGTCGGCCATGGAAAATCTTTCACTTATTATTTCGCCCAAATTTATTTGGGAGAAAATTCCATAAAACACAAAATTCGTAACTCCGCATGTGTATCTATTACATAAACATTAAGCATTTAATCTGTGAGCAAGTGAAGTCAGCATTCATGGAGCCAAGTGACAAAGTGCCGCCTGCTCCCGGATGATGTACCCTTTGTATTCTATTTACACTATGAAGTGTCGTTAATTTCGCCAAAATTTATAGTTTGAACTTACCTGTCTAGCACGCTGAAGGGCAGCCGCAAAAGCTGAACTTTGACTAAAATTCGTAGGCGGAGCAACCGCTGAATAATCACTCATGTTGAACCATGAAGCAAGAGTAGATAAAATGGCGCCCGCTTCAATGGCCGATGCATGAGAGCTTGTTCCAGGTTCAATACTAAAACCTTTCCCCAGTGGCGCTGCTGTAGCATTAAAACAATTGACTAACTTTACGCGCACAATATAAATAGCTGATTGGTATCAGTTTTAGCACCTTTAGATATCTATTAATGCGTATATATTAATGTATCACATATTAACCAGTTAAATGCGATAAATTATTTTTAAGAAATTCTATATTTGGTAAAGTCTTTATTTTTAGTACACGGAGTAGGAAGGAGAGGTAAATGAACCTCTCTATTCACGAGCGCCCTGAACAAAGTAGCTGCAACCTGCTAAACGCACAGGCTAACAATCTTCTAAAGTGCTTATTTTTGCTATCCATTAGCTGAGCTGAGCAACGCCCGATCTGGCATTCGCTAAGGTATTCCGCATTTCCGCACTCCCTTAAAAAGCACCTGATGGTTACGATGTTCTGATGTTACGATGTTTATGCTTCTCCATGACTGTGATACCGGAATTATTGATGGGTAAGACAGGGGTGTCCGCAGATTTTTTTCAGGGGAGGAACCCATGTTGGAAGTTTGCAATCAAATAATACTAATCCATTATTGTGCTGCCAAAAACTATAAAAGATTGAGTTACAGTGCTTGTTGCGGCTAGGTATATTAATTTGTGCTAAATAACAACTGTAATTTACTTCAAAATTAAAATAATAGTCTAATACTAATTGACTGTACAGTAAATGGATTAATTTCCAAGGGGAGTGGGGGCGGTCCCCCTTGCTCCTCCTTCGCGACTCTCATGGGGTAAGATAAATGTCGTACATACTTTATAGAGAGATAGATAAAAAAAAACTGCAGTAATTGATTTCCATATGTTAAAATCAATGCATAATGCAATAAGCGAGAGTTAGTCATAAGCAGTTTAAAAGTGTGTCAGAATAGGAAGTCATTAGCTTAATTCCTTGTTAAAAGAAGGAAATATAGCCAAAGCAATTAGGTTCTTATGAGCTCATTTAGCAAGACACCATTAGTTTAACGGTCAGTTGCCTGGAATTTAGTTATGTTCATAATAGAGAGTTACGCTGTTAAGGCACGTAGACAAACGTTCTGAAAATTAGAAAGGAAACAACATTCTGAGAATTTAGCAAATCGGCAAGTGAAAAATGAAATTTCGTGGGTGGATGATAAGCTTTGAAAGTTGGCAGAGTAATGTAGAAACTCTGTGGGAATACTAAAGTAGGCGGGATTTAACTTGATAAAAGAGTATATTCGAGGGCTGTCTAAAGGATCCAACCTAACAGAGAAAGCACAACATTTTTCGGAAAAAAAAATAAAAACATTCATTTCTCTACATAGTCTTCTTTCAGCTCGATATACTTTTCCCAGCGATGCTCAATAGCTCCGATATCCTGTGAAGGAGTTTTCTAATAAAATATATTATGCTTTTGAATTATTTCAAATTTTCTTCTTCTTCTTCCTCTTTCCCTTCTACCTTTACAGCGTAGGGGTGGCTCCGTAAATCCATCTTCTCCAGTCATTCCTATCCCTCATCATTCTCTTCATTTCTTCCATTGTCTTGTTCCTTTTTCTTCCAATCTTTTCCATTCTGTCCTCAAACATTATCCGGGGTCTTCCTACTCCTCTCCTTCCTTGTTTCAAATTTTATTAAAGCATTTTTCTTTTACATAACAACTAGTTTTTTTGGTTCCTTTTTGCTAATGTTAAAACATTCTTTAGTAATAGAGGAATTATGGGTCCCTGCACATCGCTTGAAATTTCCCCTTCATTTGCAACTTCCCAACAGACCTCACAACATATTTAATCGTGTAAAATTATATAAATTATGTGTAGAAGAGCGAAAGAAAAGTTTGAAACGAGTAATTGTAGTCCGCGGGCAACATTATATGAATTGTATATTGAAGAACGAAGGTAGAGGAGGAAATTACGTCCGGTCACGGTGGGAGGTTGCAAGGAGAGGGTGTACGGTCACTTTTTTTCAAGTTAACGTCCTCCAACGTAATTTCATATCGGACGGTGAATGAATGACCTAGTGGGTGAAATTATGCTCAATTGAGCCCTATGTCCATGGAGCTTTAAGTTAGCCGACATTTGTTTTCTCAGGATAAGGGAAAACCTCGGAACAACCCTTATCCAGATAACTCACCCTAAGCGAAATTCGAACTCGCGACCTCTTGGACGTGAGGCGGACTTGCTAAACAAACCCCACGATACAGAGGCGCGCACGCGCATGTGTGTGGTCACGGATGGTGGGGGTGGTCACGTGTTACTGTACTGAGGTGTGGTGGGAAGTTGCAAATGGAGGGGAAATTTCAAGCATTGTGCAGGGGCCTCAAATTCCTCTACTATCCACTTTTTTAGCGTCACAAAAACATTAATGCAGATGTATCAACACTGCTCCCTCTCCAGTAACGGAATCTCTTTTGAAATACAACAAATGTGAAACTAGCACATTACAAATTCTTTAACACACACATATTTAATTCTTTGTTATAAATTCATTCTGCATATCGAGAAGGTAACTTTATTATCATTCTCTTTAACGAGATTTTCGTACTGCTACAACTTTTTTTCTTCGTTGTCATTCTATAGGTGTTGAAGTGTTTCGGAAGTGCCTCAGATGACGACGTCTGATTCTCCCCTTCGGTTGTCAGCGATAAACGGGTTTCAATCTGTCCACTGAAATATTCACTGACTTACCTTTCATTCTTATAGTGAAACATTTATCATATCTATGCTTGGGCTTTCACGGCCGGCGTTAATCCAATAAATAGTAGTTTGCGGGCTTACAGGCGGTGGCGGTGAACTATCTGAAGATACCCAACGCAGTCTTGGGCGAAACGTCAGATAATTCATCGACAGGACCATGGCCTATAAGCCCGCAAACTACTATCTATTGGATTTATCATATATGTTTATCATCGGAAATATACCGTCATATGGAGGTTCAAGTGGTTTATTGACATTGACGTATCCAACAAACACCTGAGGACAACACTACAGATCCTTTGGAATGAAAATTCACCTGGTAGTCTAATTGATTTTTTTGTAGACCACCTGAGGTGTCATGTAGTGTGCTGCGTAATCCCAAAAGAACAACTGGTAACGTCTCAGTCCTCTTGACATAATTATGAGCTCCGTTGGCTGCCATTGAAGTTCTGTGGAGTCTCTCTGTTTTGCCGTTGGGTGATGACATGCTATAGTGCGCAGGATCTTTATTCCACATACAACTGTTTCTTTCTTTTTTCCCTGATTACCCTCCCCTTATGTGGGACTTAAACCTCCTAGGACTTACAAGCCAGTGCCTAGGGTCAGACGCCTGTCGGGGAGCAGAGGGACCTCTGAACCAGACTGTGACTGGAAGTGGGCGATCAGCCAAGCACCAGGTATGATAGTGAGGAAGAGGATGATATGAAATGCAGGCGAAATAGATAATTGGAAGGGTGATAATGGAACGATTGGTGGAATGAATGGCGGGGGAAACTGGAGAACCCGGAGAAAATACGCCCAGATGCCACTTTGTCCACCACGAATACCACATGCGAGTCCCGCCTGGGTGCTCGTACCGGCCACTCAAAATTATAGATTTGGATTCAAAATTATCGTACATCATAGACCAACTGCTACAACAATAAATGTATCAGCATAACACTTATGAAAATGTAATAGTATTGATGTTTATGGTATCCATTTACAAGATTGATGACCTCAATCAGTATTACAACTTTGGTATTTATATATTACTTAGTACCATAATACAGTACTTATTCATCTGAAAGCTCGCCTTCCTCAATGCAGCATTATACAAATTTGTTGTTGAGGTAAGCTTTAACATCTCGGTGACTTGCAGATTTTGGGACCCACCACATTCTTCCATAAGTTGAGACAGTCGAATAAGTCTATTTACTGTATCTAGCGCCAATCTGTTTCTAATTTTGGTTTTTATTACACCTAGTTTGGAACAAACTCTTTCATAAGAAGTGTTTCTGTGGAGCAATGAAATCACTGATAATGCAACCTCCTCCACTTTTTTGAAATCAGGACTTCCACCAAGGTGATACACGTGTTTAACAGCACTCCAGAAACTGCCAGGTTCAGGGATGTTCTTTATTACACACGGAATATCACGTATTCCGAGTTTTCTCCATTGATCATCCGTTTTCTGAACAGTGCCTTCTTCAGTGAGATTACCAGATCTGGGCACATTGGCAACAAGAGGATAAAGGGTAGAAGGAATAGCAGGATATGAAATGATTGCATTAGCTGGAGACAGGCCATGAGGGCAAAAGTGGTGTCGCTATTTGTAATTAATTTCATTTCACTGATGTGAGAAACCAGTGAAAATGATATTTCGCCGGTATCAAAATTATCGTACACCCCCATAATTATCGTATGGATTGACAACCATGAATACAAATATTCAAATTATCGTATGCCCCATGATTATCGTACGGGTTGGCAACCCTGGTAATGACACGTAATGGAACACCAGATCTTGAAATCCAATTATGACAAAAAGCTACTGATACTGTTTCGACTGTAATGTTTGGAATGAATGTAATGTATAGCCTCCATCCATGATGTAAATTTGTCAATACATGCCAAACAGTGTCACTCCATTTTAACGTGGTAGAGGTCTAATGAGGTCAATGTGGACAACACTATTATAAATCGTTCATCTGGCTCTTCGTAATTTCTTAGGAGTGACTTTGTGTGATGATTTATTTTGTTTCTTTGACTATTTTGAAGTCTTTATGTTGTGCCAAATAAATTTGATGCTATTAATTTCATAGTGGCCCTTATACTAGAACTAAACAGTGAAGCTTTATAAATATTTGACGTCGAACTAAACCCATAGCGCAACAGTCCAGGAAGAGCCAGGGCTTGCCGCCCAGCCGCTGCGTCCCCCCTCTGCCTACTACAGGCGTCATTGGTGGGGTGCAGTACTAGAGGGTGGGACGCGGTCAGCTCCCCGAGCCCTCCCGGCCAGTTATGCGGCCTTCGCGAACTGGGGCCTCAACTTCTCCATCAAGTAGCTCCTCCATTGGTTCCCCCGGGACCTAACGAGGCTGAGTGCACCAGACCTCCCAGCGGGGGAAAAATCCCCATGCTGGTGCCAAGGATCGAACCCGGATCCTCCGCGCCAGAGGCAAGCGGGCTACCAACTGCGCTACGGACGTCGAAACTCCTTAGAAATATATGCCTCGTCCTCCAGATCGGGGGAGATCTGTGAGTCTCAGGCTCTCCAGGGGACCTAGAGCCCACAGGGGGAGGGGGAGGTGGGGGAGCTGGGTACAAGATGCCACCAGGGTGTTAAAATCTGTAGTTGCTAGGAGCTCTGCCTTCTGCTGTTATCTCTCCTCAGGTCCCATCATCTTTTGTGTCCTCTCATCTCACTCTTCCTTCACAGGGGGTCGCCCCATTCGGGGCTTAGGGGCTTAGGCACAAAAGTTCTTCTACAGGTTAAAGTGCTAAGTCCCTCTCTCTGAACTTTGTGTATCCTATCTCCTACTTCAATTTAAAGATTTTTCAAGAAGAATGTTTAATATGGTGGCGGACAAGACTTGTACATCTTATGTGTACTAATGCATTACAGCAATATGACCACACACGACTGCCATTGCAGTTTTACTCCACTATTTTCTGTATGAAATAAGATCATACATAATAGTAACAATTTATACTTCTCATAAATAATGTGCAAATCCAAGGTTTGCTCTTTGCAGACAACTTAGTAATGGGTTCTGTTACTTTAAATGTAAACAGTCTAAAACTGCCTTTACAAGAAGTAGATAATTACTGTAATATTGTAATAAAAAAAGTATCTAAATTGAGTAAACATGAGAAATGAAAGAAACAAAGTAAAGAATGTAATGCAGTGCGTGATTAAATTTATTTAGGAATAAAAATATACACAGGAGGCAAATGGGAAAATAAAAGAAATCAGCATTAGGAAAGGAAAAACAGCAATGATAGCAGTGAGAAAATGTTTATTTAAAATGCCAGAGATGGAAGTGAAGTGGTTGGAAAGGGTATATATAATTCGATAGTTGAGGCAAGGATGCTACATGGTATTGAGATGTAGGGTTTTGAAGGTAGAGAGCAAATTGTAGACTTTGTCCACAGGATATTCTGTGCAGAAGTTTTGGGGTTGCCAATAGCAACAGCAAATAAAGTTGCTCATATTGATATGGGAAAAGTAGCAAGAAAATGATTATGGAAAAGGCTTTAAGATACTGGTATATAAGGTTCATCCAGAAACTAAGTTCTGATGAGAAAAAAGATAACAAAAAGCTTCACTAAGTAAGAAATATTTATTGCAATATTTACAGAAATTCACTGGCTACTTCTCAACTGTTCACCACCATTATTCAGTCAATTATCATGCTGGTACACCAATGTTTGTATGCCCATGCCACAGGAGTCTGTTGCCAACATTTAGATGTTGAAGGCACTGCCTTCAGTACCTCAGTGTTATCCTGGGAACATTTAGCTACAGAAAATACTTACGAGACAGAAGAGATGTAAGTCACTTGGCTTGAGAATTGACCAGAGGGTTCCAAATTGTGAAGTGCTGTTTCTGCACAGTTGGTTGCTGCATATTTTCCATCAGTTCTAGCATCGCCTGGGACAGTCGGCCATTATGGTCTTCATCGTACACAATTGTGTTGCCTTCACTGAATTCCCTGAACCATTGTCTGACCATACTGTTGCTCACAATGCCATGTCCCTACACATGGTACAATTAGCAGTGGATCTATGCTGGAGAATGCTTCTGAGCATGCAGAAATCTAATAACTGTGAAAGGCTCACAGTTCGGGGGAGACAATATAAGTGTAGCCATTTTCTCCTAGCGCTCTGCAATATCCACTGCTGTCAAAAGACTGAAACTGTACTGCATTATTCCCATATATCCTTTCCCTACTGCTATGCATGTGCATCCCAACCGAATACTCATGCTATCTCTGGTCATGGCCGGAACTTAGTTTCTGGATAAACCTCATAGGATCCGAATCTAGAAGAAGAGTTTATTGAAGCAATGTTTAAAGTACCAAGAAATAAGTTTGTAAAGTTCAAGTTGGATAAGAAATTTAACAAATAACTTAGAAAATAATGGGCTAGGCAATGTTTGGAGGAAAAGAGAAACAAACTCAAACTATAAAGGTTTTTGGAAGGGAGTAAGAAATAATTTGAAGCTATAGAGATTCAAAATTGTTCAGTCGCCTATCAAAGACTATCACCTATCACTTGTGTTCCATGTAGCCATAAAAAGCAGCTGGGAAAGAGAAAGATATACTGCTAAATCGAGTCAGGGAAAAAGGAAAGGATTAGCATGATAAAGAGCATGAATATGGGGGTTAAAAGGACAACAAAATGGACACTCATAAGGTGAATGCCTATTAAGGGGGCAAAAGAGGATGTACAATATTTAATATTTGAATGTAAGCAAAGTAGATATGGAGCAAAGAAAGTATGTGGTCAAGAATAAATAGGGACTCTGATATAAATAAAATTATACATAAAAATTGCAAGAACATGAGGAAATATTTCAAAAAAATTAGACAAATGAAAATGGACTGTAAAAAGAAAAAGAATAATAGTTTATGAACATTTGTGAAAGAGCTTAGTAGAAGTAATAGTATCTACACAATGTTAATTTTTATTTGTACCTTTCCTTTTCAATTTATGACATCACTCTTTAAAGTGAGTCTAGAAATGCACTTCTGCTTTGCACCATCTAATGATGTGTAGTTGTGGTATTTCTATTGGCATTGGTAGCTGAAGCGATGGTTGGTGTCAGGTGCCCTTTTTAGAGTATTTTTCACTCAGAGCTGTCCCCCAATGCCTGTTTGTGCAATTTTCATGACTATACCATGAGAGTGTCCCTTGAACCTGTCCACATGATATGGAAATAGATCTTCAGGGCTTTGAGCACAGTGCAGTATACTGTCACCAGTAAAGAGCAATATGAAAGTGACAATACAGCACCATGTCTCCATGTAGGAATGCTATTTTTGAATTGGATTGCTGAGTGAAGAGGGATGTCAGTGTGATATGAACCACTGCATCAAGATTTTGTGAGGTAATGTAAGAGACAACTTGCAGAATTCTGAAATAAATGTTAAACGGTAACCATGGTAATTTATTATGGCAAGGTATACATAAATGACACAGAGGTATACCGCAGATAGTTGGTATCTTTGAAATGCCTAACCAAAACTAAGTTCATTCTTTGCTTTCAAAGCAATGCTAAGGTTTTTAAGATTTTTTCCATGTATGAACTGTTATACTTAAGGAAATCTAATCCATTAAGTTTTCATTGAAATCTCTCCAGACTTTAACACACTTTAAAGTTTTTAAAACTTTACAGACAACCAAGCCACTGCCCTAATATGTGTGCACATGTCCTTTACTTCTCAATTTTGCTGTCAGAAAGTCTTCCAAGAGGAAGCTAATGCTGCATGCTCTACAGGAAGCATTGAGAGCATCAAATGTAGGCCTCGATAGCTCAACTAGGCACCCCTACAACACTTGACTTGGGCACTCTTTCTGTAGTCATATATGTTTTCTTCAACTTATTGTAATCAAAGGCTTGTGAGACAGCAGTGACATCATACGTGACCATCGAGGGAACAAACAAAAATGAACACTTAGTATTGTAATACAAGGGTTGTCCATAAAATAAGGTTCCCATGGATATGCAGTTGCGAGGAATGCTGTTACAGGAGGTCCAGCAACACTGGCGTGTAGCTTAGTTCTCCCTCTTTCAGTACCCCACCCTGCGAGCTTTCTTTGATGCTCAGTCTTGGCTTGGCAGCTATTAGAAATGGAGCCTCCACTCACTTCTCCCACCATGTGCGAATTACACTTTGTGATGCACTTTTTTGTGTGTAGAAAGACTGCACCAGTGGACATTCATACCCAACTGCATGAAGTGTACGGAGAGCAGTGTATGAGCATACAACATGTGTGCAAATGATGCAGAGGATTCAAAGATGGATGTACAGATGTCCAGGATGACCAGCATTCTGGACGGCCATCAGTTTTAAATGAAACGATTATGAAAGTGGAAGAAGCAATGCTGAAAGATCAAAGGGTGACAGTTCAGCAGACCTGCAAGATGATCTCTGATGTCAACAAGACCTACATTCACAAAATTTTGACTGATCATTTAAATTATACCAAAGTGGGTGGAGGCATGCTCATGAAGGGAGTGCATTTCCGTCAGGACAATGCTCGTCCACACATTGCACATGTGATAACCAATCTCATCAACAAATTTGGATGGGATACTGTCACCCACCCTCCTTACAGCCCAGACCTAGCCCCAAGTGACTACCATCTCTTCCCTGACTTGAAGAAACACCTGGTTAGGGCACATTTTAGAACAGGAAAGGAACTGTTTTAAGCTATCTTTGCCGCATGGCAGGAGAGTTCTATAATAAAGGCATTCAAAAGATGGAACACCACATGCAAAAATGCTTTGATCAGAACAGCGATTATATCAAAAAATAGGAAAACGTCTAAGCTTTCCAAAAATGCATTATTGAATGTCAATAAATTTGTTTTTTGTTGTGAAAAAAATTGGGAACCTTATATTATGGACAACCCTTATATGTTGTTTATAATTTAAATTGGACTGCCCACTGGAACAGTGGCCTGAGCCAAAGTCTAGTGGATAGTACAAGAGATAGATATAAGCTGAATGCTAACCTTTCTTCCTGTTCGTTTGATACCATACCACTTCTGTGCCTAGCATGCAAGACAGAAGCACAGTTGGATCATGTTTGGCCGAGGAGTTATGTTGGGCTGGATGAATAGGTTTTCTGCAGAAGCTCAAAAGAGCTGATAATAATTTTATATACAACCAATGTAACAAGAGTTTTCTTTATTCTCGGCTTCACGTTTCATTCGGTAAACATCAACAGTATTTTTTCCTTACAGCAACAGAAAAAGAAATAATTAAGCAGTATGTTGTGGAGAGTAGATTTACATGGTAACTGGACACATTAACATCAATTTTATTGGACTACATAAACACACTTTTTATTTCGAGTCAAAATTCTTAGACACTATTTGTTTAGCTTATGAGAGGCACAGAGAGAGATATAGTTGGGGGTGAGAGCAGCTATAGCACTCTTATTGCAGGAATAAATCCTAATGTTAACCACCATAAATATTACTTAACAGAGAAACTGCATTTAAAGGTTTAACTTACCATCACACAGGCTATAAAAATCCACTTATAAATACCAATGACAATGCTATAAACTTTGATTACAGAATTTCCTGAATAAGCTGAATATGTGTTTTGTTTCAACAGACTTTGCTGCTCTCTTGCTTACAAATTTTAGAAAGAGGCTCTTGGCTTACAGAAATCACAGTTGTTTGAATAAGACTAACTACTAAACAGAAAACACTGCAAAATATAGATGCAATGACAACTAACATATCTTGTTTTTAATAGACTAACCATTCTTTGCACCTTTAGAATAAAAATTATGTAGCTATCAATATATTGATATTTGACTTAACAGAAAGGCTTCTTTCTCTCAAGGCGTCAAGGTAGTAACAGATCTTGTTCATGTGACCAACACAAATAAACCAACTGAGCACTTGTTTCATTGCTTTCAAAGGTCAAAATGGATTACCTATGCATAAAAGAGGAATAGTGAGCAAGTGAGTGAGTGAGTAGGGATTAAGAGTTTGTCGACAACTAGGTCATTAGCAGGGACAGGAATTATATGAAAATGCATATTTTTTCTCTGTTGCTAGAAAGTATGCTCAATTGGCATGTGAGTGAATTACTAAATTTCTAAGAATTTAAATATTTTAAGTACATATAATGGTATGTTTTGTTAATGTGCATAATATTTCTGTATTTTTCAAATTATGCTGCATATTTGCTTGTTTTACATAAAAAATTTAAAATTTTTATTTATTTCTTGTGAATTTGCTGTACATACAAATATGAAGCAGTCTTAAAACTTGACAACACTGATAGAAACTTACAACTCAAGCCTGCAAGGCATTTAGCCACGTCATATCAGGAAATCTCCACCTTATCTGGTTTGTTTCATCATTCTTAGCAGTACAAATGGAGGTGGGTGTTAAGGGGTTCAACTGTTGTTTGTAAACATAATACAATGTCAATTTAGTTTTAACTTAATTGATTAATTCCACTTGATTTATAATAAATTGTATTGTATTAAAGGAATGAATTTCAAAATATTCAAGTGTTACTTTAAAGTTTGGTTTAGAAATTCACTTCCAAAATTTGACAGCAAGTTAACAAATCACAATAATTGCTCATTTCATCATTTGTGAGTTGAGACTTGAGGTCAGTGTAGCTTGTATAAGGTTTTTGTTTTCGGAGAATCATGCCAAAAGTAAAAGTGGGTGGCAAAGGTAGGTTACAGGGATATCAATGCGAGTTTGAAACAGATGGTATAATTTTGTATTGTGGTGCATGTGAGAAAATGGTTAGTTGTGAAAAGCGTTTTCTAGCACAACATTTGAATACTAAAGAACACAAAAATAATATAAACTTAAATCTGCAAAAAAGTGTCCCTGTTCAAAAACTGTTAAGTGAATTTTCAAATAGTAATTTTTCACATTTCTCCTTTGTTTTGTGTGAATTATTTTTAGTGTCAGACATTCCATTGTGGGAACTCACCAATCCCACACTCAGAAATTTCACTCAGCAGTATACTAAGTATAAAGTGCCAGACCAATCCACTCTTTGCAAAAATTATGTGAAGAGGTGTTACAATCTCACAATTAAAAAGATTAGAGAACAGATCAGAGATAATTTTGTGTGGGTGTCAGTCAACAAAACGCAGGATAGTGAAGGTCAGCTTATTGCAAATTTTATTGTTGGATCTCTCCATAAAAACGAACCAACTACCCCATTTCTCCTTGCAATAGAGCAAGTTGTTGCTGCAAATAGCTCTTCCATATCCAATTTTTTTATTGATTGAACTTTCTATGGCTTGATGATATTCTTAAAAATTCATTTAAATCTTGATTTTTTTTTGTCTCAATAATGATGTTTGAAATTTTATATGAGCATATTTATGTGCAGATTTTGGAAGTTTTCACTGCAAAATGCATGCATATTAAAGGGATTATATCCTGTCCCTGGTCATTATTGTCCAAAGTCCAAAGATAAAAACAGGGAAAATCAGCTATTAATACTTCACCCACAAAAAGCTAAAATGTGAAAGTTAAAATAGCTACAAAATAAAACAGGCTAAATTTAATTTTAAAAAATGAGCAGTAAAAAGGTAAGCTGGTAAAACATTATAAAGATAAAACCCCCTAAAAGGCTAAAAAGCTCCGAAATAAAATACACGTCACACTTGCCTACCGAAACCAATATGGGCAACATACCTCAGCACTGTATTTACACTACTGGGTTGTTGCCTAAAATGGAGCATAGTATACGAACAGGCTAAGGAACTGGTGCTCACAGGCATATTGCAGTCAGTCAATATGGACATGTATGATGGAGAGAGGAATGCTGCACATCGCACAGACAGCTGCCAGACCACCATGCAAAAGGTGTTCATGGGTGGCTTGGGTGTGGCCTATCCTCAAGCGGGTTAAAATAACCTCTTCCCACCTGGAAGCCCTGTAAGAGGTCTGTCAAGGCAGTATGGTGCCCTCGACTGTCTGCAATTGAGTGCCAGCTAACGCTTATCAAGAATGCTGCCAGACAGCAAATAGATAGCTATGGAAGTGCCGTTGCACATCTATATAAGGCAGACTATGGGTGGAAAACTCAGACAGACAACATGCAGACCTAGCAGCCGCAACTGCCTTCTCATTGTTGGGAATATTCACATGGCCTGGGGTCCATAAAAGAGGAATAAAACCAAACAAAGACAATATACTGCTAAACACCAATGAAAGGAATAATGCACTTGTACATGCTCTCCTCTTTGCTGCTTTCACTATTACATACCTTAAGTGTGATTTTTTTATGGTTTAAAAGTAATATATAAACACTAATCAGTGTTTCTCAATTGAAACACTGGTATAGTAAGGAGTTCACCTCTTCATCAGTGTTTTTTAGTAAACAATCGCAGCAACCATGCCAGGAATTTTAGAGGCTAATGTGATACAAGGGTAGTTTTTCTCCTGTTTCTTCATTCATTCTTGTTCATTTACTTCTATCTTCATGGTAATCATATTGATAGGTTGCCCCTAACTGGTTGGAGTATGCTACTAGAATAATTGAAGTGTTGACATTAATATTTTGTTTCTCACAGTTTTACTGAGCATGAGTAATTGTTGAAGTGGCAGCTGCAGTAAAAGAGCACATTAACACCCTAAATTTTGACATCTTGTACAGTTATTGGCTATTTTTCTTTGAATGCAATTAAACATATGTGTAAAATAGGACATCTGGAACCCCTACTAAAACAATTCTTATTGGAAAGAGTTATCTGCCTATATGTATTTTGTGTAATAATATAGACAGAAGGTATAATTTACATACAACTTATAATAACAGCATGAATGCTATGAATACATATCGTTACTTTATTATTGTTACAGATTTTTGGTGGAGAGGGGATTAATGTATTATATACTGGGTCTTCAGATTTATTCAGCCTTCAGTTTAAATCAATGATGTCATTTTACTTCAGCAAGCCCCTTTCTTAAAGTGGCAACATGGAAGTGGACTAGATGCATTTCCAACTTTGTAAACAGCTGATGTACTGCAATGGTGCAGAACTGTTTTTCAGTAAGACATTTTGTGTGTTCTTTGCACACAAGAGGAAAGTAACCAATCAAGGAATTTGCATGAGTGAATACTACTTCTAAACTGCAAGTATACAAGGAGGAGTTGATGGTTACAATATTGGCCACTGCATAAAAGATCTTTCTTGCCTAAAATTTCATCAGGTCCTGAGACAAAACACGATAAAAAACATTGAATGACTAGACACAGAACTACTAACCTGACATTGTTAAATGTTCATGTGTTCCTATAATGCTGCAACTGTTTTGTGGTTTTCATTACTGAACCATTATTTGTTATCTGTTTTCTTAACTCACTGTAGATTTTTCTTCACTTAGTGCTGTATAAAGTATGGGCAAGTCATTTTCCAATGGAAACATTGTGTCATTAAAACTGTTACCTGTCAGTATATACGCTGAGACTGAGACTTAGTAAGACGTGTGTGACAAAAGTTCCAAATATAAATATGTAAAGTTATGATACAAATCTCATTTCACTAAGGTGACTTTGAAACTGTTAACATCTATTTCTAATCAATGTAAATGATTGACCCTGTAGATCGTTAAACTATGAAGCCAAAGACTGAAGTGCTTACAGTATAGTAAGCTGCCATGAGTATGTTATCTCATATAAATTGAGATCTCCTTGTGGTTTACCAGGAAAAATATATGTATATATTCAACTGAATTGAATTTAATGCCATGTCGGCATATTGACCATGGTAGCTCAGTGGCTAGAGCAGCCAGACGGAGACTGTAAGATCCATGGTTCAAATCCTGGCTATGGTATTTAATTTTTCAGTCTCACTTTAGCTCTTTCTAACCTTATCCTACACACAGCTAGTGTGAAAGAACAATTAATTTTCCATTGCATCACTTTTACTTGAACAAGAAACTACCAACTTTTATGAAAGGAATACACCGTACCTGACTTCAAAAGAACAAGTTTTGGTATCCTACTGAGGAAATCAAGTTCAAGTGTGTGAGAAGTATCAGGCATTAAATAATTATTTCAAAGTGTGTTTTGGTCAAAAATTAAGCACAACAAATGTAAAATAGATAATTAGTTATGGTACTAGAAATCAAATTCATACTCTTAATACCAGAGGCAAAAATGTAATCCCATGCCACAAGAGCTCATCCAGGCCAAGGCCTACCAACCAATTGCAGCCTGCCACTGCCCATCATAGGCGTCATAAGTGGAATGCAGTACTGGAGGTGGGAGCTAGTCAGTGCCCCGGTCCCTCCAGACCGGTTATGCTGTCTTCTCAACCAGGGGTTGCTACTTTTCAATCAAGTAGTTTCTCAATTGGTCCCTCAAAGACCTAACAAGAATGCACCCCGGACCAGGTCTCCCAGAGGGAGAAAATCCCCATGGTGGTACCGGGAATCGAACCCCAGTTTTCCACTTGGTAAGCAGCAGTACTACCACCACACTAAGGAGATGACCAATACCAGACGCAGCTCACATTTATATATACCTTATTACAGACTGAGTAAAGTCTTTAAATAATTTTCATGTTATTGGATTACATTTTTTAGTATGAGTAGTTTGGATGATAGTGCAAAAACACTGCTTTTTTTACCTCGCTTAAATACAAACTTTATAACTGGTTAGTAGATCATGCTTTCTGTATTGTAGATGTTTTTTAAATTTAAAACTATTACTTCATAATGTACTTTATCTGACTCTGTGTATTGCAGTTTTGCATTGCCTAACGGTAATAAATTATGAACATTGATCACCATGTGACTAATAACTTATTGCTATAAAAATCAAGAAACGTACAAATAATTCTATGCACAGTTCATAGATTGGAGAAAATGCATTGCTGGTGTACCTCCAAGAATTTTCATGAAGTATGAAACCATTGACCTTGTAGATTCACTACTCTATTTTGAAATTAAATGTACAAGGTTGAGATGAGAATAAAATCAATACTTTTGCATCGACACACATATCACAATGCTGCCAGCTGTTTCATTGTGAATGTGAGGTCAATGCATTTGTTGACTCAGGTAAGTGTAGAATATTAAAAATAATTCATAAGTATTTTAAAGTCAAGCATAAATAGTCATATGAAACTTGACTACAATGACAGTTAAAATGCTTATATGAAAATTATGAAACTCCCATCTTAATTGCTACCAATATGATCTAATTGCACAATATGCTACTTGCAGACTGAGTACAGTAAAATTTATCATTATGACTGATACACTGGTTCTTGGCATTGTAGTATTGAAAGCAATAGAAGGTTACTATTCTTAATCACTTATTAACAAAAAGCCAAAGCTCTTCTCTGTATCATTTTCTAGCATTTTATAATAATTTCCCCCTTTGAGTTTAGGTGGCCTGATAACATGAGAAAAATATTTATTATTTAACCCATTGGGCCTGGTATTTTTTGACCTTAATGTGTCCCTTCAGGCTGGACATTTTTTCAGGAATATTAAGATGATTTTCTTCCCATTACAATTAACCAACTCATAAAGCTTTTACACAAAAATTGTTTACATCTGTTCCATACACATACGTACTACATTTCACATACTTCAGTAGTTCAAATTTACATGGTAAGCCTCAAAACACACCATGTCGAGTCATTTTCATTCACAGAATTTTCTGCTTCCTCTTTACTGCAAGCAACTTCTTCTTTATGATCATCATCATCAACCCACAATCACAATACAAGAGGAAAATAGGACCTGATAATCCAAACAGACAGACTATACTCGGCACCAATTAAGAAGGGGATTGACAGATGTTAAGCACGGAGTGGAAAAGCCTAAATGAATGGGAGGGGATGGATGCGTCTTAGCGGCTGTCATAGCACAAAAAGGACTAATTAGAGTTGAGGCATTATAATGACGTTTGCATAGAGGAAACGTCATGTTGCATGTAACATGCACGTAACACGTGATTAGCATGTGGCTCATTAGGAACCCAGCAGTAACAAACTGCTTTTGTTATGTTCTGTTATTGCTGCACATAAACAAATAGTGTTGTAGCTGATGCTTGCATCAGTTAGAGATTGCCTGTGTGTTGAGAAGTTCGTTTGCATCATTCTATATAGATGGTCATTTGCCTTGTGTTTATGTGTGTCTGAGTCTATTTATCTGTGCGTGTGTTGTAAGCTTTTGTAATTGTGCCAACGCTTTTAATATGTATTTAACAATGCTGAAAAATAGTGACAAAGATAGAGCTGCCAAAAGAAAAATTAAACATACTTGCAAACTGAATAAAACTGTGTTTGGTAAAGATATACCAATTAAAGGACAAGCACGGGAAATAATATGCTCTGTAAGAGAATATTTTGAAGAGGAGAAATTGATCGGGGGACCTCTTGTTCCAGTCTATAAGGTAATTGATAGGACTTTGTGTGCTGTAGGAATCAGTAAGAAGAAGAGTAATAGGGATATCAGTGGGATTTTCCCATCAGAATAAGCATCAATATTTCACAGGTATGTTTCTTCTGTTAACACAGATATTTAGACTGATATATAATTGCATATTCTATCCTTTGAACGTAGATACAATATTTTACTGTTGTCTTTGCATATAAATAGAAATAATATGTACTCAACATTCTAGGTGCTATCCAATATTCTTCGTACACATGATCATACCGTGCTCTCCATGTGGTTGCCATAAGCGGCAACATCGCCTCTCCCTCACTGCAAACTGTCAATCCTTTTCTTGTTTGGCACCAACATTAAGACTATATGAAAAGACTGATTATATAGGTAGTAAATTATTCAATAAATAATAAACTTTTGTAATAACACTCCATTCTCCAAGTTTAAACACACATAACTAAATTCCTTATAAATAAAGTGTATTACAGTATGGATGAGTTCTTAAATGACAAAATAGTATTTTAATTCATTCACTTTTTTGCCATTGTCTCACCTGCATATATGTGGATAGTGTGACACAAGTTTCCATTGGGTGCTTCTCTATGTATTGTATTGTACCTATATTTATTTATTTATACATACAATAAAATCTTAATTTAATGGTCCCCTGTTCAACGGAATTCCGATTTAAAGGACTAAATTTGATGTTGGTTATAAAACAAATTTAAATGAAATTTAGAAGATCTGCGATGATTAAATTCTGGCATTCCACTGCTTGTCTGATCGAGAAGGCTAGTTCATTTGTCTTTGGCTACATTTGTGAAAGTTTGTGTACATGTCACGCACTCAAGAGCTAGAACACTGGAAAATTTACAGGCTTATAAAATCAAATCCGCCATCTTTAACTTTGCTGCAGCTTGGAAAGAGATTAAGACAACAACAATAACTAATGGGTGGACACAGTTATTGAAAGAAACTGGGGCTTTGAAACATTCAATTTTTGTAATACACTGATGAAGGCAGGGAATAATTTAAGCGAACATGATTTAGAAGAGTGGCTGGACATGGATGAGGGCGACTCAGGTTACCAGATTCTGAGTCATGAAGAGATTGCTGCAAGTGTTCTACAAGAGGATGAAGATGAACACGACGACAGTGACGATGAATCTTTGAAGTGTGTACCTAAATTATCTGTAATAAGAGACCACATGGATGATGTGGTTTCTTACATGGAAAGATCTTCAGACCCACAAGTGCTAGCCTATTATAAACATTTCAGACAGTTTTGCTCCTTAATCATAAAGAAGCAATATTCAAGTGGGAAGCTAATGGGTATTGACACTTTTTTCAAGTTTACAACTTCACAGGGAACACTTCTAACCAAGAGTAAATCATGTAAAGTAAATGGTATGAACCAATAAAAGATTCAATTGTTTTTGCTTCATTTACATTCATTTTGCGATTTAACAGACTTTCAATTTTCCGGACAACTCCTGGTCCCTTTAGGTCCACTAAACCAAGTTTACTGTAATTTTGTACTACAATATAAATGTTGGCCATGTTCTTAATGTTTCAACTATTCCATTGTAACACGTTGTAAGGGACAACAAAGATTTGATTTGATTTGATCATCACTATAGGAATTGGATTTGTTAGAATCAAAGTTAAAATCTTCATAGTCATCATTAACTTTCTAATTATGTTTTTGTGATTTTATGATCTGTCAAATCTTATGACACAGCCATCTTTGCTTGGTGTTTGATAGTGTACATGTTTGCAGGGTGAACGTGATCAGAAGTTATTTTTGTATATTTATCTCTTTGAAATGCCAATGTCATCAACACAAAATGCATAGAGAATCAATGCAAAAGCATAGCAAATGAACATACGGTGTCATCTGTATAATAGGAAAAATACTACGTGAAGTCAGACAGTAAAACTGTTCCATGGTCCAGCCCTGCATCTGTTAACTTGAAGCATGGAAACATCCAGTGCTCCAGGCCCAATGGTGTAAGATATATTTAAAAGTTTGTTGATTTCTTGAAGAATGCCAACAATTAGATGAGGAGGAGAGAGAAGCTATTAGAAAATGAAATACATTATTTAACTTACTGTTACCAAAATTACATACAATCACAGTCCTTTGAGCAGCAGTAGAAGTGTAATAATAGTCTAATGCAGTACAATGGAAGAGCATGGATAACTGTTTCGTTTTTTGTTAAAACTGAATACCTACATGCACAACAAATGTCTTATCTTTGTAAAAGCATAGAGTAACTTTGTTCCCTTGTCTCAGTTGTGCTATTTGTGTGATCATAGGATTAAAAAGAACAGCAGTGAAGTCTCTTGACATTAAATTAGAACATCTTGATCTTGAAAGTTATGTCTAATTGTGTGTAAATTATTTACATAAGAAAATGCAATTAAATGCAGCTGCATTCCTTGTGCTTCACAATGCAGCTTAACAATAGTTTTAAAGCCAGAGAAACTTAATTTATATTAAAAGATAACAGTGTTACATCAGTGGAAACAACTTCAATTAAAGCATTTTGTGATCTGCAGATACCATTTTTCATATTTGCCTATTGTAGTCACTGTTCTACAATTATTTTGTAAAAACAATGTTAAAATATCTTTTGTTTAAACTGCATTAGACAAAATATAGTAGAAACAAAATATATGCCATTTGCTCTGCATTAAGATACACATGGTTCTGTTTATTTTGATAGCATATCACTGTGCCTTAGGTTTTAAATTAAAAAATTCTGACTTAAGCAAATTATAAACAAAGCATTCCACATTCAATCATAAAAATCATATTCATGAAAAAATGGCAAAAAGAAATAAGCCATTAAAATAAATTATTTGCTTACCAATATTATTAAACTACAATTGTTCATTTATGATCTTCCCATACATTTCAGTCTCTGTATGCACAAATACTTTTTATAGAAATATTACTCATTTATTGCAGAGACCAGCACTGCATTTGTGTATCCATGCAATAAATTATTGCAATTTAGGCTTCAGGGAAAAAGGCTTTAAAAGGGATTAGAAAAATAAAAACATCAGAAAATACAGTTAGATTGCAAGAACATTCAAAATTTGAAACACACTGTTCTGGAATTTGTAATCCATTAACTGAAACTACGAAGAAGCTAGTTTTAGCTGTTGGTTATTGCTTCATGGAATATCAGCATCTTTGATTAGAACTGAAATAAAGATTCACAATCACAAAATTTCACCAGGAGCAATAGCTTTAAAACTTGTGAGGCTGAAAAGCAGGCAATAACAAGAACAAGACAGAGGCAACCAGTCAACATATGTGAGCTCATCTAACACACTTAATGTTGCACAATGGCATTTTGGGAGAGTATGGATGAGAGGGGAGAAATTTGTGTTGGGACACTTATCTACAATACTATCCACCAAAGAGAGTGAAACAAATGAGGAAAAGTAGTAAAATGAGTTGCATATGACATTATATATTTCATACATACATGTTTACTTTGTTACAGATACAAAGGAAGGATAGAAATAGAAATGCAGTAATAAAAGGAATTAGAGACAATTACAAAGATGTGCTGTTCCATACTTAAATCATCCTCGCAATCACTTTGCGGTCCCAGGAACATCATAAAGCAAGAAAAATGTATGTATTAAATCATGATTATGTCTAAAATCTTTCATTTCTTATGTTAAAACTACACAATAAATAAAAAATCTAATCATCAGCATATTAGTTTTGTATTAGGGAAATTAACTGTAAGGAAATTTGAAATTTCTGCTATATGGTTGTGTTGTTGGAACCTATATTAAGAAAAATTATTTATTAAATTACGATCTCATACTTTGTTCCATTATGAGCTTTTTGAAATTTGACAAACTTGCAGCTTGCTTGTCATCGCAGATGTTAAGTTGAAAACACTGATTAAACTCACAAGAAACCTATCAATATGCTCACGTTGCAAACACCTTTTTATTGTGTCATCTTTGTGCTATAAGAAACTCATGTTCCAAAAACGAGCTGCAGTTTTCAACTTGAAGCACCCAAAATCGAATCTGGAACATGTGTCTTGCAGGGACGAAAGCAACGCAGAAGCAGTTGCTGTTGATGCAGTGATTAAAACACAAGTTTGTTTGGCACCATGCACAACAAATGATCACATCATTTTCACACTCTTCTTCACATATTCTCACACTTGTTCAGAGACAGAATGAAGCAGGTACAATGAACTCGGAGGGTCAATCTGTTGTATATCTGGTTACAAACTATGAGTATTTAACCATATCCTGGAGCTGCAGAGATGGTATTTGGCAATGAATAAATGACTGCATTTTTAAAATATTGTCTTGATGAAAATCTCAAAATGAATTTCCTCACTGATATCAAAGTTTCAGTTAGACGATAATGAAGAGAATTCAACTGCTGGAAGAAAATCTTATCTGAAGTTTGAAGTTTCCCAATGTTTCCAGGAGGAATCTGCAAAATTTCACTGCTTTTTCCATCTTTTTTCCCCATTTCGTTGCCTTCACAATTATATTTTCAGCCCTAAACATCAACCTTGAAACTTTAAGCCCAAAACTGCTAATATTCTCCTGCAGTACAACAAATAATTTAGGAAAAAATAGCCTCATCTATACTAATAGTGGACATAATAGTGTATGAAGGGTCAATGCACTAATACATGTGTAACAGTTTGTACATGTTTCTCCCCAACCACTCTTTTTGGTCTAATTTTGCGCTCAAAACCACTTTAATTTGTATGATAAACACAGGAAGAGGGATACTTCGGCAGTCACTCTTGCTGTTTCCAAAAGCCTTTCTGCTACTTTGTCTTTTTTTTATGAATGCTCATGAAATGAATTTTGTTATCTTTATGCTTTTAAATGTATGGGATGTTTTGAAGTGAGAGATCCAAGCAGAGGAGCTCTAAAATTTACTCTTCCAAATAAGCAGTTTTTTTAAATTTCCAAGGCCCAGAGCTTTAAATCTTTGCTCTTCTTGCTTCTATGAAGCATGCAAATAGTTTATTGTACACATATTTTTTATGCTCAATAGGAGTTAGGGCCCAGTTTCCAATTGTTTCTCCTATGTATATAGTGGCCTTGCCAAATGAAATCTGCTGTGCACATTGGTCAATAAACGACATTTCTTCCCACCTTCATTTAACCAGAAAGATACAGTGTTGCTTTTATACTCGATGCTAACATTCTCTTTCTCTTTTTTCTGCAAACTGCAAATATAAATAGAACTAATTGACTGTGTTGGAGATCCGTCTGTATTGTTAAAGTCACTAGATTCCAACACGGGATTCGAACCTGATTCTTTTATACCATTTGTGCTTGGACGGTGAATGTCACATGCTGAGTTTAAGAATGAAGATGAGTTGTTACAACTGTTCACTACCTTCTTTTTCTTCTACTGTGTTTATGTCTAGAGCTGTTTCCGGAATAACACCAAAATCTGTAGGATTTATTTGTGTAACAAATTAATAGTATGTCAGCTAATTGCAATTTCTTCCAAACTGATTACTCCTGAAGAAAAACCACATTCTTGAAAATGACACAACATGAATTCTAGCACATTAACAGAACTCATGTTTCAATCTTTAAAGAAACACAAAGCGACTGAACCCACGGTAATAACACATATGTATATCCACAGCAAGCAGAGTGCACAAGCAAAACCCATGCTATCTTCTTACCTGTTATGCTTGTGTGCAGAGACAAGACTGCCACCCTTCAGGGTTATCCAATCTCTTTTCCACAGTGCTATGTTACATTACCTATGTGTTCCAATATACTCACAACTCATTTTTGGGTACTCAAAGTTTAAAACAGCAGCTTGGTTTTGGAATATGAGTCTTATAGCACAAAGATAACACAGTAAAAATTTTGAGGTGTTTAAGATGTAACCATATTGATAGGTTCCTCGTCAATGGAGTTACAGCAGATGATTGAAACAAGAGTTTCCAAAACATGTCCTGCTAATTTACAGTGTAAGTGAAGCAAACTTGTTTCAAAAATTGACCACATAATATTCACTTACTGATAAAACATTTAATCACTAAGAGTTTTTTAGAATACACTGGTGCTTCTGTCAACTGTAAAAATTCTGGTTAATTTCTCTGTTATGCAAACAGTACAGGTTTCATTTCAAGACTGCATGGAAGCTATTTATTGACTGAAGACAAGTGAGCCAAGTCCGACAAAACTTGTATGCTCCAGACTGTACCAAATAGCATTTTTATGAAAACCTTAAGAAAATTTCAATAGACTATTTGTACAATAACTGACTGGTGAGATCAACTAACTAATCCTAACTTTTAAATCTTATAACATACACCACTGACCCAGATATCATTTACTTGATGAAGGCCTCAGAATAAAGGATACTTAAAGGCTTGCAGTTTGATGGCAAAACCAATCAGTTGATACCCTGTGAAGCAATCATCAACAATCAACACCAAGAGAGCTTATATTTAGCATTTTCAGCTAGCTCATTTTGGTAGCGCACAGAAATATATACAATTTGTATAATCTATAATTACATGGGACAAACAGTGCTTACAAAAACTTTTAACCCTTAGATCAATAAGTGTGTGAATGTAAAGTTTTGCAATGGATCACAAAGCACTGATGGAAAGGAATAAAGAAAGAACAGAAAACAGAAAGAATAAATAATAACAATAATTATAATTTCCACTCTGTATCATCCTTGCCAAAAGTAAAATTTTATGCCAGTACTGTTCCTTTGTAGTTTGGTTCATCTCAGTAGCTTTATATGGCACCTATGTTAAATAGATTATTAAAATAAGCGCAAAAGCTTACTAAAGAAACTGGACTAAATATTCCCAGTTATAACCACAGAAAAACAATAAACATAAATAAGGAGAAGACTCTCATAGAATACAAAGAGATTTAAAGATAATTATGAAGTTTATATAGTAGCTATTACTAGAACAATAATGAACACTCTTATGTGGTTTTCAGGGTTGAATTTGAACTTGCAATCTTTGATAAACATGTGCATTACCAGCACAAGTCAAAATGCGATGCAACTGAATATTCTATGCTGTTTTTCACATAGAATTCTTTTGCACTGCTAGGAGGGACTATTATAAAGGAATTAAAAACAAAGCATAGAGAGTTTTGATTTGGGCTAGTAATGACAAGGATATGCAGAGTGTTAACACAGCAATATATATTTTAGGAGGCTCATGGGATGTTTGTTCAAGTCAAAAATTTTGCTGATACATCTGAGACTATGTATAGCAAAGGACTCATGCCTTAATTAAAATAACTGCACAAAAATAGTTCGAATTTCACCCATTTCGAAGACAAGATTCAGTCTTTTTCTGTCACCTCTCTGCAGCCTTAGCCTCATCTCGCAAGTCAAATATTTTGCCCATGTTTTCAGGATGGCCATAACAGCGACTATTATCAGCAGAAGTGTTTTCAATTTGAGGACCACGAAGTTCTAGTGTTGTGATTTTAGATCGCCCTCGCAGTGCAAGCACAACTATGCGACCTCTGTTGGTAACTTCACAGGATGTTACTGGACGTTCAGGAGTATAGACTGCAAGCAACTCACCTATAAGCAATTAAACATTCTGCTTATGAGAAGAACTGAGTATTATATGATATGCAATTCTATAAGTATGATTAATTTATGAGGGCTGTCCTTGAAGTACCCGACCTAATGTTTACATAGTGATTATTTCAAATGAATTACTATGGTAGAAAGTACAAACCTTATAAAGCTTAAGTTTGAAGTTAGATAATGCTATGTTGTTTTGTATTTGTTTGGCAGCCATCAATACTGAATGCTCTCAGCAAATTTATGTTGTTAGCTAATGCTGGATTTCTGACAATGAAGTCATTAATCCTCTTGCTCTCCAATATTTTTCACAATGATATTGAAGAGAGCAATAGCAGTAATAGTAACTGCTTTTTAGAGAGCACCATATTTTTATGTTTTGGCAGTCACATCACTCTCTCACAACCCCCAGAATGTCTGGAGGACCACATCTGTTGTTGGTTTACGGGTCTCACCGACCTGACCAGGAGAGTTATCAAAATAAATTCACTGACCATATCCTCTGATTACCAATAAGAGGATGTATTACATGCCATGACAGGTCAGCATGTTGGAGTTAAGATTTTATAGAGAAATTAGAGAAATGGAGAGGTTGGAAAAATAAAGACTCCCTAGCCCTCTGGAACCCTAATAGCCTCGGGGTCGGAAGAGAACAAGAGATGACCAAGGTAAGGTCAGATAGAAAAGTTACAGTGAGGAGCAAAACACCAGTAAGTGGAAGTAATGTTCTGCTCAGCTTGGGTACCTTGTGGTCGCTATTCACATATCCCCTAGACGGAGACCCCTGAGGCCATTGTTTTTTTATTGATGTTGGGTACTCATTGAAATAGTCTTTCTTATTTGAAAGATTTAGAATTTAAAAACTGTCTGTGAAAATTAAATATAATTTTCCATGATAAGGGTATTTCATGTCACAACCCTGGAAGATGTCCCAAGTTTGCAAATTAACTGATTTTTCATGTTTGAGTTATGCTATATACATATACACTTGCACTTGCTCTCGCTCTTGCACTCTCATGCGAACCTTTTTTATTCAGAGGAACTGAAAATCTGTATTTGCAGTGAAATTTAGATATAGCATGCTTGAGTTGAAAGCATTTTGTGTAATTGAGTAGTTACATACAAATTTATAAACATGGATAAAATATCATTGTTATGTGATACAATACTTTCATTTGAAAAGTCTTAGTCCAGTTAATATTAAAGTTGAGGTAGATTCTACTCTGGGGGAGTCTGCTCCTTCCTTTACAACAGTAAAAACAGTGGCAGAGTTTACGCAAGGCCATAAGAACTGCCAAATGAGGTGACCATGCCTGCGTGAAGAAAATCCACAAAATGGTATTGGGTGACTATCAACTGAGAGTGTGCAAGCTAGCAGACATTATAGGCATTTTAAAAAGTGCTACACGTTGCATACTGACTGAGAATTTGGATATTAGAAAAACTGTGTGCAAGATGGATGCCAAATTAGCTCACTATGGAACAAAACTAGCGTCATGAGGATGTTGAGAAGGTTTTTAGTTGCTTTTATATATTCAGGTAGACAATCACTTACTCACTGGCTGAGGATGTGGACGTAACCTCCACGAAAGCGCTCCTGTTTATCTACAACTACAAGTAAGTGATTGTCTACCTGAATATATAAAAGCAACTAAAAACCTTCACAATGATCAGGACATCACTATATATAATGCTTCTCCTTTTAATAAAAACTTAATATGTCATGAGGATGTTTCAGTCAAATGTTTGGCAATGTTTTACTGCAATAAAGCTAAGTTTTTGCATTGCTTCATAACCATGGATGAAACATGGGTCCACACCTGAGCTGAAGAAACAGTTGAAACACTGTACTAAAGGGGAGAACCAGCTTCAAAGAAGGCAAAGACAGTTTCATCTGCAGGCAAGGTCATGGCATCAGTTTTCAGGGATGCATGTGGGATAATTTCATTAATTATCTCCAAAAAGGAAGAGAAATCAAATGGTAAGTATAATGCACACTTGTTGCAGTATTTAAATGACGAAATCAAGCAGAAACAGCCACACTAGTGAAAAAGAAAGTTTGCTCCATCAAGCCAATGCACAGTTTACACATCCATTATTGCCATGACCAAAATCAATAACTTAAAGCTTGAATTGCTTCCTCATGCATCCTTTTCACCATATTTAGCCCCCTCTCATTATTTTCTGTTTCCAAACTTGAAGAAATAGCTTGGTGGTAAAAGATATGCCAACAGTGAAGATGTAGAGTCTACAGTTGATTCTATTTTGCAGAGTTCGATGGTTCTCTCTATAAAAAAGTATTGAAGCTGGGAAAAGTGAATTGTGCTGAAAGGAGACTATGTAGAGAAATAAAGATGTTTTTTCCCAAAATTTTGGTCCTTTCTTTGTTAGGTCGGGTAATGGGACAGCCCTCGTACATTCAGAATAAACAAAAGATAATGTAACTCACCATATATCTCAGGAAACCACTATTGTTTTACATTTCTGTAGTGAGAAGAAAAGTCTAACTGGTTCAGTAGAAATCCTGAATTCTTTTTGTTCTTTCATTTTAATTTTGAATGTTTACCTGAGCATTGGAATCTAAGTAAACCTAGAAGTTTAGTATTACATAAACTACTTTATATTTTATCACAAGAATTTTATAATTTCGAAGACTTTTCCCAAGGTCACCTTTTCTGAAAATTTACTTTGTACTAGAAATCTTGGATTATTTGAATACATAATTGAATTGAATTATTGAATAAAAGTATATGTGTACAACTTATTTTACAGACACTTATATCTTTATTAGTTACTAAGCTTATGTAAAAATAGTCTAGCTAATCTATGTACCTACATGCTACTCAGTTGGCTGGTATCTTATTGCACCACATTGCACCAACTGACAACCTTAGAATAAATAAGCTGAGTTTTCATTTATGGCTACTCTTTAACAGCTATCATTCTCAATGTCCCATTCTATATTGCACTTGAAAAACTGCTTAATTTTGCTCAGAGACCTCTTTATCACGCTAGAGGTTCTTTTATGTGCTATAAAGTTTCATACTTTATTTAGATAATATGTTTTATTGATAATCAATAACTTGATTATCATACAAAATATGACATATTTTGTTTTAAACTTTGTGGAAAAGTCTTATGGCCATCCTAAATTATAATTAAATAAATGCATGGTTTATATGATATGTTCTGATGTGTTCTGTTTATTATTTAAGGAAGAAAAAAGGAATATAGGAAAGAACAACTTAAGAAAGTGACTGCATAATTATGACCATACACTAGATACCTCAAGGATCTGTTCTTGGGCCTCGTTTATTTATATTATATATAAATGACTTAGCAGATAAAGTAAATAATATGACAAATATTAACATAACACTTTTTGCAGATGATACAAGTATTTTTATCAAAGGGGACAATAAGGAAGGGTCGACTGTACACATTGAAAAGAGTTTGCAATGTATTCTAAATTGGTTCAGTAAAAATATGTTAATTCTAAGTGAAGAGAAAACAGCAGCTCTAAGCTTCTTTAACAAAATGAGTAAAAGTCAAATGTGCCCAAAACTAACTCTGGGACATACCCAAATAAATTATGTAAACTATACCAAATTTTTGGGACTAATTGTAGATGAAAATATAAGTTGGGAAATACACATAGATACATTGGCAAAAAAGCTCAGTAAAATGTGTTACTTAATTAGAACAATCAAATGCATGTCTAGCTCAAAGATTCTTAGAGCAGTTTACTTTGCATATATTCATAGTTTATTGGTATACAGTGTGATTTTTTGGGGTAATTCTAAAAACAGTATAAAAGTATTCAGAATACAGAAGAAAATAATTCAAACCATGGCGAATCTCTCAAGCACAACTAGTTGTAAACCTTATTTTAAAAAAATTAAATATATTACCATTGCCAAGTATATACATATATGAAACTCTTGTCTATATGAAGTCTAGCTTAAGTTCATTTAAAACAAATTCAGAAATTCATATATATAACACAAGAACTAAGCATAATTTATTTGTAAATTCACACAGAACTAAAGTTTATGAAAATAGTTTCACATATGCTGGCTTACATCTATACAACAAGCTACCTGAATACATAAAAAGTATTGAATCACAGCAAAAATTTAAGAGAGTGTTGTTAAAATTCTTAAAAGACTCCAGCTTCTATAGTGTAAAGGAATTTTTAAATTTGGAAATACTGTAATTACCTACCTTAAATTGTAAATATTTCTTGTTACTTATCCGATGACATGTATATGTTTAAATGGATGTAAATAAATAAATAAAATAAATAAATAAATAAATAGATATCTAAAGGAAACAAAGATTGCTTGTGAATTCACATACATTCCTATAGATCAAACAGGATTTCAACAGTGCTAGCTGCAGAGGCAGTCAGTGACTAAAAATCTTGGGGGTTTGATCTGGATAATGATGACTGCTTACAATGAATTCGCATAATTGATGATAATGTAAAGAAAAAGTAAAGTGTTAAATTGTTTTTGAACCAATCATGAGATTTTATTGAAAAATATAAACACAACTATTTGAAGAGAAAATCTATTTGCATGTCTCCTACCGGTAGCAAATTTTTCAATCGCTCTTTGAAATCAAGTATCTGGATAGTAAGATATTATTCCACAGAAAGCATGGCAATGACAGAGAGGCTGTTCTGCCAATGTCCAGCACTAAAATGTTTTTATTCTCTTCAAAGTAGAGAAATTGTGTTCTGCTTCAGATGTGTTATAGAGATGGAAAGCAGAACTTCGAGAGGTCTTTTCTTCTTTTTTTAAACATTCTATTCCTAAAAGGATGAGAATATAAGAGATTTAGCTAATACAAAAGAGAATGTTAAGGGAGTGAAAACAATTAAAAGCATGGCTGTTCCAACTGAACTCCTCTTTGCTTGCCATGATGTGGTGCAGGCAACTCATAAGATGGCAGCAGCATTGTCTATGGTTTATGTCATTTCCACTGGGTGTATACTGCTATGTAGCTTTGGGTTAATGAAGCCACACCTGTTCCATAATGCACCATTAGAAGCTTTACAAACAAAGCTTGCACTGACATATAATCTCCTACAGATAACAACCTTTTAAGGGTGCTAGAGAATCTTACTAAAGAGAAATATCATTCTTTATTAAATGGACTGCTGATTACATTTTCTAGGATAGAGCTAACTTGCTCCTGGCTAGCTGTGAACTACTGGTTAACATTTAGAACCTGGGAGATTCCTGAAACTCCAGCTTTAGATTAAAAATTTTAAGATCGTATGCTGGCCTGTCACGGTGTAGAAATGTTCCACAAGTGGTGATTGTGAGAAAAGTCGATGGACTTCAAAACCCTTTCCAACCAGGTCCAATGGACCCAATGACCAACAACAGGTGTGGCCCTCCAGAAATACTGGGACGATATTTATTTATTCATTCAGTTCAATACAGTGGAATACACAATTGAACCATATCATGAGTCAATACATAAGATGATATAAAAAGGTACCCTATAGGGGCCCATGTCATGAGAAACATAAATAGAAAGGAATTTAGTAATTACATAGTATATACAATATAATTAGATAAGAAATTAAAAGTACAATTAGTATAATCAAAACATCATAGAAAATATCTATAAGTTTAGGTATTCTTCAATACTGTAAAAAGCTTTGGTTATTAAATAATTTTTTATCCTATTTTTAAAGGTATTATAATTTTCATATGATTTTAGATTTTCAGGCAAGGCATTATAAAACTTTGCTCCCATATAACTAGGGACCCTCTCTGATAAATGTAATCTGGTTCTGGGGAGATTTAGTAATTGATTATTCCTGGTATTATATGTGTGAACATCTGACATGTTTTTCATTGGGAATTTAAATTGAACTAAGTATAAAATGGTTCTATAGATGAACAAGCTTGGTAATGTAAGGATTTTCAGCAGAATAAAAGTGCTTTTACATGATTCGTTATACCTTAGACCACCTAAATACCTAATAGCCTTTTTTTGTAATACAAATATTCTTTGAAAATTTTGTTTAGATGTATTTCCCCATAATTCAATTCCATATGACAAAAAGGAGTGGATAAGCCCAAAGTAAACAGTTTTAGCAGTAGAAATAGGAATAGAGTTTCTTAGACATCTCAGGACATATAGATTTTTACTAACATTAGCTACTATCTTGTCAGTTTGTGAGTTATAAGTGAGCTTATTGTCTAAAACAATCCCTAGCAACTGTGTTTCGTCCACACTTTTTACTACCTCTGTATCAATTTTTAATTGTAGTGGATGATTCATAATTTTGAATCCAAAGTTTATCATTTCGCATTTATTAGGGTTAACACTTAAATTTAAATTATGGAAGTATTGAACAATGTTACTAACTACATCGTTTAAACGGGTTTCTAGCTTTAATATGTCATTATCACTTACAGTGATGGTTGTATCATCAGCAAACTGAATAATCTTTATCCCATCAGAAGCATAGTTATCTATGTCATGCATATATAGCACAAATAATAGGGGGCCGAGAATCGAACCCTGAGGAACTCCATGTGTTAAAGGATCACATTACAGGCAAAAAATTGGTCTGCACTTAAAAAACAGTTGTACATGCTAATTAAACAATTCTCCTCTATGCAACAAAAAAGAAGAAATGACTGAAGATCATCTACAAACTTGTGAAGCTCTACCTGTTGGATCTACTACAGAGAAATATTGGAGAGCCAGAGCACTAATGGCTTCAATGCCAAAGCCCAGCATTTGATAACAACAAAAAATTTTAAGATCAAACAATGGTTTCAAATTATTGTTAAAATTGTTATAAATTGTGAACTATTAACTTTTAATCATACTTCTTTATAAAGAATTAAATGTGCATGAGGTATCCACTCACCTTTGGTGAGGTCCCAAAGACGAAGTGATCTATCACGACAGACAGAATCTGCAGAAAGAAATGAGCCTCCCATAGGATCAAGTCGCAAGAAGTTTACCGGAGCAGTGTGCCCGCACAGTGACCACCGGCAATTTCCTGTTAAAAAAAGAATTCAACAATTTCCTGGATTGCTTTTCATTTCTTTTTCTGTTTGCAATATGTCAGCTCTTTGGGTACATTATAATGACCCTCAAAGGCCACAATGATGGAATTCCCATAGTAAGTTTGAAAAGCAATGCCTTCAGTATGAAATACTTTCACCATGAACATTTTAAAGTAGGAATCAGGCCTGCTACAATTATGAGTCCAAAACATTCCAATTTCAATAACTTGACAGTTTTGAGTATAAGAGCAGTATTAGTAAGCTTGTTCTCCTAAGAAATGTTTTTTGTTACCAAGGGAGAGGGACAAATTCCACTGTCTTTATATATAGAATTTTAGTTTACTGAAATAGTAACTATTATACCTATGTAGGTAATGCTTTACAATGTAAAACTGATGATGATAATGAAGTGCTTAAAACAGGGGAGCATATTAATAAACACTTAAATGTCAATATAGTTTTTAACTAAGTTTATTAATGCTTACAATGTTATTCTAATTAGCCAAATTAGTATCACTTTCTGATTTTAGAATAACAGCTGAACAATAATATTTTTATATAAACTCATGAATGGCCTGGTGGAATATATTTTAATGTCAGTACAGCCAACTCCAGAAACCGTTAGCTGTTTCAATTTAGGTCTTTGAAAACATTATCGCATAAAAATTCTCCCATTCTGAGGTTATGTATAGCCATGGATGAAATGATTGAGTGCATTAGGAGAGCAGAGTATTTTTAAGTTGCACATTGTGTGGCAGTGCAGTTAATGCAAGTTGATATTCCAACAGGCAGCCGAGTTTATTTATATTCATATTCAAGATGCTCTCGGGCTTCGAGCCAGGTGTAGTGATGAAAAGACATCAACGTTTCGGGAGTGTACATCTCTCCCATCTTCAGGATGAATGACTAGCAAGAGTGAAGGGACCAGTACTGTCAGCCAGTACGTACTGAGTAGAAAACACCAAGTTTAGTGTGGAGGTGGTTTACCGCTCCGTTGGAATCTGTGTTTTCTGAGTCGGTCGATTTCCAATTTTAAGGCTGGTTTCCAAGATGGACTAAACTGCAATCCAGCATCCCGGTTCAGTGTACTCTTCTCGGAGGAGATGGCCAGAGCCTCCTTAACCCTCCGTTCCCATAAACCGCTACATTTTGCCACAATGGTCGTTTCTTTGAAGTTAGCTCTGTGGTCTTTTTCAAAGCAGTGCTCCGCCAGCCCTGACTTTTCAGGCTGCATTAATCGTATGGACCGTTCGTGCTCCTTGACTCTGGTGGAAATGGTCCTGCCGGTTTGCCCTATGTATGGCGTCTCGCATTCACAGGGGATACGGTATACCCCTGGTACATTAAGGAGCAGTTTGTCCTTAACCGGCCTCACTAGGTGTTGGATCTTCAAAGGCAGCTTGTGGATGGTTCTGATGTTGTGTTTAGCGAGAATTCTACTGATTCTGCCGGAAAGATTGCCAGTGTATGGGATGCAGGCAGTGGCGGTCGGCTGGTCTGGTGTTTGCTGAGTTTGTGGTTTTCCTCTCTTGGCCTTGGAGATAGAGGCTTCAATATCCTCTACAGAGTAGCCGTTTTGGCGGAATGTGTGCCTCAGGTGCTGCAGCTCTTGTTTTAGGTGGCTGGGATCGGAGATCGACAGAGCTCTGTGGAACAGAGTGTTGAGAACTCCGACTCGTTGTGACTTATGATGGAAACTGCGAGCATTCAAATAGAGGTCAGTATGTGTTGGTTTGCGGTATACTGCATGCCCCAGAGTACCGTTGTTGTTTCTGGAGACCAGATGTCCAAAAATGGCAGATTTCCGTCATTCTCAACTTCCATGGTGAACTGAGTTTGGGGTCGGAGGCTGTTGAGGTTTGTGAGAAAGCTCGGCAAAGTTTCTTGTCCATGTGGCCATATAACGAATGTGTCATCAACATACCGGTAGAAATGAGATGGCTTAAGTGGGGCTGTGGCCAGTATTTCGTGTTCCAGGTGTTCCATGTAGAAATTTGCTATTACTGGTGATAACGGAGAGCCCATTGCCACACCGTCTACCTGTTCATAGAATCTGCCACCAAACAGGAAGAAAGTGGACGTTAGAGTCTCTAATTTATATATTATTGTCTATTCGGCACTAAAATAGGCTGTATGTTGAATCACCATTTGTATTTGTATTTGTGAGTATGTATAAAACATGAGTGGTGATTCAAGACACAGCCTATTTGAGTGTCCCATAGACCCTCAAAATTTATTTTTATTTTTAACGGTTTTTCCCCTAGTGAAAAGATTTGGTAGTTGATTTTGTTGCATTAACAGATTAACAGTCTTGAAATATACTACTCATTGTCCATGCTATGTTTGCCAAATGCCAAGACAGTGGCTAGCCCATCAATGAATCTGGTTGGTTCAATTACCTAAAGCACAGGAATTAGTAGATGTGACTAGGCAATAAATGAAGTGGCAAGGGATATGAACTATTTACTTAGCACACACCAAGCCAATAACCACCCTATTCTTCAATTGTGTATAGCTGTTTGCTTCTATAGTTGTTCTAATGAGTGCTTAAATGTACTAAATGTTCAAACATATCTATTACAATGACCTTCAGTTATTATTTATCTATTTAGTTTCTCAGGCCAAGTTATGTGCTTGTTCAGTAGCCCTATAATATCGACTCCAGTTAAATAGTACATGCAATTCAACAGTTCCATAAATGATTTTGGAAATAACAGATAAATCTTAATTATTCAATAAATCCAAAGTAACATTCTTTTTTTTTTTATTATCTGTAGAACCCTGCAAATTCAAAATTTTGGATAACCCAAACACAAAATCCATAATTAAAAAAAATAAAAATAAAGAGTATATTTGTAGGGTCGAGAAAGCATTTTTATTTTAGAACTGACAAACTCATTATTGAAACTACACACATCAAAACAAAATGTTTATTCCACAAAAATGTTTTGCTGTATAACACAAACAAGCACCTATTCTGTAGTAATTTATGAGTGAAAAGGATAAATTACCATAGAAAGGCTGCTAACAATAGCTAAACAAATTGAACTACCTATGTGCGGTCACTATTACATGCGATCGGCTATGTCCATAGATCAGAAGAATACATTGTCATTATATTATGTGTGGTAATCACATTTTCACTTCCTCGCATGGCTATGCTATGTTACATTGTAGCTGCTAATCCCATAGCTGAGTTTATATGCATTTTTTGTTGTTTTTTGGAAAATCCAAACATTTTCAAATCTGAACAGATCACATCTCTATTAATGCAGATTAGCAGTGTTCTACTGTATTTTTTCTTTTACTTTCATGGAGTAGGAGTTTGTATTGCGGCGTCAGCAGCACTTTTGTTTCATCTCTTCTTTCTTTTCAACTACTAACTATGAATATGCTCAGACTCCCTCTTACTCCCATTATTTTACTTTGTTTTTCATCCTCATTTTTCTTTGTTTTTCTGATTGTTTACTCCTTGACTTTTGTCATGTACAAACACCCATGTCCAAGTTGGGAATGGAACCTGTGACTCTCTGCATGGTGGAGCGCTAAAGATATATGCTCCGTAACCATGGCTATGAGGGCTGGCTTATTGTACACTAGTCACTGAATATTAAGTCGGTCAGTCTTAAATAACTTATTCTTGTATAATGGTCCCACTATGTATCTTTACTTTATGAAGGAAGCATAAAAGTGAGATGATTGTGTGATGAAATAATTTTTTTTTTGTAGTGTTTAATGCCCACTTTTACTACATACGGCACTGGTGACACTGATGAATGAATATGGAGCACTGGTGGAATGAGATGGCGGGGGAAACTGGAGAACCTGGAGAAATCCTGCCCAAACGCTACTTCGTCCACCACAAATCCCACATGTGATTGCCTAGGATCGAACCCGAGTCGCTTTGGTGAAGAAGCGAATGGTCTAATCACTCGCCTACAGCACGGTCATGATGAAATAGTCTTTCAAAAAAATTGAGCTTGCATAAATGAAACTTTAAACCAAGAATAAACTACAGAGTGTTTAATGGCACTAAGTATAGATGAGTCACAGCATATAAGGGAACTTTTATTCTCCTACACCTTCAAAAGTTCTACACATCTTGGTCCTACTCAAAATTTGTTTTGAAGAATGTCTATTTTATCATGAAACAAACATTGCCACCATAGCATTATGAATCTTACTTCTATAACAACACCTTTTTTGTTTCAGGATATCTCAAAATATGTATTTCTGATAAAACCTCAAAATTAAATTTTTGAATGGAATACAATATTTCCTCTAATTAACATAGCAAAGCAATAGCAAAAGAAAGCACAGAATTTGAGGCGATAATTTCTATCTTAGTACCTGAATACCTGAAATTAATCTACAATTTGAAGAAAATCTGTGTACTTTATCCAGGAACAATATTCCGAAAATGCAGTTTCAAAAGAAATCATCAAAAACTGAACTGTATTATAAAATGTTACAAACAATTTCCTTTCAAGAAGCATTTTGAGGTTGTAGTAATTTCTGCGTTACATAGCATTCATGTTTTCATGGAAATTATTAAGCAGGACAAAGTTCTGAACTATTATATAACTACTTTTTTTTAATAATCCACCAAAAGGGCAGTTTGCAAACCTCAACTACCAAAATAATATTTTACCTGTGATGAGATCCCATACTAAAATTCTTGCATCTTCCAATCCACTGATGACGCAACCATCTTGTGAAGAGATATCTAGAGATACTGTGTTTACACCTGGCTTCCACTTCTTGAACAAAGTCCCACTTTGAAGGTCATACACCACAATGAAATTGGGTGATGGCTCATCAACTTCCTGCAGATATAAAAGCATTAGTATTGAATTGAGGTGGATGAATTTAGTGCTTTACTTTGTAGCTTGAAATGGACTCCTTTGGTGCTGGTTACTGTACAAACGTTTTAAATCAGGGCCTCTCAAAGCTTAAAATTGCACTGGGTGCAATCCAGGGTGCAGAGCTTCCTTGCACCAATCATTGTGATGGCTTGGTTACATGCGATTCAACTCGGACATTGCAGAGTGAACAATCAAGGAAGTCTGTGTTGATAGGTACATAGCTTATCGTGAAGTAGATATGTGCAATACAACTGCCTAGTAATGGAGCAATCTGCTCCAAAGAGAGCAAAGAATGCTAAGTCAACATAAATCTGTGTGGGAACTTTTTATTTTTTGAAAGTCATGATGATAGACCCAAATGTCTCATCTGCAGTACTATTAGGTTGTCTCATAAGTAATGTAGGTTTCCTGATTTTGGTGTTTTGGAAAATTTATTGGGTTTCTTTGGTTTGGCAATGCTATTTACAGGATGCCATGGCTAGTGTTGCATACATTGCGAGCATGTGTCATCTTCAGTTAATAAACAATCACAAAATGGAGATAACAAAGTTTGACCTTAGAGTCCATCTTTTGCACTACTGGAAACAAGATTATAAAGCCGCTGTCACAGCTCGAAGAATATGTGAAGTGGAAAGAAAAGGTGTTGTTAGTGAGCATGTGGCACAATGATGGTTCCGTTTCAACAATGGAGACGAAAACGCTAAAGATTTATCATGTTCTGGAAGACCTAAAGTATGGAGTATTGAGGATACATGCCAAGTTTTGCGAGGAAATCTGCAAAAGGGTACCTGTAGGCTTTTAGAAGAACTTGGTGCATCAAAAGATACCATACATTGCCACATTAAGGCACTTGGAAAGTCGTACAGAAGCTGTAGATCTACACCTCATGAACTGGCACCTCAACAAGCTAAACATAGAGTGGATATCTGTCGTCAGCTTACCTGTAATCCCAAAGAAGATAGATTTGTCAGGCGAATTGACACTTGTGATGAAAAATCGGTATATTATCAAAACCCTGATGCCTTGAAACAGTGGCTTGATCCCTGTCAACCAGCCAGTCATCGTTAAAAAAAATTGGTTCAGTCCCAAAGTAATGTTGTGTGTTTGGTGGAATTTTGAAGGTGTGATTCACTGGCAGTTTGTTCCAAATGGGCAGATGATTGATGCGGATCTTTATTCTCAACAACTGGAATGAGTTCATGAAAGTTTGAGATGGAGATACCCAGCATTAGTTAACTGAGAGTTCTATTGCAACAGGAGACAATGCAAGACTCCACACTGCATGAACAACCATGGAAAAAATACAGGAATTGGAAAGAATCGAACTACTACCACACCCAGCATACAGCCCTGATCATACCATCAGATTATCATCTTTTTCAATCCATGGTCCATTTTCTATGTGGAAGAAATTTTGACAACATTGAAGCAGTGTAAGTGGGTCTCACCGAATTCTTCGCATCAAAAACCAGAGACTGGTACCATCATGGGATGATAAACCTCACTGAAATATGGCCCAAGACCATAGAATCTAATGGTCTGTTAATTGCTTATCAGAACACATTTCAAATAATTGTTTTTCTTAAAAAACGACATTATTTATGAGAAAGTACCTGTGTAATTAAGTGTATAAGAAAATCATCTAGCAGAGTACACATATGGTGAAATCATAGGTGACGCTTGAGGAAGAATTATATCTTGCAGAAAAGCATTCTTTATTGAAAAATGAGGTTTAAACCAGTGCTTTCCAGATCATTAAAACAACAGACCAGATTTGTATTAAAAATCAAATTAACCAGTTTAACACTGCACACTGCACAGAAACACTACGCACTGAGGAAGAAACAACACTGAAAGTGTGGAAGAGGGAGATGGAAAAGTGAGCAAGAGGGAGAAGCATAAGGAAAGAGCGAGTGGAAGTTTGCACTGAGGTCAACTTTTCTTAGTCGCATTTTGCACCTTGCACCATGCAATGCACTGGTGTATGCACACTGAGAGGTCCTGCTTTAAATCATTAATGGAAATTCCACATGCACAACAATGAAATTGATAAATGATGCTTTACATACATGAAAATATTTAGAGATGCTAGGTACAATAATTCATAATGTAAATGGAATAAACTATTTAGAATACCTACAATTAGTTGGACTAAAAATTTTGTGTGAACACGTCATTCATCTGTATGTGTTACCATAAATAATAATTATCAGATTTTTCAGAAATTTGTTCTCTTCATTTTTAGATATATTTTCCATGTCCCTACCATTACTTTATTGTCAAGGCTTTTTCTTAATGAATCTCACCCACCTTGGTAACACAACAAACATAATGCCCCTCGTGGGTAATGGCTGCTAAGCTAGTGATGAAATCATGATGAGGAATGCGTAGGTCATACAAGAGTTTTCTTGATGCTAGGTTCCACACTAACAGCGGAAAGGGTTTCTGAGTTTCATCACCACAAACCAGTACTCTGGAAAAAACATAACAATTTGCTAATCTAAGTTTGTAACTAGAATAAGCACTCACAAATGTTTTGCTTAGGGTCTTAGCTACTACTGCCACCTAAATACAAAGATCATCCAAGAAATAACAACCAATTCAGCTTTAATATACATATGTATTTAGAAAAAATATTTTATTAAAAAAATCCTGTGCTTACAAAATACTTTATTTCTCCACATATCATCTCCATTATTTAAGCATTTGTCATATCTCTCCATGAGCTTTAGAATTCCTGTGTTGTAGTCAGCTACCGCAGTCTATTAAGCCAAGATGTTCAGACATAATTCCACCAAGCAAAGAAAAAGACATGTTTGGTGTAGAAATCTGTAACTCATCTAGAGTTACATGTCTGTGTTATAAGATTTTACTGTTCACTTGATTCTTCAAAGCATCTGTGATGAGTGACAAGACATCGAGGTTGAGTTTGTTATGCACATATTTTCGTTCATTGTTGAACATTAACATTACTTTCTCATATTTCTTTCACTTATTACTGTTTCACCATAGTTTCTTTAACCTTACATTAGTCGCTAAAGGCTTGGGAGAGCCCTACATTTACTTAAAGATTCTAGTTTTTGAACAAATGCACCTATGCAACCACCTGACTAGGACATCTATATATATTTCACAAACAAAAACTGTGACATCTGCCTGACATTGCAGGTGACCATAAAGATCCAGAATACAGAGATATATGAAAAAGTCAATTTTAAGAAGAAGAAAAAAAATGATTAAAATTAATATTCAAAATATCTAAAACATTAAAAGATTATAACAAGAAGATAATAGTTAACACATTGAATACAAGTGATTATTTAAAATATATAAAGAGTCTTTTAGGACATGTAAACATATATTTACAATTTCGGACCATTGCACACCCAGTGCTTTGAGGTAGGTACTTGTGAATTTGAAACATGTTCCGCGGGCACCAAAGAGTAGTCCTTTTACCTCCCATGCATTTTCAGGCACATTATATCTCTCACTAAGGTGAGGAATGCATGGTTGGTAGATGGCTTCCTTTTCCTCGTTCACCTGTGTCGCCTGCTGTAAATGTTGCTCCATTCTTACTGTTGGATCAAGAATGAGACCCTTTCCTGCATCCCTCTTGATGGCTACGATATCTGCTCTTCGATGGCTACCATCCTCAGACAGGCAATGGACCTCTTCATAGACCTCCCAATTGGCTCTACGAAGGGCTGTAGAAATTGATGAACGCACACGGTGGTGACGAGTGTTGCGAAGTAATTCTCCCTTGGGCAATATCCTAGTACATGCCCAAGGGTTTCCACTTCTTTACAATTTGAGTGCCGACATAGTGTTGTTCGCTGATTTCTTCCAGGCACAGATCTTACTGCTGACGTGTTACATGACATTTTGATGGCATTAGTCCATTCAGAACATGACAGGATTTTTCTGTTGCTCATCCACGAATTGGCTCTGGGATTCTCTTTATATGTCTCAATCCCCTTTCCTTTGTGAGGTAGCTGACACCATGCATCAAACGATTTAAGTTGTAATTGTTTTCGAAGCCATCGTACTGATTTTGACATGATTTCATCGTTAATGTCAATGTTCAAATTGGAAAGGGCTTCTTTCTTCTCTTTCTTACACCTTAGTTGACTGTTTGGTGGAGCAACAACCCTATCTGTTTATTTCTTGAACTTCAAGAATGACTAATTGGTAGTTACGTGTCGCAGAGGTCAACCAAACTGTGTGCCTACTCTCATTACATATTACTGACATGTGTTTTTTCCTTGTTAGTTATGCAATATTGCTTTGTCCCTGTAAGTAGTGCATTATCTACATTATGATGATGTCTTATACATGTATGACAATTTGTATAAATCAAATGATTTCAATTCTGAAGATAAACTGGAAATGAGATATTTAGTATCAGAAACTGATCATAAAGAAGAGGATGAAACCAACCTATATCATAATAGCATTGGTGCTGTTTTTATTTGAGGGTGGCTTCTTGTTTGAGCGATGTGGCTCTTATTTCCCTCAGGGCGTGGTAACGGATGGAATGAACATACACTCGGGTTTAACTTTAGTCAAACATTTTATTTGCACCTTCTTGTTCACAATTTTTAAATCGTATCACAGTAGAAAGTCTTATTTTAGCATATCAACTTCCCTAGCATTGCCGAAATTTAATTAAAGGTCTCTTAAACACTTAGTAAATTCACTTTTACTATTTCATGATGCGTACACATAAAAATGCGTCCATCCATGCTGAATATGGAGACACTAGTGTACAGTTTTGACGCGACACCGCCTTTTTCATATTCATCAGTGCATGTGTCCATCAAATAGTTCTTTCTCGTTAGGGAAGCAACCTCTAATCATCCTCCCCTACTTTTATTATGGAATACAAACAATTCTAATATTTATACACATATTAAAATCAAATATGGAAAGATTTATGACGTCTTTGTGCAAACTTAGTTGTTCGTAACAATGAACCTTATCAACATGTTTTTGTCATTTAATTATCTCATACCAACATCAAAAAACGAATTACACTTTTAACAAACATTTACATGAACGATTTTCTTTTGGGGTCTTCTAATATTCTGTCTCAGCATGTATTTTGTAGGTAACATTACATGCTTGTCAAAGATTATTGTTATTGTTGACACTCATAAATTTCAAATTACAAGTTATATACCTGAACATCGCAATTTATTATATTTCCATGTAGAGTAGTACAAATTATAATGCATAGTGTCCACATACTATGTTTTATGTATCTTTGATCAATCTAGTAAGATAATGGTAATAAAAACCATGTATATTTAAGCTAAAAAAGCTAAACATGGGAATGAAGGAAAAATATAATTGAAAATAATAAATGTAAGCATATAAGCAGAAAAATATAGTGAGGGCCTACTAGGACCTGTACGACTAATGGTGTTCTACCAGGGCACATGCTGAACAGTGGGTTAATTACAAACATTCAAAACCCCACCTCACAGACATTGGTGTTGTATCATACGGTTCATTTTGAACAATCACAGAAAGTACAGTAACAAATTCTTTCCTCTTAAATGCCCTCAACATCAAGAAAAGATGTCAAGTAAACTATTCAACCTTGAATAGAAACGGGTAGTGATTTGCACTATGGGAGTGTGCAAAAGATCAATAGTTCTTGGATTATGCGCATAACATTTTTATGGCATATCTAGCTTATCCAATTTTTGGAACCTTGGGATACAGCTAAAAATTTATTTTATAAGCCTCTTTGCATACTTTGAATAGTAAGTAAGATTGCTGGTTAGCCTTCTTCTTCCTCTTCTTCTTCCTCTTCTTCTTCCTCTTCTTCCTCTTCTCCCTCTTCTCCCTCTTCTCCTTCTCCTCCTCCTTCTCCTCCTCCCCCTCCTTCTCCTCCTCCTCCTTCTTCTTCTTCGGCATTACAGCCTGATGCACCTTGGCTTCCAGTATCAAACCTCTCCAATTATCCCTATCTAATGCTACTCTCCTCCAATTCCTTGCTCTTAATATCTCCTTCACATCTTTATCCACACTGTCAATCAATCTATTCTTGCGTCTTCCAACCAATCTCTCCCCACCAACTTTGTCATATAAAATTGTAAGTGGGATCCATTCCTTCGCCATTTGGTGAACATGTCCAGCACATTGCAATCTTTTGAGTTTAATTAATAATGATATGTTGTTTTTTTTTTTAAATAATGCATACAATTCATCATAACATATGAGTCTCCAAATTCCATTTTCTTTAACTGACCCCATAATTGTCTTAAAATCTTTCTTTCAAAATAATTAATAGAATTTTATCGTTTTTAGTAATGGACCAGCTCTCACAACCATAACACAATACTTATCTAATCATAGTCTTATATAATTTTATTTTAGTTACCCTATGTACTTCTTTAGATTTAAAGACTGGTAGTAGAGAAAAATATGCTCTGTTTGCTAGATTTATTCTCCCCTTTATCTCCGGACTATTATCCCCATTAGTATTAAACTTGGAGCCCAGATATATGAAGTCATCCACAGTTTCAATCACATCATCATCTATCTCATTTACAGGATTGTCTCATCATTTTAGTTTTATTCATAATGATGTTGAGGCCCATTACCCCTGCTCTCCATTTAATTTCTTTAAATGCTTCGTTGTCAGATATCAAGGATTTAGATATTATTATGACATCGCCATGTTGATTTATATGCAACTGTATTTTTAACATCAATTTCAGTCCTTCTCATGATATATTTCAAGACCAAGTTAAATTATTTTGAATTTATAGTCTCAGTCATTGTTAATACAATTAGTCAAATCTATGATCGCATGTGGCATAAAACATTTCTTGACTATAGCAGTGCTGTCAGTAACTGTTGAATGTATTACTCTTTAATAAATTCAAAACTTTGAGACGGTATCCCATGCGTAATAAGATATTTACAATTTAAATAAATATTTCCATATATTACAATAAGTTTCATATAGTACAAGAATTCATTTCACCAGAATGCAAGAACAGACAGCGATATACTGACGGTGGAAGTAATAAAACTATAGAGTATATTCTTTGTAGATCTATTTTTGTGCAACGGTCATAAAACATCATACATTGTTAGATTCACCGTTATATGACAAGAGCATGGGAGCAGCAGTTTCGCATGCTTACCCAATGAGAAATCCCGAAGCAATTCAATTTGAAATATACCACATTCTAGGCCACCAATAGAAATTCGATATTTTGGCAGGCAAGAGTAGGGAGGTCTGAAATAGTTTTAGCAGGGTATTCTGTCTACAATCCTACGGAGAATACGACGTATTAGTATGTTTAAGTGATAGAGTGAAAGTTTCCGTGCTACAAGACAAGCGTCCGGCTATATTCCATCCAACATTCATTTAGGCAGTACCATCTTATGCTTATTGGGCTATATACGTTCTTGGTGACGGTGAAGTGAAGCTCAGGATACTGAATCATTTGGCATATTTATTGAAAGTCGGTCTATATTTATAATGTACAGTATTCAAGTTTTAGCTACTGAACATTGTAATAAAAGTGCAATTGTCTTTCACCTTCATTTCATTTTTATTAATACTTATTTCAATCCACTCTAAGATAACCACTCATTTTTCCCACGACCTATTAAGCAGTCTCAAAAACAGCTGAGGCAAGAACAAGAGGACCAAGAACGAGAAGAAGAGGACTATTAATTTAACATTAAAAATCAATAAATATATAGGCGCCCTAAACTCAAACAAGTTACGTCGCAACTTTAGCATTTAGTGAATATATTTTTACACTGAGTAACATTATATGATTTATATGTAAATTCTTTAACATAATACTTTAACATGAATATTAAAGCTAACAATATAATGATATAAACATTTATCTTATAACAGTTTTCTAAAGTTTGTTGCTTTGCAACTGGTCAAAATTTATATTATTTACAAAGCACATAAATAACTTAAGTATTTTTTTATTACAACAGTGAACATTTCAGGAATGTATAATTCATAAATAATTGAAGTATACATGCATTTCAAAATGGTAATATTTTTCCCTTCTTTCAGGAGCATTTTAAATCCATTATATCACTAGGCAGAGTCAGCCTCAACCTTCCAAAAAAATGCTAAGGAAAATGCAAGGAAAAGTAATTTAAGGTCAACTGTCAGTCAACTATTTGTACTAGGGGGTGTTTAGCTGCACTAGTAGCATAAAACTTGAGTGAGATGGTGGACTTTGAAGGAGAATTTGAACCTCTTAAACATTGCCCATATATGGCTTGTGTTTAAAAACACCAGAGTAAGTTTGTTGGCAAAATTGAATAATAATTACCTCACTTTTACAATTTTCACATCTATGTTTTTCCACAGATATATGTTAAATATTTTACTCATAAACTTGCTCCATTAATTATTTATTTATGCCAACAAACTTACTGTTGGTGTTTTTAAACACACAAGCCGTGTGTGGGCAAAGTTTGAGAGGTAGAACTGGAACTTAAAAATTCAATGCCACAACTGGGATTTGAACCACAGACCTCCCGCTTACCGGGCGGCTGCTCTAACCACTGAGCTATTGTGACAAACTGCCAGAATGGCATTAAATTCTCAAACCAGTTTGTATTTCTCTTGGTAAACCACAAAGGCAGTCTCACATCAGAGACAAATTACCCCAATGGTGACTTACTATTGTAAGTACTTTATATAACCTTCAGATGGTAATTATTATTTATTTATGCCAACAAACTTACTGTTGGTGTTTTTAAACACACAAGCCATGTGTGGGCAATGTTTGAGAGGTAGAACTGGAACTTAAAAATTCAATGCCACAACTGGGATTTGAACCACAGACCTTCCGCTTACCGGGCGGCTGCTCTAACCACTGAGCTATTGTGACAAACTGCCAGAATGGCATTAAATTCTCAAACCAGTTTGTATTTCTCCTGATAAACCACAAAGGCAGTCTCACATCAGAGACAAATTACCCCAATGGTGACTTACTATTGTAAGTACTTTATATCCCAGGATTAAATAACCTTCAGATGGTAATTATTATTTATTTATGCCAACAAATCCCAGTTGTGGCATTGAATTTTTAAGTTCCAGTTCTACCTCTCAAACATTGCTCCATTAACCTCTCTGTCCCCATGGCATTGCAGCCTTATAGAGCCAGAGCCTGCCTTGCTATTGAAGCCCATTCTCCTCTATCGTGTACTCTCCTCCTCCATATTCCCTATTCATTTCTTTCTTGGTCTGCCAACACATCTCCTTCCTCCTGGTTTTCCTTTCCATATTCTTTGTGATAGGGATCCCTCCTCACTTTTTTCTGCATGTCCTGCCCATCTAAGCCTTGCACTTTTAATACAATTCACAATTGGGAAATCATCATAGGGTTAATACAGTTCTTTATTAGTTCTACTTCTCCACTCTCCATTTTCATTCTTGGGTTCATAAATTCTTTGTAAAATCTTTCTTTCCCTTGCTGCAATTCTATGCCCTTCACTTTTTAGTACACACCAAGTTTCTTCTGCATAAGTTACTGCAGGTATAATTACTGTTTTATATATTACCTTCTTTCCCTTTTTGGAAAGGCCTTTGGATTTTAAGAAGGGGAGTAAGGTCCAGTAACATCTGTTTCCCACTTCCAGTCTCTCCTTAATTTCTGCCCCTATTATACTGTTTTCTATTATTACTGAACTTAAATGTTTAAAACTCTGGACTCTATCACATTTACAATCTTAAGTAATAATATTAGTATTGTTCACCCACTTAGTTTCATTTCTAGATGCAATCATGTATTTTTTTTCTTTGTATTCACCTTAAGTACAAGCTTACCTCCTCCCTGTTGTAACTGAGCAAATTTTAGCTGTAATTCTTTTCTTCATTAATGTTTGGCTCAATTATATGTTTTTCAGTTATATGTGTTCTCCTTAGCATGTCTAATTTTTCTAGTACCACGTAAAAAATACAGGGTGTTTAAAAAAGTGCCTGATATTGTAACAGGAGTTGGGATTGGGCAAACCCAGAATAAATGTTCCTATAAACATATGAAGAATGTATACATTCCTAATTCAAAGGAAAACTTCATATCTAAAGTCAATCCGACACAAACATTAGACATCACATATTATTTACACCTGACAGAAGAAGTTAAGAAAAGTGATACTCCAACTAGTGTTCTAAAATTATTGGCATTAGAGACAATCCATACTAGATTTCCAGAACACGAATGGCTCCATATTTATACTGATGGATCATTTATATCAAACAAAGATGGAGCAGGGGCTGGAGTCACATGTCACCTCTTTCCCTGTTACAAATCTTTAAGTTATGGAACTACAAACTTTGATGGAGAAATTGAAGCAATTCGAATGGCCCTACAAAATCTTTTGTACAGAATTTCACATTTTCAGCAAGCAGTTATTCTCTCAGATTCCAGGGCAGCAATTATAGCAATTACTTCCAAGTTGTCACCAAAAAACCAAACAATTATAGAATGTTGGAAAATCCTTACCCATCTAACAGCACTTCAAAAACACCTAGTCTTCCAATGGATACCAGCTCACTGTGGACTGAGTGGTAATGAAAAAGCTGATTTTCTTGCAAAAAAGGGTACCGGCAATGTGCAGAAATCAATAGTTAATTTACCATTTTATGCAGCTAAAAGATTAGTCAACTCTAAATTCAAAAAAATTATTGCAAAATATTACTATGAAAAATCAAAGAATAAAAGATGGGAACTACCAAACATTCAAACAGTAATTCCTGAGTATCCTCGAAAAACAGCAGTTGCAACCTTCAGGTTGATTACAGGACATGATTGTCTGGCAAAACATTTAAACAGAATTGGGATATATTCTTCACCACTCTGTCCTCTATGTGATCTGCAAGAGGAAATGGATCGAGACCACCTTCAAATATGCCCAGCCACTTCTAATGCCCCATCCATCAGTGAAAAATATTGGAGAGCAAGAGGATTAATGACTTCATTGTCAGAAATCCAGCATTAGCTAACAACAACATAAACATATGTCTGAAAACAAATACCTGTTGAGATTTGAACCACTTTATGTATGTTGAGTATTTACATTCATTCAACAGATAGACTGGTGAGAGAGGTCCTGTAGCATGGCCTCCCCACTTGCCAAATCTTGATCCACTGGATTTTTAGCTATGGGAACATTTAAAGGCATTGGTGTATGCCAAACCCATTAAGAATGTGCATATGTTACAAGAGCATGTGCCGAAATCCGAGAGCAGCCAGGTATTATCGAAAGACTTCTGGATTCTTTAAGAAGAGGAGTTGGTGCATGTTAAAGAATGCGTGATAACCATATGGAGCATCTCCTATACTAGTATTGACATAAGGTGCAGATGTTACTAGAGGACAGAATGGCAGGAATCATCACAACTCCTGTTTGATGTTTATAGTTTACCCAACAGTTGTTCTGTTAACCATTTGTGACAGTTAAGTGTTCCCTAGAATGTTTGTTGGATGAAGCCCATTGTCTTATGTAAGTACTCAACACAAGTAAAATGACTTATATCTCAACATGTATTTCCTTCCAAACATATATTTATAGGAACATTTATTCTAGTTTTGACCTATCCCTACTCCTGTTGAAATATCAGACACTGTTTTTAAACACCTGGTATATTAACTTATTTACTCATTTATATATTATGTTTGTCTATGTTAAGATATGCATGGTTTGTGTATATTGTATCCTTGTTGTTGCAGAACAAAACAGTATGCATGTTGGGTGAGGCATTAATATTTTCAGAACACATTTTTGTTGTGCACCTGTTAAAAATTTTATCAGGCAAGGTCATTCTTCCAACGGTTATATCTCATGATGACTGTGACGAAGAAGTAGGCTTAAATAATGAAAGGGTTTCCAGTATGCAAGAGACAATTTAAGCTCTAAAAATTTCACAATGATTTCTGTCATTGAAACGCCTAAATGATGAGTCACACACAGACAGCTTGTGGCACATTCAGGGCTATTCATGCTTCAATCTATGTCTGTTCAACAACTTTTACCCTTAAAATAAAGTCCAAATGACACCTTTGTGCTATCTACAATGCACACTTTGCCTCCAGATATTCCTCTGGTACTGAGAAGCCAATAAAAAATTAGACGTTCTGTAACTGATAACTTTGTTTTGTTTATCTTTAGATCATAGGCTTAGTTAAAGGAAGAATGTACTATTTATGATAACTACATAATTCCTTTCCCTTTATATTTCTATATATTTATTTTCCTTATCCTTAAATTTTTCATGTTAGCATAAGAGAAACATCCAAAAGGTCATGCATGAAAGTGGTGACTTTAGTAAGTACAACAATAACTATAAAATATTTCTGATTTATCCTTTTAAAAATAAAACATATTTAGAATCACAGGTCTTCAGTGCAACTACAACAAAATTTCAGAATAATTAACAATATTATTCTTTAAAAATAGTTGCCAAACTCAACATTCTGCCCTCCTTAAAAAATAGTATGTTTACTCAGGAATAACTCTTCAAATTTTTCATAGATTGTGTATTATGTAATACAGACAATATAAAAGTAAGATAAAAGCCAAATATAGTACTTAGTATCAGTATTTGTATAAATACCTTCCATCTCCAGATACTAAAAGTGAATTGAGGAAACGATCTTCTCCTGCTTTGAAAGTTGTGACACAGTCTCCACTCTCAAGGTTCATGAGATTTACATACATTCGGTTGCGTGATAATGCCACCAGGTGTTCTTTGTCATGAAGCCCATAGTAAGGCATTTTCTGATTCATTACACCCTTCAGTCTTGTCAAAAACTGGCCTGTGTCTAAATCATATGTCCGCAACTCTCTTCGACAAAGAACTACGCACCTGAAACATTTGTTCATTATTACAAAGAAATGGAACATTAAAATGCTAATTCAAGAAGTAGAAAAGAATGAAAGAACTATAAGTATACACAATGGTAACACTGTGGACCTACCCCTTTATTTCATGACTAACAGAATTCACAGCTCTATTTGCATAGGTATTTTAACTACAGAAATACTCTCTCCTCTCCTCACTTCCCTGATTTTTTCCTCCCTCACTTCTCCTCTTTTCTCCTCCATCTCACTACCTCTCCCACTTTTCTCCCTCATTTTCCCCTCCTTTTCTCCCTTCCTCTCTCTACCTCTCCCACTCCTTCCCTTCCTCACTTCTTTCTTCTCACTACATCTCCCACTCCTTCCCTCCCTTTTTTCCCCCTCTTTTTCTTCCTTCCTCTTGCTACCTCTTCTGATCCTTCCCTCCTGCACTTCCCCTCTTTCCTCCTCACTCTCACTAGCTCTCCCACTCCTTCCCTCCCTCACTTTCTCTCTTTCCTCCTCACTCTTGCTAATCTCTAACTCCTTTCCTTCCTTACTTCCCTCTCTTTTTCTTCCTCCCTCTCACTACCACTCCTGTTCCTTCCCTTCCTCACTTCCTCCTCTTTCCTCATCCCTCTCACTATCTCTCCCACTCCTTCCCTCCCTCACTTCCCCCTCTTTCCTCCTCACTCTCACTATCTCTCCCACTCTTTTTCTTCCTCACTTCCCCTCTTTCCTCCTCTCTCTCACCTCCTCTCCCACTTCTTTCCTCCCTCAGTTCTCCTCTTTACTCCTCCCTCTCACTACCTCTCCACTCCTGGTAAGGTTGGAATAAGTTATGGGAGCTGTCAAGTCATCATTACAAACTGTTTAACATGGCTAACCAATAAGAAGAGTTATTCTACTCCATGACAATACCCGACCCCACTCTCCCGAGCTAACTCGCCACAAATTGGCAGAAATGAAATGAAAACCACTTGATCACCCTTCTTACAGTCCATATTTATCACCTAGCGATTTTAATCTTTTTGGACCACTAAAGGAGGTACTGGGAGGCCAAAGATTTAAGGATGACGCTGGTGTGGAAGGCTTCGTGCACAACTGGCTGATGACACAACCTTACTCTTTTTATACTGATGGCATCAAGAAGCTGCCAATTTGCTGAGATAAGTGCATTTCCAAAGCAGGAGACTATGTAGTAAAGTGATGTGTACTTAGTAAATGTTTTACATAAAATAAAAGTACTTTGGGAACGAAAGTCTCATTTATATTGGATTCACCCTTGTATAATGAAAATCTGTGTAAACCAACAGAGGATAACTTCAGAAAAGAATAGCTGGTGCACAGGGATAGGAAGAGAGTTTGAGAAGATAGGAATGGGAGATATTTAGCAATTAGAGGGAAATAATGGTAGTAGCTTTTGCAAAATAGTGAGAAATAGGATAGAAGATATTGAAAGAGATGAAATCTGGGAAGTCTAAGTTTATATAAAATGATTAAGAGAGAATGGAGGAGAAAAGCTTATGTTGACTGAAGTAGCACACAGGTAAGGAAAGGTTATGTTATCGATGATGGGGTACCAAGTTTTGTTGAGCTTAAGGACTTCCTCTTTCCTATTGAAGTTATTGGCATGTTTATAAATTTCTATGGCTTCGCGCTGTAGTCGAGCATGGTAGTGTGAGATGTTAGATAGAATGCTGGTGTCCTGAAACTTGATGACATGCTCCCCCTCCGCTTCTATAGCATGTTCAGCGACCGCTGAGTTTTAAAATTGTCCAAGACGGCAGCATCTCTTGTGTTCGTTTAGTCTGGTGTTGATACTACGTAGCATCGTACCAATATATACTGCACCACACGAGCAGGGGATCCGGTATATGCCAGCCGAGGAGAGGGGGTCCCTCGGGTCCTTGGCTGAGCGTAGTAAACTGTTGAGCTCTCTTGTAGGCTTGAAAACCGTCTTGATATTATGGCGTAGCAGGAGGCGTTCAATCCTGTCGGTGACGTTTTGAACATAAGAAAGGAATACCGTGCCTTTGCTCCTAGGTGGGGTCGGCTTAGCAGAGATCGGCTGCCATCTGGGTGGTTGGAAGGCTCTCTTTATTTCTTGTGTAGAATAGCCATTGGCTTGTAAGGCTTGTTCCAGATGGTGCAGCTCTTGTGGTAGCAGATGAGGCTCGCAAATACAGGAAGCGCGGTGTAGGAGAGTTTGAATCATAGCCCGTTTGTGTCTCGGATGGTGGTTGGAGGTTTTGTTAAGATAACGGTCTATGTGAGTAGGCTTGGGGTATACCATGTGTCCAAGTTTGCCGTTGTCTTTCCTGCTGACCAGCACGTCCAGGAAGGCCAGCTGACCGTCTTTTTCTTTTTCCATGGTGAACTGGATGCGTGGATTGTGGCTGTTGAGGTGTTGAAGAAAACCCAGCAGAGGCTGCTCGCCGTGACTCCATATGACGAAAGTGTCATCTACATAGCGGAACCAAGCAGACGGCATGTGAGATGCAGTGTTTAGGAAAGAGGAAGCCCTTAAGCTCAACAAAACTTGGTACCCCATCATCGATAACATTAAACAACACAGACAGTCAAGCAACACAAACCAATCAGAATCTAGTAGCGCCCGAGATGCAGCTAGCCCCCTCCCACCAACCGCACTGCCTCAGCGAGCTCCAAGCCAATCAGAGAAGACCCTTCCATGTATAAATTCCGCATCCCAGAAAGTCAACGCCTCAGACGCAACTGTACCTTCACCAAGAAGACTTCGACCATGCCACCGATGATGTCCACCGCAGTAGTGGATGAAACGTCTGGACCAAGTTACTCCAGCAGACCACGGCAAATCAGCCCGGAAGACTCTTTTAGAATGTAAATAGTTTTTAGGACTTGGCATAAAGGTATCAAAAGCTTGTATTTTTGTAGATATTTGATATAAATTAATATTCTATTCTAAAATAAATATTCTATTCTATTTTAGTAGTAGCATGACTCACCTTCACATGTTTCATCATTACAATTTTATTTTTGTATACTAGGAGTACTTCATTCTTAAACCTGCACTAGGGAATTCTCTCTGCATTGGACAAAGCTGTAGTAAGTACAGTTATATTGGTCACTGACTCATCCTTAATGGAGGTAGCTAATGGTATATCACTTTAGAGCAGCCAGGGTGTATTTCAGTCATAACTGGAGGGTGGTGATGCAAAGACAACTACTGACAATCCAGTCTATTAAAGAAAGAATGTTTTTTGTAGAGTACATTTTTTGTGAAGGTGGCAAGTTTATGGAAAGTGAAATGGAAATTTCATATGAGTATTCCTAATTCTACCATTCCAAATCACGATACTGTATGTGATTTGACAAATAAATTTGTTAAACCAGGGAAATTCACAATGCACCAAGAAGTGGTAAGCTAAATGTTTAACAGCAGAAAAACTGGTCAGATTTCAAATATAATGTTGTACAGTCCTACAAAATCAATCGCAAATCAGCATGAGAGATTGGGGTGTCTAAATGGACAACTGAAAGAAGCAAACTTAAACTGTACCCCTATAAAATTTCAGTGGTTGCAAGAATTAAAAGAAAGTGATTATAAACAGATACTCATGTATTGTGAACGATTCCAGAGATTACAAATTGACATAGACTTGACATTATTAATGAAACCTTCTTTACAAACAAAGTATGGTTTCATTTATTGAGAGTGAGTGATATGATGTTTAAAGGCCCCAGGTCATAAGGGCCCCAGCTATCCAAATATGTAAATTCAAAATTTATGGGTTTAGTTTTCAGCAAATCCCTATGCAGTGAGAGAAACAATGTTACGTCCAGAGAAAATCGGAGTGTGGGTGCCATATCTAGAGCATGCAGAATAGTGCAGATCTTTAATAAGACATCTGTGAATTTGGATGTTTGCTCCTCTGAAATTATTTATCCATTTATGGCTAGGCTGAATGAAGATGAAATTGAGTGCTGTTTTTTTCAACAGGATAATGCTAACCAATCACTTGCAGTTTTACATGAGATTTTTTGGTGAAAGAATTATCACTAGAGGACTCTGACCACTAGGATTCCCCAATTTACCACCAGATTATTTTCTTTGGATGCAGCAAAATGTGTGGCATACACTAATAATCAAAAGACAATCAGTGCACTTAAGACAATTACATTTAATTATGTGCAGTTTATTACACAAGAAACATTAATGAACGTGAGAGGTAGAATCGGAACTGAAAAATTCAGTGCCACAGCTGGGATCTGAACCACAGACCCTCCACTTACCAGATGCTCTATCCATTAGGCTACTGTGTTACATTGCCCACACATGGCTTATGTGTTTTAAAACACCAGCAGTATGTTTGTTGGCATAAATAAATACTATTAATGAAAGTGTAAATAAGAGCAAAAGAGTTGAACTGTGCCTTCAAGAATGAGGAAAACATTTCCAGCATCTGTTATGACTGTGGTGAGTACACAGTTTTAGTTTGGTTATATATGGTATTTTCTAATGGCTATTCGATGGTCTAGCAGTTACAGTTGCTACCAACATAAATGTAGTTGCTAGAACATATACACTGCTGTGTCCAGTGTAGAGAGAGTTCCCTGCCACACTGTATTTGTTTAAACAACTTATTACCCCTTGAAAAGTAGGTGTAAAATTCCAGACAACTTAGATGTTTGAAATTCTATTGAACAATTATTATTGACTTCACTGTGTCCACATTTAATTGCCTCATTAAGGTCTACTAAACATTAATCAAAGAAAATAATCTCTCCACTTTGGTATTGTGACTGGGGATACTAAAGAGAATTCTACTATTTTCAACAGCTAAGAACAGGGTGTTAGAGACACAGGAAACCTGTCACAGAAAACACAGAATGACAGCATTATTTTAATACACACTACTATGGTAGCTGCAAAATTTAAAGGTGGCTGATAGTGGACTATTACAATTCTTTTTCCTGTTGTGCAAATAAATTTTGTGGGTGCAAATTAGTCTTATATTATTGGTTTTACAACGTGATTTCACAGTGTGCTTAACTATACAACATAGCAAGGAATGGCAAGCCTATAATTGAATTTAGTAGCAAGACACCCGCCGTCAAATTTTGCGACAGCTATAATCAAGAAGTAGGATGTAACAAAAGAGCACTGTGATAAGTGCTGTAATTATGATAAAATGGGCATAGCCTTTGCTCTGGCTTGAATATGCAATACATAAATCACAAGACAGGAAGATCATGTAACTTTAATTTAATTTTACTCCTAGTAAAAAACAAAAAGCAAACAAAAAAAATGCAAAAAAATGAAAAAAGGAAGAAGGACATTAGCCAAAATTTCTGAAAATCCACCTGGATAGTTGTTTTTCATTATAAAAGAGGACACGTCCTGGACATACGTTCACTCTAGTTTTGTATATCTGAGAAGCGAGGGCTTGAGCCTCTGAGATATTAGTCATTGGTTGTATACTCACTTTGTGTCTGTGATGGCTTTAAGATTGATTGGATGTGTAACTCCGACTAATGTTCGAATCGGAATAGCATCATGAACATCCCAAACCATTATTTCTTCTCTCTCAGTTGATACAGTGACCACAAAATTTGGATTTTCGGCTAGTCTGGTCACAAGATCAAAATGGCACAGCTGCTCCAGGTCTTCTGGTTCACTTGTAGCAGAAACAGAGTGCTTCTCCGATGTTACTTTCTCAGCCTCAGATCCCTGCTCTCCACCGACCAGCGGTTGTAGAGGTAAAAGGGATAGTGCTGAAGGGTTGCAGCAAACTTCATACAATTCTTTAATAAATTTGTATCCTTCAGGTGATTCTAAGTTTGAACCAATTTTATTTTTATTGTTTTTTAAGTTTTTGTCCTTCTGATCAAATATGGGCGACAGATGTCCATAGAACTGAGAATAAAACTGTCTCCCGTCATAAGCTAATGCACAAGCACTTTCTTCCAAACACTTTCTGAGCAATTGCAGGTCTTTATCCAGTTCCTTACCAGCTGCTAACAATGCCTTCTCTTCTAGTGTTATGTCCTCCAGAACCTGTAAATAATTAACACTATTTAACGCCTCAGCATGCTAAGCAAGAATATGGTAACAAAAAACATGGAGTTTTTCCAATAGGTACTGTGAAAGTTTAAGATATGTTTGCAATGCATGCAAATGTACAATGCAGTCAATAAAAGAATGGGCTGAAGTAACCTAGCTTAAGAGCAAATTATTTGAGGTTTAAAAGGCAGTTCAAATGTGCCTAATCAGTTTAAATGTTTTAGATCAAAGTACAGATATGCCTGTGTAGATAGGATTAAGAATAGTTACAAAAAAATCAGCACAGTTAATCTGTTAAAACTTCAAAACACACATTCCAAGGGGAGAAAACTGGGTATTTGATTAAAATTTCTTTTCAGAACTTAACACATTTCTACAATAAAACTTGAAGATTGTGAGAAAAAAGGAAAAGAAAGCACATTTTAGCGTCTTTAAGCAAGAAGACAACTGGAAAGCTGAATCACACTTTAAAAATTTATTGCTAAAACTAATCATTCCGTGTTGATGCTCTTCCAATTAAAACAAGATCTGGTTGCAAGTCTGTCCTTCTAAGCTGAAAGGACGACGACGCTATCTGGCAGGCTGAGAACAGCCCGAGGTGTGTCATGCATGTACCTGCCCTTTTAGGGTTTAACCACTTTATGATGGGATGTGGGGTTTTGCAGGGTGGCGGGTGAGAATTGAGGTAGTGGGTAGTAAGGAGGTAGCAAGATTATGCTCCTTCCAAAACATGTCCTGTTAATTTATAGTTTAAGTAAAGTAAACATGTTCCAAAATTCACTACATAATATTCATTTATCAGAACTTGTGTTCACTGTTACAACGCTTCAAAAAAGTTAATTGGCCTTATAATTTCATTTTTTGTATAATTATTAATCCTGTGCATAAAACTATTTATACCTTATGCTTTTGGCTGTTGTATTACCTCAATGTTTAAAACTGACAAAGCAATATTTTAGCACTGAAATCACAGGGTGAATAAATATAATATACAATATGATATGATAATGCATAAGCAATGCATAGCACAAACTTGTAATCATATGAGAGGCAAAAGATCATGAGATTGCACTGTAAAGAAATCTTGTTACATATGAAATTAGTCTGTCTTCCTTCTGAATATTTTCATTCCAAAAATGCTAGTCCTTATGGCTGTTTTTATCATATTTGTGTTAGAATACTTAATAAATGCAAGTTACCTGAAAAAATACTGACTGTCCTATTTGGATTTCTTGCTTCTCAATGTATTCCTTGAGGGGAAATTTAAGTATAACAATGCATTCTCATATAAAGTGAATAAATTACCACTTACCTGAAAAACATTTGATCCACATAGCTTGAGGTACAACCAGGAATGATTGTAAAGGAATTGCTGTTTCAAAGAACCATTCAACTGAAATATCTGATATGGAAGTTCATCCAACTTACGCCGGTTGAAGCTGAAACAAAAACTGACTTTTGTAATTAAGTTATTAAAGAAACCCTCTTATACTGGGATATTATGACTATGTAAGAGCTTAGAGCTTGTTTGTTTTTGTCCACCATATTCTTATACATAACTGGTTTCTGTACTTCTTTAAAAGGAAGCATTCTAGATCTCCAGATTCTAAGTGGCAACTCATCCTAAAATACATGAGGGGCAAGTGCTCTCTTTAGAGCTTTGTAGTGTATCAAAATACTTAAAAATAATTTCTGCATTAATTATAATCTCAAATTTTTTATATAATGAATTTTCATGAATATAACACCAACAGTATGCAAAATAAGTGATACGGAGTTCATTGGGAAATTGTATATCATGTTTTATACAGGCTGTTTCGAAACGACACCGAACGAATATATAGAAGTAGTTGCTCAGCTTCTATGTGACACATATAGATAGTTTTTACCGCCAATATAGTTGCATAAAAAAACGCTTCAGAATGAGTGTGGATTAGGCAGTGACAGGAACAATGTCGCGTGCCTCACGTTATCGGAGGTAGCGCAGGTAGGTAACACACCGTGAGGTTCACACACCAGTGGTTCCTGCGCTGCCTAATCACAAAATAATGTAATATTTAATGCTGCATAAAATTATACCTACAAGAATTTCAAAGCTGCAACACTGAAATTCGGACTACATAGTTGTTATAAACTACGATGGGCTATATTTGTTTGGTATCGTTTCGAAACAACCTGTATATACTTTTTGTGTGTGTGCGTGTGCGTGCGCGTGTGCGTGTGCGTGTGTGTGTGTGTACGCGAACTGACATGAGAAGGGAAGATAAGGAAGATAAGAGGAGGCTCATGAGCCTCTCATACTTATGTGCATCAGGGTTGCCAACTTTAAAACATACGTTCATTGTATCAGTTGCTTAGAATTATATTAACCTTGGTGAGAATAAGGGTCATTGATATTATGCTAAGTTCTACATTTATTTATGGCCTGGTTAAGGTCAAATATCTTTAGATGTTTCTATGTCTGAAAACAGATAAATCCAATCTAACATAGGAAAACAAATTGCTAATCCACTGGTTGCCTACCAGATTTATTATCGGGTATCTTTAAGAACATGTGGAGTTTGCTGTTGATCAGCTGCAACAGTCAATTCTCCTAGCCTACCATCAAACCTGCCAAGCTAGAATTGCTAACTCGCCAGGGTAAGTTTCTGCTATTTATCTCTTTAGAGAGATTTTAAACTTTTTGTGGTACATAATCTTGCAAGAATAGTATCTATTATGTCTATTTTCCAATATATCTGGCTCTATATTATGCTATTAGCCAATATAGGGAAGAGATTTTTCAGAATTGCTTTAGAATATTGAAAGGATGGATATAATAGTACTTGCTCATAAAGGAACACCATCATACAGCACTGTAATGGAAATTGTAAGTTTATTTAATTCAGGAGAAATGGAAATTGATATTAATTCATGCTGGTATTTGTTATGTATATTTTATATTCACTAATATTGTTAATTTGTGTTATATGTGTTACATTTTGTTATGTTAATCTCAATATTACAACAGAAACTATTTGGTGCAATAACATAAAAGCATAGCTGGCATTAATTGTGTGTATGAGTGAAGGGAGGAACAAAAGAGAAACAGTCATTTGGTAACCAACAGGAATCAATAGTCAACTCTCTTCAATATAGTTGTGATGTTAGCATCATAGAAGATAGACACAAATTTGTGTGCAATCTGTGGCAATTAAGAATTGCAAATAGAAATGTATAAATAATTCTGAAATAAGAAGTAAAATGAATAAATAATATATGAGTGATCGCACGTATAAGAAATGATGCCTAATTGATTTTTGTGGACATAAGTTTTCATAAGAAAAAGTGAAGTAATAATTTGCTGTGAAAAGAACATAATCAAGCTTCAGGCGAGAAACAATTTAAAAAACTTTGCTATAAGGATATTAACCAAAAAGTATCGGATAGTAGACTTTATTTCAAGAAAATCCTTGCCCTTGCCATTTTGTAAATCCTTATCTCTTACCTACTAAATATGACCCTGAAACAAAGAAGTCATCACTCTCATGCACACACAAGCAATGCATCTTATTAAAACTGCTACAGCACTCAAGATCATGAAATATTTTGGAGCAAGTATAAAGAAAATGATGAGACATGTGTCTTGGTGTTATCTCCCAAAGACACTTACCAAAAAGCTCTATGGTCATGCTAAATGCTCAAGTAAACATTTCATTACATCTTATCAAGTATACTGATAATAAGGCAGTAGTGGAAAGGCCAAAAGAAACAGAAATATATACTTATATTAATACTGAAATGAGGAAAAAAATTACACATAATATATTTTTGTACACAGATTCTTTCTCATCTGTAACTACCTGGGCTGACAGGTATTTGTTCATGCATTACATCACATCTGAGAGTACAGAGGGGACCTAAGGATTGAGCTTATAAATAACGTGTATTTATATATTTGTGCTCTGCAATACCAGTGTCTATAGACAAAGCATTTTGAATAACTGGAGTATACAGCAATATTCTTTCAGAATTTTAATATTTATTTTTTATAAATCAATTCGGTTTCTGAAAATTAATTATAGGTGCTTCACTTATTGTAGACCTAAAGAATATTCATTGAAACATGACTTACAGAACAAGCAAAGCAAGTTATCTCCAATACATCATTTGCATAATCCTATGTAAGTTATGATATCATTCACTGCATGCAACTACATACATAAGTTTTAAAACTAAATATATGTTAATACATATACTTGCAAATGTAAAATTGCTCATGTGCTGTCATTTGGAAACGTACCTAATTAAAATTTTAACTTCAAGCACGTGCAAATATTTTAGTTTCATATAACAGCATCAAGTTAGTGAATTTACATTTTATTCACATAATGTTAAACAAAAATAACTTAAAATGTATTTGCTTAGCTTTATCAATTAAAAGAGAAGAAAACTGTGTAAGTTGGGAATTCAAGCTGTACAGTTGTGCAATATTTCTAAATTATTTAGTTGTATCTATTACTTCTTTCTTGGCTTTCAGTATGGACCACGTCCTTTGGCTTTTTGAAGACTTTTCATGTCATCCTCAGCTATAAAAAGAGCCATGATAAATACATTCCATCAGCATGTCTTACATGTGTGTGACATAGAAAATGTGAATCCAGAACTGAAACTTCTCCAAGGTGTACTAAAGGCTAATGGGTACCTGAACCAAGACATTAACATAACAAAGACACGTCAAAGTGTTAAAAATCCTCAAAAGATTGATGCAAAAAAAGCTTATGTACCTTAAGTATGAAGAGTTATAGAAAGAATTACAAAAACATTGCAACACCACAGAATTCAAATAAGATACACATCAATTAAAAAGCTCTGTTCTTTTATAAGATCAGTTAAAGATAAGAACTCTTTGCAAAATAATCTGGGTGTCAATAAAATTACCTGTGACTGTGGTGAATTGTATGTAGGTCAAACGGACAGAACTAACAATATAAGGAAAAAGGAATATACAAGATACATGAAACTTACTCAACCAGAAAAATCTGCCATTGCAGAACATGTGGAAAATACCAGCCACCACATTGACTGACAATTTAAAGATTTTAGCAATTTGTAACAATTTCTCTAAAAGAATGGTGATGGAAAGAACAGAAATAACAAGTGTTCTCAGACCAACTGAACCACGCTGCAGCAGCACCATACCATACCAAGTAAGGACCTGCCAAAGTTACATGCAAAGGACCGATAAGTCACAGATACAGAATACTAACTATTGTACTAACTTGCATTAGACTGATCTGAAACACAACAGATGTTGAAATTGATGACCTTCAATGTCAACACATTCCCTATATCTACGGAAAAAATTCTGGTTTACTCGCAAAAGTTCATGTTGACTGATACCTGTATTTCTCTTGTGATTTTGCCCTTCAATTCTTGTAATGTGTGTGGATCTGATGCTTACATTTTATTCTTTAATATTCCCAAAAACTAAAAATCACTAAGACGTTTAGTACAAGAAATTAACTTTTCCAAGATGTCAGCTTTCATGGCAGCAAAACTTCTGAAACTTAAAAGTCCATACCTTACAACCACAAGATCCTGTAAGTAGGGTTAATCATTGCAGTTGGTTTTAGCAGTCTGTTCATAATGATGGCATGGACCCACCTTTAACTTTCTTCACTAATGAAGCATGATTTTATCTTAAAGATTGCATTTCTACTCAGAACAATTCATACAGGGCTACCGAAAATTACCATATTATTCATGAAGTTCCTCACCACGTGCAGAATTATTAGTCCCATATTTACAACACAACAGTTGATTTACACTGAGACAGAATATTGTAAGACCCCAAAAGAAAATCATTTATGTAAATATTTATTGAAAATGTAATTTATTTTCGGTGGTTGATGCGAATTAGTTGAGTAACGAAAACGTATTGCTATTGTTCATTGTTACAAAAAATTAAGTTTGTTTAAAAACGTCATAAATGTTAAGTTCCACATTTAAATTTAATATATATGTATAAATAAAAGAATTTTATGTGTTTAATATTAAAAGCAAAGGGAGAATAGCTAAAGATCACTTCCCTAACAATACGGGAACTATTTAATGAACGCATACGCGGATGCACACAAAAAAGGTATCATGTGAAGTGGCGCTGGAATTGTTAATAGTGTCTGTATGTTTGAGATGTGAAGACGTGTTTCTATAACGTGCGTAGATGTGAGTAGAAAAGACTTTAGAAAGGTGGAAAGACTATCAATATAATATAAATTGGTGCGACGAAAGATAATTCAATTGTAACGACGAAAAAAGTGTTAATAAAGTAATATATTATAGTGAAGTAACATCAAGTGTTTATTCATTCCATCTAGTACCACGCCCTTAGAGAAATAATAGTCTCATTGCTCAATCCGAAGCAATTTAATTATAAAAACAGCACTAACACGTTTATGTAAATTCTATTTTAAGTATTTTTTTCCGCAACTAACAAAAAATGAAAGACTGGTTTCAACATGATTGATTTATAGCATACACTGCTGGTAATTTTATGCATGAATTGTGAAGTGCATATGGAGACAGAATAATTAGTTAAGGATTGTGGCATCACATTCCCCTGACCTATCTCCATGCAAGTTTTGTTTGTGGGGAACATTAAAGAATTAAGTGTATGCATCAAATACGTTCACATTACAAGAATTGAAGGTCAATGTCATGAGAGAAATACAGGCAGTCACTCAACATGAACTTTTGAAGTAAACTAGAATTGTTTTCGGAGATATAGGGAATGTGTTTGCATCGAAGGTCATCAATTTCAACATCTGTAGTGATGCAAGTAAGCCTAATGTAAGTTAGTACAATAGTTAGTGTTCCACACCGGTGACTTGCCAGTCCTTTTCATGTAACGCTGGCGGAAAGCCCACTGGTCCTCGCCCAGTTGGTCTGAGAATGCACAGTATTTAAGGAAAGGAGCATCTGGTCCATGACATGACCAAACCACTCAGCACAATATGGAAGACCCTATTAGCATGACAACCTCCTATTGGAGGAGAAGGAACCAACGGGGCTGTAAGTGAGAAGGGACAGCTGGAGTATAAAGGCAGTGATCAGTTGGACGAGATTTGCAGTTGTCCAGTGAAGAAGCCTAACACAGTTTATGGTGAAACATCAGGCATGATTCAAAAAGTCAAAAGGACGGCCTATATTGGAAGCCAGGAAAGAAGTAATGGACAAAGGTCGGGGAAGTCTGCATAATTATTAGATAGATCTAGTTGGAAACACAAACACACACAGAGTACCTACAAAAATAACAGAAATGACACCAAGCAGGGATAAGTCTCCATGCTTTGATTTTGAACATAGAACAGCAAGGACATGTTTAATCTTACCATTTGCTGGTTTTGTCAGGCTGTGATAGATATCTTCCAGCTATGCCAGGCGAACTTTCTTCTGCCCATTTTCCCTATAGCATGTATGCGCTTATCACAAACAATTTTTTGTTATAAGCATCTATTTAGTTTTGAGAGCATTTAACTTTTTTTTTTGTGAAAGTGGAGGGTAATCTTAACATTAAAAATTTGAAGCATCAAGTACACAGAATGTATGTAAGAATGAACAAGGCAAGAATATCTTGCATTTTCTCGGTTTACAGTATATGTGATACAGTGAGCGAGTGGGGTTTAAGGTCCCATCAACAACGTCATTTGGGCCTGACATTCTAAGAGAAAAAGTAGGTAAAATTTGCAAAAGCATTTAAGCTTTGTAGTTAAAATGTACAGTTAAAGCTAAAATGGTTAAAGTTTTAAAGTAAAACAGTAAAAAGTTAAAACCCTGAAACTTTAAAACTTTGCAAAGTTAAAATAGGACTATTACATTCTAACAGTTTAAAAAGCTCCAAAGACATGATCCAAAAAGCTGGATTCAATACATGAAGAATATTGGTTCTATTAATTTTGCTTCTATTTCTAATTTTTACTAAAATAGGAGTTACAAGTTAAACTTGTGTTGTGAATGCAGCTGCAGCAATAAACCACAGCACCTTACCAAGTCATTGCCCAGATTGGAGCACAGGGTAACACCCTAAAGGAGCTCATTTTTGTACTTAAAGCTTCTAAGATTCTGAGATCAACTACCATTATAGAAGAGCTTAATATACTTGATGTAATATCCAAGTGTTTCAAGCAACTAATAGGATATGGACATCAATCTATATATTAGCAGTCTCCTTACTTGCCCGCCTCGGTAGCGTGATGGTTAGCATGTCTGCCTCATGTTCAAGAGATCGCGAGTTCAAATCTCGCTTAGGGTAAGTTATCCAGGTAAGGGTTTTTCCAGAGGTTTCCCTTTATCCTGAGAGACAAATGTCAGGTAACTTAAAGCTCCATGGACCTCAGGCTCATTTGAGCATCATTTCACCCATTTCATTCATTCACCTTCCGATATGACATTACGTTGGAGGACGTTAATAAAAAAAAACTCTCCTTACTTGAGAGTATGACAGTCTGGTTGTATCCCCTTACCAGTGTGTAAATTTGCTGAATAGTGAAAAAAGGAGAACAAATAAACCTGATTTAAGCTAAATAATGCTTAGATTCCTGCTTTACAGCATCTCTGCATCGACCAACACAGTAACTAATCATCGCAAAGCAGTTCATACATATCCCCTCGCACCATTTCAACAGTATAAATTACTATGACTCCACAGTTGCTGGCTGTTCCTCTCATACTACTGAGGATGTCCTTCACAGTAGAGGACAAAATGTCAAGTTTTACTCATTTTAATAATTTTATTGTTAGACCATGGCTTACAAGTCCAGAAAATGTGTTTAATAACACAGGCTGTGAAACAAAATTGAGATGAACATTTTCAATGATGTTTTATTACAGTGTTAGTAATTTTGATTTTTTAACATCGTCAGCTTAAATGTCTCTCTTTAATGTCTACCACTTCCAAAATTTGGAAAATTAGCTTATTTCTCTTTTATTTATTTTTCCTGTTTCCACCAAATTTGCTATACTTTAATTATCTTTCTATCCATTTAAAAATTCCATTAACTTTAATTTACTACCTCATCTTCTTATAAATCTAGTTTTATTTTTCTTATGAGCACATTCCATACTTGGCTTTTGTTTAAATTGTCTCAAATGAGTTTTTCCCAAGATATTTTGAGTTTATAAAACTTCACTTCAACCCTAGGTATCTACTATCTCAAGTATTAACACCATTCTTACTTTTGTTCATAGCATCCATTTAAATCAAATTAATGTGTATTTTTGGATTTTGAAATATTTAGCCTTCTCCTTGATGAAACAATCTTGTAGTTTTATGAAAGACAATTTATTTTTCTGAGTTCTAGTGCATCACTGGTTTTTTTTTTTCTTCTTCCAAATTTTGATCCATTCTTCCTCATAAAATACTCAATTTTACCAACTTTTATAGTCAAATAAATCTATTCCATCATTTTTTCCTCTTCCAAATGAATCACTGCAACTTCAGCCATTTTTAACAGGAGCTGTGTATTACTCTTTCATTTTGTTATGCAGTTCAAAGAAATGTAAACAGGAATGATCTTATTCCTCCTTATTTCTGCCTATGTCAGTGGCCATGATACTTACTGTTCCTAATATTCCATGTTTTCAGTACACACATTACTTAATGAAAATATATTATTCAACCAATATACTTACACTGGAGGAAAATGTATAAAGGATTCGGTATTTGTAGAAAACAAATTTGTTTATTTACTGATTCATGTAGTATTAGTATTTCTACTTTATCAATGGTAGTTATTACATAGTTACAGTATGTTATGCTAGTATGTTATAGTAGTTATGCGGTAGGCCTTAGACCTTCATGTTCTGCTGTGCCGGGGTTCAGTTTTTAGTTTTTTAGTTATTACATAGAATATGCATACAAATCAATTCAAAATTAATTAATAGTTTCTATCAGAATTATCAGAATAAACCTAAAGAGATGTTATTTCAGGAGCAAAAATCATTGTATAGTCACGATTGTTTTACTGCACTTAAGTAACTGAAAATTCTCTCTGGCATTGACTACAAGAGAGAACTTGTTTAATCCATTGAGATTATACCAGAACCTGCTAAATCATGATTTTTGGCTCAATCATAATTTTAAACTGCCATCCAGGCCAATAGATATCAGCATGCATAGCTTTTAGCCAGCTCAAAAGTGCTATTATTTCTTTCCAAAGCACTTAATTGATCAGGGACATACATGAGTGCAAGCATTATCATGTTAAAGAATTAGGTTATAATTCCAAATTCTTCATACGTACTACATTTGAATCCCAAATCCACTCAGTGGGTATTTGATATATGCATCTGCATTTATCACAGAAGGCTGTTCAGATTATAAAGTCTCTACCATCACTCATTTGAACTTGTTCTTCTGAGATATTGCCAATAATACTAGAGCCAAACCTTCTTGTTAATTAAAATTGCTTGATGATTCAAAGTAACAAACAATAATGTTCTTCAGCAAAATCCATTATGAACATAATTTAGAGATGGTTCATAAGCATATTTCTTGAATGAAAGTCTCTTGTCTCCGATCAGAATTTGTCATATGCATATAGCAACAGTCAGCAATTTTAAACCAGTCACAATTTGAGAATAAAAGCTGCCCTAGACTATTGCTTTGTATAAACTTAATTGCTATATTTGTATTAATGGTGGAATAAACAAGTGATGTTTACAGTAATATGTAAGAGTCACACTGAAAGTTTTTAGCAGTGGTTAAACCTTGAAGTGTTTGTAACATGATTGATTTCATTTGCAAGAGGGATACTTTAAAGCTATAATATGATCTACCATGCACCCATGGGCCAGGCGTTTTAGCAAGAATGTGGTTGAAAACACACTCATTGTTGCAGAGACAGGCAAACACAATGGAGCTGTCATGACATGATTATTATGACACAGAGGCTACAGGCAGAGCAGTGTCCACTTGCTTCTTTCTGGTTCATTTTCAAAAAGAATTTATGCACTTTAGGGGAAACTGCATACTTCACAAAACTGCCTACATTTCCTAATACTGTTTATCTTTTTCCTGTTCTTACACAGAGTTTTAACACAGCCAGTTCTTTGAACTTCTTCCGAACATGCACAATGCTGGTTTCTGATACACCGGTATATTCTGCAATTAATTTCACTAAATCATTCACAAGTACATCCAGATTGTGTTCCATTAGCTTAAGAAATACATTTCACACAATTTGTTTTTCACCACTTCTTACGTTTTCCCCAAGGGCATTTTTGTAATTCCCAACACTCATCTTTATGTGCTCATGTTATCACAACTCAAAAGATAGCTGCCATATTCCTTACTGGCTGACTTGGATATTATGTTCATGTGCACATTTTAAAAATGACTCAATTCTTAATATGTGGAGGTTTTTCCATTCACAAATAAAAATAAAACTTGTAAGTGTAGAATGCTGCATGGGAAATATTAATCATAATTTGTAACAGTAGTTACATTAAAAATTTTTGGATCTATTTGGTTTTCTTCTTCAGAGTGCTTCAGTCAAGAACCAATCAGAGCACTCACTGTGATCACATGCTTGAAGCCTCTATGAGCATTTGTGTATTTCAAGTGTCTTTCTTATTTTGGTGGCACTTTAGTTACCTGTTAAAATAAGAGCTGAAGTTTCCTGATTATTCTAAATTTTCTTGGGCTACTATAATCTTCGCAACAGTTAAAGGCATATGGAGGCGGGCCGTACTGCAAACTCCAGCAAATCCTAAGCTTGCCCCTCCTACCAGCGCTGCCGAATGTGGTACGTGCTCTTATGTACTCTTATGTACAGAACCTCTGCTGGTACATGCACTACACTTGGCAACAGCGCGTGTATTGGCCAGCGTTCACCTGCCTTTAACTTTTGTGAGCGGTATAGTCAGATAAATATAAGGTAGTTTGAAATTGACATTTCAAAGGTGTTCAACAATTTTGTCTCAAGGATAAACTGATTGAAATGGCCAATAAAAATCAATTGAACTCTAAGGATACCTGGTGTCTACCAAATCCTTGAGAATGCAGAGCCACATTCATTGGCCAAACAGGATGCACTATGGTCACATGTGTTCTGAATACCAAACAATCATCAGACTTGTGCAACCCAAGAAATCTGGACTGGCTGAACATTGTACTGACAAAGGGCACAGGGCCAATTTCAGCAACACTATGATAGTGGAAAAATGTTTGAGCTACTGAGAAAGAAGGGTAAAAGAAGCCATAGTTATCTCATCCAAAATAAATAATCTTAACTGTGGTTCAGACCTACAGCTAAGTTCAGTGGTAAAATGTTTTAACATATAGTTGTTAACTGTCATCTTCCAAGATTTTAGAACATTTCACACTCTTTCTGCCAGGTTCATGCTCAATTTCAAAATATCAGGTGTGCACAAATACTAGAGTTTTCCAACAGGTCCATGCCCAAACTCAGTCATATTAAATCAAACCTGCTTATGGCTAAGAAACTTATGCAACCCAATGAGATTTCACCTTCACTTTATGAACATGGAGATCCAGATATCCAGATCCACCAGTTTATCCTTAAAATGAATATGATTGAACACCTTTGAAATGTCGATTTCAAACTACTAGTTACCTGGCTAGAACCTTGAGAAAATTTTGTTAGTGGCCTGTTGTTTCAGTTATGTTACAGCATCTCTGTTAGAAACTAATGATGTGTAAGTGTATATGATAATTTTGTTTTAAGTGCAATGCAATTCACATATTTAAGGCATACAATTAAGATATATTCCAGGTATATCCTTGGGTACATTTTTTTTCCCTGAACTATGACTTAAGTTTTGACAAACTCCATATGTACAAACCATATTATTAGATTAGCCATAGTGATTCCATTTTTTCTTTAAATATGCAGCAATTTTAATACATACCTGATAATAGCTTGCAAGTGTTTGATGAGCCCATTGACGTCTTTTTTGGTCCCCAAGGTATCTCTGTTTAATAGCACTATATAACATTTCATCCCTCCAGTGGAGTGTGCTAGGTCCATCAACACTTGACCAAAGTAAAAAGGGTGCCAAGTATTTGTTTAACTGCGCCCAAAATAAACAACCTGGAGCCCAGAGAACTGAAATTTATAAATAAAAGGGATACTGTTTTCATATATTTTGGTGCATGATGCAGTTAGGGGGTGAAAGCACAGATTAAAATGGATACTCAGACTTATCTCTATGGTATATTTTTATTTCCTTTGAACTTTGCTATAATACCCAAGCTGCATCTTTCAATCTCCACCATTCATCAATTTTTGTGTTCTTCTATCCCTGCTTTTGTATATTATTGTATTATTATACCCAGATGGAAAGTAGTTGCAGAGAGAGCATCTAAAGAAGCTCATGCTTCATATCCTTATGTATATCCTTTGAAAGTAAATGGAAGAAAGGACTTGCTTCCTACAGTAAGCATAATTTGCTTTTACCCATGTTAAATCCGAATCTGCAGTATTTCAGATTGCACTATTTTGGGCTTTTACTGTTATATGACTTGCAGGTTACATATTCCTAACCACTTTAATAAAGGGATTTCTAAAAATACTGATTTGTTTATAGATAACTATTTTTGTGAAAAGTGAACGTCAAAATAAAAAACTGTCTAAATCTTTTTAGATGTCTAAGGCTCTAACTTCTTTGAAATTTACAAAAGAAGAAAACCTCTCAGTTAAAATATGCAAAATGCTCCAATGAGTATAACCTGTAAATTTGAACACATTCTGGTGAGTAGAAGCTGAGAAAAAGCATACTTTATTCTTAAAAAGTACATGTTATGGGAAACAGCCATTAAAGTTGTCAATGCATTCCAGCTCAATATTAGTACACAGTCATGACCACATAGTATTTTGTTTAAATTAATAAATACACCAGAAATAAGGCAATAATATACATGTGTATTATACATAATTGGAAAGGAGCAATTTCATAGATTAATGAAAAAACAAAAGTTGAAAATTGTTGAAAATTTCAAGATTTCAACTTTTCTGGGGCCATTAATGCATGCCATTAATAAACGAACAATCCTTCATTAATCCTTTAAAATCAATTCTGTACATAGTACTTTGGTACAGGATACGTCAATAATTAGATTATTAAACTTGGCACAGTTAGAGAAATCGGGAACAGAAATGAATCTGCATTTAGATGTGTACCCTAATGAACTTTGATGTTGGCTAAGCTGCATTATATTGGCTGAATTGGAAGCAGGTGAAAGAATCTTACCGGTCAGTTAAAAATAAATGAAATCCCAATGCATAAAATCTATTTTACACTTTGCGTGAGTGATCAATACAATCATTAATATGCATTCTTGTTATGGTTTCCCTTTTTCTTTGTTTAATTGTTCCATTTATACCCTGCATTTAACTGTAATGGTCCTATCGATGGCAATTTACCTTTGAAACTTATTGCCTATTAGCAATGGTCTTAAGTCATATATAGTGGTGTTTCTTTGGGTTTTGTATTTTAGATTACACACACACATTTGCAATGTCATACTTCCAGACTCTGCAGACAGAGTATAATCTTGGCTAGAGAAAAATTACTAGCCTCAGCCTGGAATCAAACCCAGGACACCTTGCACAGCAGGCAGGTGCTCTACCTACTGAGCTTGGGGCAAGACCCCTGTTTTCATTAACAGGCTGTTGTGAACCAAAATCTTGCATGCTGGTCTGCTTCTCATTCTCGTCCATTTTGGTTACCATTCTCAGTTACTATGAACCAACCTTAAAACTTCCACATGAGAAAAATCCTATGCCAATACTAAGTAATGAATTCAGATCATCCCCTCTATTGCAACAATAGAGACATTGACATTTTAAGCCACTATACACAGGAAAAATATAAAAAGATGCTATTAGAATAATGACCCCATATGTACAAAAAGGTTTGGTAGTTAGATGGTTGCAGTACAGTACATTATCATAGTGGTCTAATAAATCTTTAACTGTGCTGTTCTTACCATAAGTAGCTTTGCTATGGAATGCAGTGTCATGAGCAAGTAAGTCCAGCATCTCGGAATCGCTGAGTCCAGTCTTTGCAGCAGTGAGTAATGCCAATGCATGTTCAACCTACAACAAAGGAAGTTATTATTATTATTATTATCATGGACTTTTTATTTATCAACATTAAAAGCTTCAGAATGAAAGTTCTTACCTTGTCTCTGCTGAGAATTGTCTCCAATTCCTCCAGCATCAAACATAGTTGATCAGCCAAGTTTCCTTTTGGAACAATATCATGGTCCTTGTCTGTCCACCAAGATGTCTGCCATGCTAGAACCTATATGATAAATAAAACTCAAAATGAGAACTTAGAGAAAATACCCTGTGCAAGGTAAATGTGTACATAGCTTATATGCAGGGTTCTTCATTTAGAACCTAAGGGCACATGGCATTTCGCCTGTGCACAATTGGGTGTGCCACATCAGGCTTTGCTCCTACATAAACTTCACGCTTAAAGCATGTGTAACTCTCTAACCTTATAGAAGATGCTGGAAATGTTGTCCACCCTCAGCTAAACAAGCATTGTATTGGGAGAATACATCCTGATTCACACAATTAAGTGGGGCCACTGTAATATTTCAGATTTAATTTCTATTGTTTTATTTTAGTTCTTCCAATGTATGATGATTTGTCTCGTAAACTTTGTCTTTCAGGTAAGTAAAAGTCACACACTGTTAGATCGTGTAAGCAAGAGGGCCATACACCAGCACTAATCAATCTTCAAGCACTTCCCTAATTTTATTCCCTAATTTCCTCTGCTGTATGGGCAGTAGCAGAATTTTGCTGAAACCCCCCATATGATTTCTCTTCTTCTGTCAATTCATGATAGAATGGGGTCGAATGTCATTTTGATACCTCTCTGCATTTACAGACTGCTTGTAGAATATTGGACCAATTATGTATGCTAGACGCATAAAATTAAGGAAGTGTTTGAAGATAGAGCGACTAGTGCTGGTGTATGGCCCTCTCACTCTCCCAACGAAAAGTGTGTGATCTTTACTTGTGGGGTAACCTGAAAGACCAAATTTACAAGACAAATCTTCATACATTGAAAAAACTAAAACAAAATATTAAAAATGAAACCCCCAATATAATGCTTGTTTAGCTGAAGTGGACAACATTTCCGGCATCTTCTATAAAGTAGGAATGTTGTGATGCTTTATGCATGGAGTTTATGCAGGAGCAAAGCCAGCTGGTTTTTTTGTAGTGTTTAACACCCGCTTTTACTACAAATGGCACAGCAGGCGGTGACACTGATGATACATGGAATGAAGACGGAGCACTGGTGGAATGAGATGGTGGGGGAAACTGGAGAACCCACAGGAAACCCACCCCAGTGCCGCTTTGTCCATCATGAATCACACATGCGGTTGCCTGGGAAAGCCAGCTGTGACACACCTAATCGCACAGGTAAAATGCTGTGCACCTGTTAGGTTTTAAATGAAGAACCCTGTACATTCCGGATAATTAATTCCCACTTAAAAAGAAAGAAAGGAAATCTTATGTGCAACATTCATATTACTTTCTCCAGTGGCATGCATGGTGTCTGGACTTGAGTATGCACTTTGAACTTGTATTAAGGGTACGCATAGGTGAAATTTCTAAATTCTACAATTGTTAGTGGATTTTGTTCAAACTCATATAAGACATAATATATGTAAGGAATAATGTACATTCAAATTTCCATTGCAATATCTTTAGCACCTTTAAATTTATTATATTTTCTAGCTATTTTTCTTTTTTGATAATTTTAAATATTATTCTGTTATAGACAAGTACTGTCAAATAAAAAAAAAAGTTGGGAACAGAAAATTTTGTAATGCTTTGGTTTATTAAATAAAAATTATTAACTTTGAGAAAAATTCTTTAATAATTTTTATAGTTTTTATAGATCATTGTAGCTCACCAACTGGTAAATATTAAAATTATAAGAAAATCACTTGCTCTGTTTCTTTCTGCATTGCCAATGTGTTTATTAAAAGCACTTGGATTCAATACTTAGAATTTAAATTTATTTTGTTGTTTAACGACGCTGTCAATTGCCAGGATCACATCAGAGTCACCGGTGTGCCGGAATTTTGTCCCGCAGGAGTTCTTTTACATGCCAGTAAATCTACTGACATGGAGCTGTCGTTTTTAAGCACACTTAAAAACCATCGGCCTGGGCCGGGTTTGAACCCGCGATCTTGGGATCCGTAGGGCAGCGTCTAACCAACTGAGCCACCCAGACCGACTACAATACTTAGAAAAAAAATTATTTTGTTCTTTAACGACACTGTCAATTGCCAGGATCACATCAGCGTCGCCGGTGTGCCGGAATTTTGTCCCGCAGGAGTTCTTTTACATGCCAGTAACTCTACTGACATGGAGCTGTCATTTTTAAGCACACTTAAAAACCATCGGTCTGGGCCGGGTTTGAACCCGCAACAATACTTAGAGTAGTAGATTTCCATGAAATGCAGCGTTCTCTCTACAACATGTGTTTTCCTTGTAGCAAATAATGTGGATGCACATGAGCAATATGCATGGCCTGCCTTCAGTTTCCTCGTATTTTTCTCTTACCCATTCTCACACATTACTGCACAAAATGCTGCTTGTTGTACTCTTATACGTACAGAAGAAGTTAAAAATAGGAAATCAACCTTCACTGCCAAACAAAATACTGAAAAACTTAGCTTTAAACCTCCGTAACATTAACAATCGTGATGCACTATTCTTTGTTACATCCACTGCACCTGTACATCATTTGACCTGACTGGCGTGAGGCAAGCACAACCACCAGCCATACTGTTTCAAAGCTTCACATGATATGCTAACCATGCTAATTTGCAGCAAATTTTTGTCCAAAACATACTCCTCAGCAAGCATTACACCAATTGGATTAGTATATAGATAATAGAAAAAGTTAACTAAGGAAAGCTGGCAGGGTATGCAGCACATCATTCACATCCATTGATGCTATGCCCCTGATTTTCTCTACTCATTCTTCAACAAACTGTTCTTGTAAATCAGGGATGCCCAACTGCAGAGTTATTTGTATTTGCTACGAATGATGATGCACAAAGTAATTTTCACTTACCAAGTAATTGTCACTTATACCATTATGATATTGGCTTTTAATGTAATTCATTTTGGATAAAAAGTTTACTCATAAATGTATGTTGCTTTGAAGATTGCCATTACATTTATTGCAAACACATGCAAGTGTGGACATTTATCACTGGGTAGTGATCTGAGTTCCCACTCTTCTTTATTGGAATATTTAACTGCAGTAGAATTCTGTAATGCAAGTAATTCCATTTGGAGATTATGTGCAGCCTCATTGCAAGGGAAATTCAGAGGATTGTTAAATAGATAAATTTTCCAGTTCAGCATTTTCAGCTCCACATGTTATGATTTAAAACTGGCATATAATTGCTGTATAATATCAATATATCTGTTTAGGAGGGTAACATATAGTGAAGACTAGGTGTTTTCTTGGACACAAAAATGTTCTATTTCCCATGGCAAGACCAATCAATTCAGCATCCATAGGAGCCAACTTATGTAGGCAGAATAACAATTAACATAATCCCATGGTACAACAGCCCATCCAAGCCAACCACTGCATCCCCCATCTCTGCCCACCACAGGCATCATGAGTGGGGTGCAGTACTGGAGATGAGATATGGTCCCTCCAGGCCACTTATGTAGTCTTCTCGATCAGGAGTTGCTATTTTTCAATCAAGTAGCTCCTCAATTAACCCTTAGTGACCTAACAAGATTGAGTGCAGCCTGGACTAGGTCTCTCAGCAGGATAAAATCCTGGGAATTGAACCTGGTTCCCCCACTTGGTAAGCAGCAGCACTACCATGGCACTAAGGAGATGACTAGAATAACAATACAATCTAAAAAACAACATTAACATTCCATTTTCACCAGTCTAATGTACTGTCTCATCAACTTCCTACTAAGTAAACAGGATTATGAACAATACCAACACACAATACAGTTCATATCAATAACTTCAACCCTGATGGTGTAACTAACTGTCAAAATAAGTTCAAAAGGAACAAAGAAACAATCTGAAAGCAGACAAATAAAGGAAGAAATTCAGATGACTTACTTTACACCTAAGGACTTAACAACAAATTCAGAAAGATTTTCAACACCTTAATGTCACTCCAGCAAGTCTTTGCATGCTTTGAAGAGGGGAAAGTCACAGTCTAACCTTGCTAGAGACTTTGGCATATCACAATAACTAGTAAGTGTATGGAATCGATGGATAAAACAGGAAGGAAAAGTAGCCAATAAGCCAAGGTCAGGTTGTCCTCAAAAAACTATGAGGAAGTTGGAAAGGATGACTTGTAAGCAGTTGGCTGCTGATCCAAGAAAATCGGCTTGACAAATTAGGAATAATTTCGAGCAGCATCATGGACTGGAGCTATATGTCTCTACTATAAAACAAAGCCTAGTAACAGGTGCATGGGCGTCGCAAAGGGGGGGCAAGGGAGGGCCGTGGCCCCCCCTTGGAAATTAATGAACTTAATGTGCTGACTATTAAACTATTATTTTAATTTTTATGTAAAGAACAATTTCTATCTAGCGCAAATTTATACAGTTATCCGCAACAAATACTATAACTTTTGACAACAAAATAATGAATTACTATTATCTGATTGCAAAATTCTAACATTTGGCCCCCCCCTGGAAAACAGTCTGCCGATGTTCATGAACAGGTGATTTAAATGGTAGATGACCGGCATGTAAACCATTCATAAAAAATAGGAAGGCCAGGATAGAGTTTGCAAAGGAACATCAAACTTGGAAATCTACATATTGGTCTAGGTTTTATGGAGTGATGAAAGTAAATTTCATTTATTTTCTTTTGATAGTGGCAGTGTATATATATATCAACCAAAAAGTAAAGGGACAACAAATCATACAAGGTATGGACCATTAAGCATGGTGAAGGTAGGATCATGATATGGAAATGTTTTTCTAGAAGTGGAGTTTCTTTTTTGCAGCTTAATCAAATTGTTTCTTTATTTGCCGTTGGAACAAAATTACATGTTCATGGCTTCGCCAGGAAAAAAAAATATATATATAAACTACATGAACATGTACAATAAAAAGTAAAATTCCCGACTAAAAGCATGCAACATTCACTTTTTTACATGCTTAGAACCCATAAATTACTGACATTACTTAACATATACTTAATTACAAGTTGGTCCACTAGTCCAAATAGAAGGCAAAATGGATTGTTTCCTGCACAGTGACATATTAGAAATGAACATGGGAGAAAGAATATGCCACATAATTGAATTTTTTATCAGGAAAAGTGATTCAAAACCCACCTCTGGTCACTTAAAAATATTCTTTTCAGATAAAAAAAGATCTGCAGATGTGTTCACAGATCATGGATATACAATGAAATACTGATTTGTCCTTTAGATTCCAAAATGTATTTGTTGTATTCTCACTTAAACCTACAAATTACTTTTGAGCCAGAAGAATTGTTCTTTACTTTTGCATGTAAGGTACTTTTGTTTAAACTAAGCATATTTGTGTACTAAATTGATTATAATTACATACTTTTCAATCATTGATGGTATTGTTTTCTATTACAGTTATCTTTATGTAATTTTAACTAATGCTTTCTACAAAATATTTTCAAATGCTATTTTTACTGCATACCAGACATCTCTATTAAGATCAATTGCAAAGACTGTAACAAAGTGTATATCGGTAAAATGAAAATCAGTACAAAAATTTGCACCAATGAACATCTGAAACAGATGTAAGAAGATATGGCAGTATTTCCTGCACATTTCTGAGACCAGAAATAGGAAAGTAACCTAAACGTATCATTAACTGAACTTGTAAGTTATCCGCTAGAACTTGCCACCTGGGAGAAGATTTTATTTTGAATAATGAACACTGAGTAATAAACTTCAAAACACAGTCTAGATAACACGAGCAAGTTCATCGCATGTTTTCAGTTAATTTGAGCAATTTAATCATGCCACTTACAAACAACTCTGACCAACACACCAGTTGACTTGTAACTAACAATGGAAATGCTTGCTGTTGACAAAATAATTGTAGCAAGTAAAGCACTTTGCACTAAATCAGATCAAAATCTTTAATGTAACTTACTAGTACAACAGAAGAAAAAATTTAAAATGATTGAAATCCAGGACATATTAACATAAACATTTCTATGTCTTATTAAATGTTTCTGTATAAGCATGCAGAATATTCACTTATTTATTGCATTCATTCAAAATCTACTTCATATTATTGAGCATTTTAATACAAACCTACCTTCACATAAAGAGGCAAAGTGCAATCTTGTACTGAAGATCGGACACAGTCCTGCACTCGGCTGCTCACACTGTGGTTATACTGCATGACTGATGCCATTAGAATAGACTGAGCCTCTGCCTTCCCTAATACAGGCATCTGAAGTACAAAAGAATATATGTATGTTTTAGTAGGAGTAAACACCGTTGAAAATAAATAAAGCAAAAACCGCTTTAAGTTTTGGAACCTATCACTGCAGAATACAATTTTATACATCAAAAGATGGCAAAATTTAAGTATCAAAAGGCTGTAAAAGAAGTTTCAACCCTCAATAAAATAAAAGATGATTGTATTTTTAAGAAGTTTACTTATCATCCTTGGGCTAATAAAAAATTTACAAAAATATTTAAAGAATGTGGAGTAACTTTGGTCTCTCAAAATAAATATATAAACAATTTGTTAAGTTTTTTCTAAAAGGGATAAAATTTCAAATTAAAAAATCTGACATTTATCAATTTAGCTGTTTGAGTTGTGACAGGGTTCACGTTGGTAAAACTAAATGTCATTTGGACACCAGAATAAAAGAATTAAGATGTTCTGAGATGTTTATTACTCTTAACTTCACTTTCTACACTGAGCTTACTGGTACATGTTTTGGTTCGGGAAATGTTGTGTTGCAATATTGTGCAAAATACAAATGACGGTTTATTATCTAAAGAAAGTGCAAAAAAAAAAAAAAAAAAAGGACATGCTCCCTAAATGAACTCATAAAAGAAAACAGATAGACCAACAAATGAAATGCTGATTCAAGTGCAACTTTCACTTATTATTATTATCTCAAGAAAGGAAAATTTGGTGGAAAAAGCCTGTCACCTTCCACCTGAATTATTAATTGATATAAATGAATAATATTAATTATAAAGGTTAGATGCATATACAGTAAATGATGAAATGAATAATTACAATACTGGAGTTAAGTGGGACTTATACAAAGTAAGTTATATCATAACATTGAGTCTAAATAACGTTCTGTATGTCATAGGAGCACAATTATTTTGTAACAAACCCCACAAATATTTAAAAGTGCACAATAGAGATGCTTTTAGAACATGGTTAAAGGATTATTTAATCATGACAGCTTTATGCAGTACACATGATTTCTGAATTAAATTAATCTGTATACACTTACATAAGCTTTTAAGACTGACATTATTTCTATACCAACTTATGTATAATTTTATTGATCTTATACAGGATATATTTTAAAAACTTTCCAGCTGATTATCTTAAAAGCAACACATGCACAAGAAATCTATTTATGGTGAGTATTCCTACATTTGAGGGGGAAAAATAATTATATTAGTTACATTTTATTTACTGCATGTTTTCAAATTCAGTTTATGGCGAATTCTTTTTTTTCCTTTTTTTTCTTTGCAGTTTCAGTTGTAATATTAAAGCAAACAACTTTTATTTGAAACTTGTTTTTATCATTCCAATCATTATTTTATAAAATATTAAGAACTTTGACAAAATTATTAATGCTAACATATTGAAAGACTAACTTACTTTAATTTGTTTGAATTTAACAAAAGAAATGTAACACTAGAATGGTCAAACCCATCATTTTGATGGGAGCTCTGTCTTTAGCAGACTTATTTCTTGTAGATGGTATATTCTACAGTTCCATATTCTATGACAGGGTAAGGTTTGTATGTGTGTTACAGCATTTCTTCTCCTTTCCAGACTTGGACCCCACTTAGCAATGGTTGTGTACTCAGATCTCAGATATACATGTTTTACTAGCAATGTTCAGACATTTTTGTCTTGTTTTGATGTATATTATCACTTCCTAAAATATAGGATAATTATTTTAACACCCTGTATGTTCCATATTTTGATTTTAAATCATGTGTTTGTTTGTAAAGCTTACAATTTTACTCACAGAAATAAGAGCTCCAGGATCCTTGATGCTAGCTTTCAGAGAAGCGAAAGCTTTGCTGTCATCAGCAACAGACAGTATCAACTTCACATTTTCAGGTAGCTTCTCGGGTAACCAATCCAACGTCTGTGTGCCATATTCCTTTACCTACACAACAATAAAAGAATGTTGCACTTAATAATGTTACTGTGTTATCTGTATATATTCTTATACCAAAGATACCCGTTTTTCCACTTTTATGCTTATTGTACAGTAGCAGTTTATGTAAGTGCATTGCTTGCACACATGTGAGTGATCTAAAGATGACAGAATAAAGAACTATCTAGTAGAAAATGTCTTTTATAGTCTAGAGGAATTCGAGCATGGAGCTTAGATAAACGACTGTAAATAAATTGTATGTGTAAATACTATGTATGTAAGTTCTTCTGAACTCATGATATAACCTATGTAATCAAAACATATGGATGAATAAATCTTTGAAATCTATGAGTTTTGTTTAAGGGCCATATTTAGTGGGTAACAGATAAAGATTTACAAAATGGCATGGGCAAGGATTTTCTAGAAATAAAGCCCAGATTTCTCCAAAGATTAATTTTATTTAAGCTTAGAATAAACTCTCTTTTAACAAGTTCTTGAAGCTATTGTCTGATACCATTCAGCTAATTTATTTATGGCATAGCTTTTCAAATCGTTTCTTCTGCAAAACTTGGTTGCTCAAATTATTATTTTTTTTCTCACATGAGTTTATATCCATCACTTGCAGGTTATTCATTTTTTTACTTTTTACTTCTTATTTCAGAATTATTTATGCATTTCTAATCCTGACTCTTATTTGCCATGGATTACACATAAATTTGCATCCTTCTTTGAACACTAATATCAGAACTATATTGAAGAATATTAACTGTTGTTTCATGTTGGTTAGCTTAGCAAGCTTAGCAATGATTGTTTCTTGTTCTTTTTACTAATAGATGTGATTAATGCTGGCTATGCTTTTATATTATTGTACCAAATAGTTTCAAATGTAATACAGAGATTAGCAAAACAAAATGTAACACATATAACATAAATTAATACAATGTTACTGAGTAAAACCTCATTTATCTGGTTCTCGTTTATCTGGATTAGATTTGTAGATTTTTTTTTAAAATTTGATTTTCCCATTAGATAAATTTAACTATGATAGCAAGAACGTAACAAGTATGTCTCCAGCTATAAATAGCACTGGAAGAAAGCATTAGCCTTGATCCCTACCCGTCACTACAGCTTCCTCAATCTCCTCAGTTTTCCTACTGTTTTCAAATGGCATGTGTCATTAAGTTTATTGTGTGTGTTTCAATCGGATTATTTTTGTGTCTTATCAAAGTGTTTGGGGAGTGTAATTCAGTATACAAGTTTAAAATGACATCAAAGCGAAAGAGGGTCATGATTTCAATGGGTAAAAAATTGGATGCTATTGATCGAATTGATAAAGGGGAAACATTGAAGAGAATAGCTGCTTAACTGGGAGTTGCTGCGTACCAGCTGACAAACATTATGGGGTATCTGGAGCGAACCTTGTGGATTATAGATGTAGAACTGTAAGTTAATGAAACAGTGTTTTGACAGAGAGTTTAAACTGGATTGAAATTGTAATTTATTACATGGAATAATTCACAGCAAGTACTTGTCCATGGTTACAGCAATCCCAGATTATGATAGATGTAAAAATTGTTTTAGTTGAAACCCTACAGCTCTGCCTACTATTGCCGAGGCACTGTCACATCATAAACATGTGAGGTATTTTTTAAATATTCTTTGACATAAAATTTTACACTTAACTTGGTTTGCCCAAGTGGTCCACAATAATTGCTAATTCAGATGGGTAAAATTAAATCATTATTTTTCTTTCAATTCTTTTACCACAGCGTGCAGCAAAAACAAATATCTTTCTTCAATATTCATGTTTCCCCTCCATTAGCTATTGTAAGGTTATTTCCTGATCAGTAAATTATTAGAATTGTAACAAACAAGTAAACATTGATAAACTTGTAAGAGCAATACGCATTGGATGTTTCAGAACTTCTAGTACTCACTTTGAACAATTCTATAACTACTGGTTTATAGAGTGCCGGTGAGTACTGGCGCAACAAAAGCCCTGTCGATAAATATAAATATTTGTTATGTTTATTATTTATTTATGCCAACAAACTTACTGTTGGTGTTTTTAAACACACAAGCCTCTCAAACTTTGCCCACACACGGCTTGTGTGTTTAAAAACACCAACAGTAAGTTTGTTGGCATAAATAAATAATAATTACAATCTGAAGGTTATTTAATCCTGGGATATAAAGTACTTACAATAGTAAGTCACCATTGGGGTAATTTGTCTCTGATGTGAGACTGCCTTTGTGGTTTACCAGGAGAAATACGAACTGGTTTGAGAATTTAATGTCATTCTGGCAGTTTGTCACAATAGCTCAGTGGTAGAGTATCCGCCTGGTAAGCGGAAGGTCTGTGGTTCAAATCCCAGTTGTGGCATTGAATTTTTAAGTTCCAGTTCTACCTCTCAAAATTTGTTATGTTTATTGATTAAGACATTAACCTCACTAATTTAAGTGCATAAATTAGTAAGATTAATGTCTCAATCAACTGACTCTTCAAGTTCAATTGACCAATAAATTACTGTTACTAGCTTCTTTACCAACTGAAGTAATCTACAGAGAGCTTCAATAACAGAAGTAGAGTTTTGGAAGTTATGGTACCTTCCGAAACCAGAGGTAAGAAACATTTTAATGCAATAAAATGTTCAGTTGCCAAATTCTGCTTGACAGATTTTTAAAAGTTTGTGAAATGAGTGTTTCTCTAAAAGCAACACTAGGGTAAGTAAAGACTTTTGTTATTCACTGATTTGCAGTTACACAGAAATTGTCAGTGTTCAGTCTCTGATGAATAAAGAACAAGTGTGCTATAGCTAAGCAAAGAGGTATTGCTACTTACCTGGTCTATACCATCTATTATAATGACCTGAGGTCGATGCAAGCAAGAGGCAGCTAATAAACGAGGAAGTAACTCCTTGTAGCTTTCAACACTCTGAAACAACCAAAATATATCCAATAGCATAACATTATAGTATAAAATTAGCAATAATAAGGGCTTTTTTCCTTTCTTACACTATTTGATTTAACTCAATCCTATTATTTTACTGAATATCTAAAGTAATAGTTCACAAACTTCTCCAGCTAATGCCTCCCTTCAAAGTGTGAATTTCCATAACCCCTATAGTATAGTGCATTCGTAGCATGGCCGAACTGGCCTGTGGTGGCACTGAACTGGGCGAGGGCTGGTACACACTTTCACATGACTTTCTCTAATCTTGTACTAACCATTCTAACAAACTCTTATTCCTATATCTTCTTCATGTTAGTTGAGATAAAAATTTGCAGAAATTATTTTATTGCTTATTTTCTTGTAGGTGCAAGGGGAATATACGAATACAGTAGACTTTGAGCAATAGTCAGATCTTTTAAAGGTTTCAAATTCTGTTCTCTTTGCGCTGTTAGCATATAACAAAAATGAACAATAATGTTCCATTTGACAGAAGTGTAAGTTCCCCAAAACTCACACAAATAACAAGGAATATCTCCGAAGTGGTTCACTCTACAAAAGAATTTATTTAGACATAAATTGTGTGTTTAAGCTGGATCTACATTTTTGTATAGTAAAATTTGGTCTATCTTACAGTTTACCAGTTATGCAAAAGTCATCAAGAGTAAACAGGTAGGCTATAGCCAGAAAATTCAAAACATACATTTCATTTGCCATAAAAATATCTCAAACATATGGGATTTCAATCAAAATCGCTAAGAGCCATTTTCCAGAAAATCAAAATTTTCAAAAGATTTTCCACGTAAAAGGTAGTTTAGGGTGGAGGAATTTTCTTTGAGTTATTCTGTGTGGACACCAGCAGCAAGTCTGATGGCATAAATAATAATTACCATCTAAAGGTTATTTAATCCCGGAACATACAGTACTTGTGATTGTAAGTGGACATTGGGGTATTTATGTCTGATCTGAGATTCCCTTTGTGGTCTACCAGGAAAAATATGAGTTGGTTGGAGAATTCAATGTCATACTGGCAGGTTATCACAGCAGACCAGCTGCACATAAAGCGGAAAGTCTGTGGTTCAAATCCTGGCTTTGGTATTGAATTTTTCAGTTGTGATTCTACCTTTCAATGCATTGTACTAGCTTACTTCCAGTGTTTTTGTTTGATTCGTTTTGAGTGTCCCACAATAGGTCTGCAAAAACCTTTTTATCCTATTGCCGCATTGCATGTTAGGTAATTCATAATAAATTCAATAAGTCATTCATAATAAACCATAATGGGACTTTTGATTCTAAAATTTACATTGTTACTTATTATACGTAGACTTAATGAAAGAAAAATATTGTTAAAGTTGCACTCACATGTTTTGCCCAAGATTGCTGCCCGCTTGTAAGGACTGAACATTGGTCTACAATGCTCTGCAAGAGCTGTTCCAGTGTGTGACTCTGCGCAGTGACTGACACAAACCTCAAGAAGAGAAGTGCATCAGACTGCCAGGTGTGACAGCACTGTGCTGCTCGTGCTATTAGTGTGCTCTTTCCACAACCTCGTGGTCCATGAATAACCAAAGGATATTGACTCTCTCCAACAATATAACTGCACAGAACAGAGAAAACATATTTTAAATGTGAGAAGCTCAAGAATGGGAAGTAAAATAATAGAAACACTTCCTTATCCACATTATTTTGTATTTACAAGTGCCCTTTTACAACAAGTTACCTTCCTCTGATGATACTCGTTGGAATGGCGGGTGAAACGTCAGGGGTTCACGCATCGACTCAACCATGGCCAATAAGCCCAAAAACATCATTTTACTGGATAGACGTCGGCCATGAAAGTCTAAGCTCACAAATGTGAGACTTTCATTGCATTTTTGGATTTTTAGGCCTAAGAATGGGAGTTTTTGCTCAGATTCAATTTCTGTGATAAATTTTAAATACAGTTCTTGAAGGTTTAGCAATTTTGAGAAGTCTTCAATATGTTTCCTGGGGATGATGGAAAATGTGTTGTCTACATATCAGAGCCAGGTCTGGAAGATCCATGGGAAAGCTTTTGTGATCCTTGTTTTCAGGTTACTTATGAAGAGGTCTGCTAAAATCAGTGAAAGTGGGTTTCCCATTGCTAGGCCATCATAGAAGAGTTATTATTTATTTGCTTATATTTGAAAGAAGCTAGTAACAATGAAGTAATATATATATGTATATACTTACAACTTCAGTATCATAATTAGTGTATTCAAAGTGCAAAGACGCTCCTCCCCCTCTGTGGCACAACAATCCATCTGGCCAAGGTTTACCACCTGACTACTATGTCCTCCCTCTGCTCACTACAGGCATCATGAGTGGGGTGCAGTACTGGAGGTGGGACGTGGTCAGTGCCTCAGTCCCTCCCGACCATTTATGTGGTCTTCTCGACCAGGGGTCACTACTTTTCAATCAAGTAGCTCCTCAATTCGCTCCTCAGAGACCTAACAAGGCTGAGTGCACCAAGTCTCCCCATGGGAGAAAAATCCCCTTGCCGGTACCAGGAATAGAACCTGGGACTCTCACTTTCAGGAGTGCTACCACTGTGCTTAGGAGACAACTGAGAGACACTAATTGGCTCGCAAAATATTTCTGCACTGTAAATGAGATTTACCTCTTAATCTCCTGCAAAACTGCTTCCCTGTTAATACTGCATTGTGCTGCTCTTTGACAAAAACTGGTCTGTTGCATTAGTTCTTGGAAAAGTCTGCTATCAATACCATAGCTGGATTTCAGAACAACCTAAAACAAAAAGAATACTTAAATAGGTATGTTTTATTTGCCATAATACAGGGAAGGCATTTACAGTAATTTTAATATTTCCAACATGATAAATGGATGCTATTGTTAAATTACACTTCATTTATTTATACATCCTTATGAGCCAAGTTTTTTAAAAAAAGGTGAGACCATTCATTACAATCAGGCAGATAATTTGTAAAGTTTATGTAATGTACTGTACCATAAAATAAATCCATTTAAATATGTATATACATATGTGGGACCATAACTAGAACTCTACAAAACAAAGCAAGGAAAGAAACAAAACTAATGTTCATGGCAGTTCCTGTGTTCATCTATGGCAGCAAATTGTGGATAATGAAAGAAAAGGATAAACAGAAAATCCAGACAGTGGAAATGAGATTTCTACAAAGAACTAAAGGATGCTCTAGAGTGGGCTTAATAAGAAACAAAACAATCTGAGAAAAACTGAGTATTTATAAGTTAAATGACAAAATCAAAGAAAATAAACATATGGAAAGAGCACACAAACCGCAAGGATACCTCTTTTAATTAAGAGGTAAAAACCAACAGAGGCAGCTATTCAGGAGTAGTAGGCGAAGTGGCACTTCACGAATATCTCTATCTTGCCATATTTACTTTTAAAATGGGGTAGTAAGGGGTAGTGATGCGCCTCCTATAGCCTCTCCTACCCAATTCCCATCCTCATCCTGCCCGTGGTGCACCCTGCTTTTAACAGATGAGGCTCTGGGGACCGAATCACAGCGGTATAACTGTTTCATCTAAAATGGAGGAAATGTCATTTACATATGTGCTGGCCTATCACAGCACAACAGCGTCCCTCAGAGGCACATGAGGGGAAGGTCGGTGGATCTAAATATCATCTATTTAGTCCTCTCGGCTAGGTCCGATGGACCCGTTGACCAACGATAGGTGTGGTCCCCCTTGCAAAATGGGGGTTTAAGTCAGGTGATGTAACTGCCACATTGTAAAACTGGTGCCCGTTAAGAAAACAGTTACATGAAAGCCACATACATGAATATGAGTCCTAAAGATAAACATTCCGGAGTTAAAACTGTCCCCCAATCGGATCTCCGGGTGGGGACATCTTTAGGCAAATTTCATCACAACAGTTCCAATACTTTAAGAATTCTACAATGGAATGCAGGAGGCATGTCCCAGCCTAAAAAACAAGAGCTAATGAAAATATTAAAAGACCAAGATATAGATGTCTTCACAGTACAAGAAGCCAATATATCACAAGAACAGGAAATATACTTTGAAATGGATCAGTACACTACACATATACTTCCAAAGGCTCGTCAAATAGCAAGTGGTATTCTTACAGGAATTAAAAGAAATATGAAAGCTACTATCCAAATCCAAAAAACAATGGAAGAACAAGATAAATCAGAAATAGTTAAAATTGAAGTATGGAAAAGTAACTACCACTATAGAATTTACAGTATCTATAATCCTCCAGACAATACACTAGATCTAAATTCTATTCCCATAGAACCCAAAAGTATTTTAATAGGTGATTTTAATGCACACTCCCCTAGGTGGGGCTACAGAGATATAAATTCAGCAGGAAGAGTCATAGAAGACCTATTAAACTCGTCAACAATGGAATTAATATTTAATCCAAATGATCCACCCACTTACCTTCATTATAATGGTTCGGGTACAAATCCTGACCTTCTGATAGTGTCATCTGACATAATTGACAATACAAAAAGAGAAATAATAGAAGACCCAGGTTCAGGCCACAGAATCACCATAAACTCCATAAGAGGTCTAATAAATAAAAGTAACAAACCAAAAGTTAAAACTTCTTGGAATTTTAAAAAAGCAGATTGGTCCAGTTTCCAAAATGAGATAGAAGGGAAGTGTAATATACTGTTAGAATCAGAGTTCAAGTCAACAGATGAAATGAATAAAAAAATTTGTGAAATATTATTGACAGCAGCCAAAACACATATCCCCAAAGGAAAGTTAAAGAAATATAGCTACTTTTGGTCTCCATCTTTATCTAAGTTAAAACACGAAATAAATATAGCAAGAGTCAAAGCCGAAAGAACCAATTGTCCAGAAGATGTACAAAACTGGAGAAGAAAAGCAGCCATTTTTAAGAAAGAATTAATTACAGCAAAAAGGGCCAGTTTCACAAATTTTGTAGAACATATGGACTATAGGAAAGATGGAAATAAAATATACAAATTCCTTAATAAAACAAAATTCTCAAAAAATACAACTGAACCATTAAAATATAATAACAAAAGCTTAACTACAGATAGGGAAATAGCAGAATCCCTTAACAAGTTTTATGCTCAGTCACAAAGCGTACCCCAAGCGTATAAAAAACAAGATAAGGCTATCCAAAAAACTATCAGAGAAACTAGTAAGCCAAAAGGTATACGAAATGATATTTTTATTCAGGATTTTAATGAAACAGAACTGGATTTAGCAATAGAACAATTACAGAACAAAAAATCTCCTGGACCTGACAAGATCCATCCAGAGTTTATTAAACACCTTGGCAGGAAAGGAAAAGAAATCCTACTTAAGCTGTATAACACGTGTTGGAGAATGACTGTACCTTCCGACTGGAAAAAAGCCATTATCATCCCGATTTTAAAGAAAAACAAACCCTCAAACAATATTAATAGTTTCAGACCAATATCTTTGACCAGTGTTATTGCAAAAGTGATGGAAAGAATGGTGGCATCTAGACTTAACTGGTTCCTAGAATATTACAACTTAATTAATAGTTCACAGACCGGCTTCAGACAGAATCATAGTACAAGTGAAAATGTACTCCTACTAAGCCAAGACATCAAGGAAGCTTTCAATAGAAAGGAGGATACCTTGGCAGTATTCATTGATTTTAAATCGGCATATGACTCAGTCTGGAGAAATAAATTAGTTGAGAAGTTGCAATCAATAGGTGTGAAAAGTAACATGCTTAAGTGGATAACTCAGTTTATTTCACAAAGATTTTGTGCCACAAAATATAATACATACATTTCCAAATATAAACAAACACACCGAGGACTTCCACAAGGTGCTGTTCTGAGCACAACACTCTTTAACATATATATAAATGACCTTCCATCAATAATAAAAACTTTAGAAACCAAAATTGCTTTATTTACTGACGATGTAGTCATTTGGACTTCAGGCTCTTCAAAAAAACCTGAATTAATTAAAGACAGAATAGAAACAGCCCTAAACAAAGTACATGAATGGAGCTCCAAAAACCTCATGACTATCAATGTGGAAAAAACAAATTATGAATTATTTACACTAAAATACAAACCAGTTAATATTAGCATAAATTATAATGGTAAACCACTCAAAGCAGTTGATGATGCCAAATACTTAGGCATCACTTTCGACAGAAAGCTAAGTTGGAAAAAACATATAACAAACATCTCAGAAAAGGTTGAAAAGAAATTGCAAATCCTGAAAAGGTTAGCTGGTGCTAAATGGGGCTGCTCAAGGAGAGTCCTTAACACAACATACAAAATGTATATTAAACCAAACCTCTTGTACTGTTCTGAAGCTTTAATAACAGCAGCAAATGCTAACATCAATAAACTTGAACAAATACAAAATCAGGCTCTTCGCCTAATCACTGGAGCAGTTAAATCCACACCTATTGATGCCATGCTTGCCTTAACACGGACCCCATCAATAACAACAAAAATGGAAGAACAAGCATTGCTCCAACACGAGAAAATGTTACGACTGCCAAACTCTAAATGGACAGAAGAGAACCTCCCCCCTTCAATCCTTAAAACTCATAGTAGTTTCCTAGAAAAGGTAACACAGATTAAATCCAAATTGAACATTCCTAACACCAGAGAAAATCTACTTATTAGAGAAAATCCATTGGAATTATTGCAACCTACCTTCAATTTGGAATTAATAGAGGAAATAAGTAAATCAGACACACCAAAAGAAATACAAAAACTTCTAGCTCTGGAAACAATCAATACTAGGTATCCCACAGAAGAATGGCTGAACATATATACTGATGGATCCTCGAAGGAAAACCTTACTGGAGCTGGAGTTACATGTTCACATTTTTCCTTTTATCATTCTGTTGGCAGAGACACAACAAATTATGATGGAGAAATAGAGGCTATATACATTGCTCTCCGACAATTATTAAATCTTCCCTTAAATAAATTTAACAAGGCAGTCATTCTTTCGGATTCTAAAGCTGCAATTCAGGGAATATGTTCAAATACTACAAAGAAGTCAACAAAAATTAGAGAATGCTACAAAATGTTAACACAACTCCAAAAAGTTAATAAGACTGTTCATCTCCAATGGATTCCAGCACACTGTGGAGTCATGGGGAACGAAGCTGCAGACTCACTTGCAAAGAAAGCCACAACAATAACACAAAAGTCTAAATTCAATTTCTCATATTCCTCAATAAAACGCTTGATCATTAAAAATGTTTGTCATTCATACCTACAAGAAATAGAAACAAATGCCAAAGATAAAAAATGGATTACACTACTTTCCAATCCAGATATAATCCCCCAGAGACCAAGGAAAACAGCTGTTGCAGCCTTCCGACTATTGACAAATCATGACTGCTTAGCAAGTCATCTCTACAGAATTGGTATCTCAGCTTCACCGATATGTGTCTGTGTAACGATCCAGCAGAAATGAATGAAGACCACTTGAAGACCTGTGAAGCATTAAGATCAGAAGAAACTACAGTTCAAAAGTATTGGAAAGCACGAATGCTAATGGCTTCATTGCCAGATGCAAGGCACTAGAAAACAACAACAACACTTTTAAAATATATTTATCTTAACAAATTATCTTAACAGGTGCACTAAAGGAGAATGCTAGACTGTATACTGTGCAGTTCAATAGAAATGTATGTTTGAACAGGCTTTTCCTGCAGTTAGTGATTGATGAAGTACTCTATTTAAGTAAGTAAGAATTAGCATTCTGTAGTCATGATGAAACAACAGACTCAATCATGGAAATTTTAAGGAACTGTTGACGTTGCTGGTATCTAGGAGTTCAACAGAACCAGTATTCCAAGATAAAAAGTGTGTTCGGTGGCAAATTAAAATGTGTATAAAATCAACTATTGGACTGCATTTCAGACTACATCAAGGCTTTGGTGAAAGCTGAATTGGAAACTACTAATGTTTTTCTGTCCAGGTAGATGATATGACACATATTACACAGCTATCTCAAGTTCTGTAGTACTGAGGTATGTTAATGCTGAAGGATCTGTGTAGAGCTTTTCTTAGCTTTCTAGGACGTAAGTGCTGACAGACCATTAGAAACTTTGTTTATTTTATTGGACAACATCTTGGAACTATTTGGCCACAAGCATAAATTAGTAGGGCAGTGTTAAGATGGTACAAGAGTGTTGTCTGACCATTTAAATGGACTCCAGAACAAATTAAAGAAAAAGCTCCTTTTACAGTATTTGTACACTGTACAGTATTTGTACATTGTCTAAACCTAGTCTTACAACAATGTTGGAAAAAAATATGACAGTATAATATATTTTTCTTTGAGTACTGGAATTGCTACCTTTTTCCATCACTCTGCAAAGAGAACCTATGCAAATACTTCTGTATCGGGAACATGCATTCCAACTGTAACATTATTCTGCTGGAGCTCCAACTCAAAATTGTTGCATGTAATTGTGGATGATTGGGAAAAGTTGAAAGAGGTTTTTAAAGCCATAGTTTGCTGTGAACAGTCTGATGGTAAATTCATTCTGCTTGCCAGAGGCTTCCTGAACATCAACAATTTTGAATTTGCATTTCGGTAGCAGTATTTTATGATATATTTTGTTTGACAGAGATATTGTTCAATGTTTTGCAGAAGAGGTCACTGGTTATGAACTATTGCAAATGAAAAATAAGGACCACTTGTGATATGCTAAGAAACAAGAGGAATGAACAATATTTTTCAATTATGTTTGAAAAAGCCAGCAAAATGGCAGGTATGCACTTCTCACGACAGTACAGTTCCCTTTCTCATGATGAATGTGTTTGAATGTGTCGAACTTTGTATTACAAAATTCTGGATCAAGTTTTGATGGAAATGAATAAGAGATTTTGTGATAGTGAAAAAATTAAATTTGTTTGCCTGGCCGATACTACAAAATTTGAAGAATACCATGCATGTTTTCCTTCATGTGCACTCGAAAACTTGCAAAATTTCTTTGGGCATGTATTCCCCAAAACACATGTTTAAGAAATGAACTTTCTATTGTGCATACCAATGAGAAGTATGGAAATATTCCCACTGGAAAGATGCTAGAAATGCTTTTAATGTGGATATGGATATTTTTACAGATACCTATAAACTGTTCTCCCTTATTCTGTGAAGTTCTTGTACTACCTATAATATCCATGGAATGAAGCTTTTCTTGCCTAAAGCGTATAAAAACATACCTGAGGAATATGATGTCAGAACAGAGACTTTCTTCTTTAGTGAATATTTCAATTCAGAAAGAACTTCTGGTGCAGTTAATAAAAACACAGCCATTCAATGAAGACTTCACAGTCTTAAAGAACCAAAGGATTGATTTGGTTTACAAGAAATAACTCAATACAATTATTAAAATAAGCTTTATAAATATAGGTGTACCTTCTTTTCCCCTAACGCTTCACCTAATTTCCCAACCACAAGCCACCACTGCAAACCAATAGGGAAAGCAGACATCGGATGCCTCAGAAAAAGATTGGAATAAATAAAAAATGTGAAGATGGAACATGTGGAAACATCTAATCCTTGAAGTGTAGTAGAAGAATAAGAAGAATAAGAATGAGGATGAGGAGGAGGAGGAGGAGGAGGAGGAGGAGGAGGAGGAGGAGGAGGAGCAGAAGAAGAAGAAGAAGAAGAAGAAGAAGAAGAAGAAGAAGAAGAAGAAGAAGAAGAAGAAGAAGAAGAAGAAGAAGAAGTAGAAGAAGTAGAAGCAGTAGAAGAAGTAGAAGAAGTAGAAGAAGTAGAAGAAGTAGAAGAAGTAGAAGAAGTAGAAGAAGTAGAAGAAGTAGAAGAAGAAGAAGAAGAAATCTAAATATTTACAATATCTTTTCTACATTGTATGTAATAAAACGAATATTAAGGAAAGAAATAGAATGTATAAACAAAGTACTAATGCTAAGCACATTTTATAAATATGTATATAGTATTCATATATATTTAGGGTCATGAAGAAATGGGTTTAGTCCACAAATAAAGCTCTGGAAATATGCATTTACCATAAATGTACTGCATAACTTAAATCAAGAAACGTAATAGTAGCACAATCAACAAGATAAAACACAGTCTTTTTATCCTGAAGGAGGCCATGGAGTCTGGAATGGCCGAAAGCTTGATGTTCATAAATCTGACATGGCTGATCACCTTTGAAGCATTGATTAATAACCTTGCCGTGAAAGCTTCAAATATTACAAGAGAAAACACATTCATGAATTCCTTTTTATGGCTTGGTCCACTTCCAGAGCATTTAAACTCTGCAAACAGCTTAGCACAAACAGATAAACAAATAAATAAATATAAAACATAAAGCATGTGTAATTGATATTTTTTTATGCCAAACAAATTGCTGCTGGTGATTTTTAAACATACAAGCCGTGTGTGGGCAATGTTTAAGAGGTAGAATCAGAACTGAACATGTGCAATATTCCTAAGAATATGCTAAAATAGATTGAGGGACACACATGCATGCACAAGAGATGAATAATTTAATGAAAACACTTGTATTAAAGTTTATATTACACTGAAAGAGTTTTCATGAGAGGATAACCTACAAATGACTCTTATTCATAATTTTCACATCTTATGATTCAAAATGATTCGGTGAGCTATTATACAGAATACAAAGAAGAGAAAGAAATCTGGCAAAACTGGAAACTGTATATCAAAAGCTATGATATGTTGTTCCTCATAATAAATCTAATTGTTTCTAATATGTGTAACAATAAACATTTTTACAGATATCTTACCGTCCTAATCTGTGTTAAAAAAATTCCTCTTGTGTGTATTATAGTTCTTCCACAGTGACTGGTTTATTGAACAGCAGAATGATGCTTAGTAGGTAAATGAAGGTATAATTAATACAACTATTAGACATCTTTCACTTATTTAACCCTCTTTGAGAACCCAGATCTGCTCTTAACAATCTTCATAGGACTAACCTTTGCTTGATCCTCATCTATAATAGAGTCCATAGACGCTTTGAGATATTTTGTCAGCTGTGAAGTGACCTCTGCGATATACTGAGCATGATCAGGAATCTCTGGATCAATTCCTCCCTCCACCCATCTTACAGGCATCCTTAATATGTGCTTTTCATTCAGTTGATTCTGAAACAGTACATTTAGCAATACTTTAAGTTCTGTCACTGTATATTTTTGAAAATTCTTTATTTTCGTTAATATTTTATGTGTTAAAACTAGTATAGTAAGATAAACATTCCTGCTTTAAATTAAAAAAAGAAATGCATTAAGGTCCATGGTAACCTACAATTGAGTATCGTTGGTGCCCCCTGCCTAGCAACATAAGAGCACAATAGATATACAGAAAGCCCTCAACTTATCACACAGCAAAGTAATCTCATAGTTAAAACAAAACACCAGGATTGATTAGCAAAACCTTTACATATGTAAAAGAACAGGGTGATACTCCGGACACTAGAGTTTTTCATCAGCCTCAGTCACTGTAGAAAATGTCGATGCAGTGTGCCATTACAACACATATTCACCCCAGGTTCCTGTGCTCTTGGGTATTTGCCCAGTTTGCCCATTGGTAAACATCTGGCAGAGAGAAAAAGTATGAGAGAGAGAGAGAATAGAATGAAGCAACAAAAGAAAAAATAAACAGGCACACACAACTAGTTTTAAAAACCAGTCTTCTTCTGGCCACGACGGTATATGTCTTAAAGTACAGAAAAAATATAAAGACATTCTTGTAATTGCCTAAGACAACTAATAAACATTGCATAAATGAAGGCATATGCTCAATTGTTTAAAACAGGCACCAGCAGGGTTTGCCTGATCAAGCCTTACTCTGGCTCACTGCTAGTTTAGAGCCTCAGTGCGGCTCTTGGGTCACATCAGTGGCGTGCTTTATTGATGACACAACTAATCATACAGTCGGTCAAATTAACATGAAAGTATGTTAATAATGAACCAATATTCTACATTTATACCATTATAAAGTGTGTGTATGCAATTGAGTGCCTGGGTGCAACAAGAGCGTTAGTGGAAAAATGCCATGTTGAGATAAATGGTCTCAAAGTTCTGAAAGTGTAGGAATCGTTTAATAAAGCACTAATACATTGAGAATCAGATTTATTCTCAATAATATGCAAATGTCTAATATTATTATTTATTTATGCCAACAAACTTACTGTTGGTGTTTTTAAACACACAAGCCGTGTGTGGGCAAAGTTTAAGAGGCAGTTTGTCACAATAGTTCAGTGGTTAGAGCGTCCGCCCGGCAAGCGGAAGGTCTGTGGTTCAAATCCCAGTTGTGGCATTGAATTTTTAAGTTCCAGTTCTACCTCTTAAATGTCTAATAGTTTGTCATAACATCCTTTCAAATTTAATGATAAAAATATAAATATTGACATATATAGGAACAAAATTAACGCTGTTATTGCATAGAATATACACTGTTCAGCCTTTTTATTTTATAATTGTTTCAATTTTAATACATTTAGGATTATTGAACAATCTTTAGGCCTCAGATTCTGATTCAACATCTGACATGTTATTTGGGACAGCATTATTCACACATTCCGTGTTTAGGACACGTGTAAACCACTCAGCATTTTGTGGTTTCAAAAATTTACATAGTGACAAAACATGTGTTTTTTAGCATGATTTACTCCTGGTTTTGGCTCATTACTCAAATTATGGGCTGTGTAACTAAAAAAAGGGAAAGAGTGATTGAAAAAATTAAATGGTTGATATATTGCAGTGTATGTATTTGAACCATATTACATCCTTTGGAGAGTAGTGTATACGACAATACTTCTGGATGCTAAATCTGTAATCTTTGGCACGTGGTGTCTTAAAAACACTGGAGTAGGAGCCTTTGATCAATCTTTAATTCAGGGAACCAGCATTAATGACATTGAACGGTTTTGGGGACACTCTACAATCTTCCAACATTTTCAAATATTCAGAAGGAATGTTTTCAACCCTCCTTACCAGCATAGCGTAATTCCCATAAACTGTATCCAACTCTAATTCTGATCATTTTATTTTACCATTATTAAATAAATATGCATATTTACTTTGTCATTGTTGGCAGCCCTCTAATTTCGGGAAGTTGTTAAATTGATTTTCATCGAAATAAAGAAAAATAAACTTAGTTCACTAGAAGATATTGCAAAGAAAAATTTAAAAATGCGCGCCTCTTCTTGCAACAAGATTCAACTGGCTTTAACTTCTTGGCTGGTATTTTCTTTCCTGTGCGTTCGGATATATGCATCTTATCAGAATTTCGATGTTTCTTAGCAACATTTCGTTTCCACAATTCAGAATCTTGTTGTCTACCCCAACACCGTTACTTTCATTGTCATCAGTGATAATTTCTTCTTCCGAAGTAGCATACTGATCAATTGTGTTTATCTTTACCTTGTCTGCCCGGCCATGTGGTGAGAATGAATGGCTTGGTTATGGGTGCAACAAAAGTATAACACACGATCTACTTTCCAAGGAGCTCCAGCCATCAAGTGACGTCGTACCGAACTAATTTTTGTACAGATGATAGTTCAATGTTTGACGAACACATTGCATGCATTTACGCAATAACAGCGTTAGCTGGCTAACGCTCTTGTTGCACCCAGGTACTCAATTACAAACACATTCTATAAAAATATAAAACTGATGAGAATGAAGTGTTTAAAACAATGGATTGTATTAATAGATTGAAAACTATGTCGATATTTATAAACACATTTTGCTCCAACTTACTTGTAATAATATTAATCGACTAGTTTCGGAGAAGGTCCTCTCCATCTTTCAGCTGTTGATCGACTGGTTCAATATCAGGTAACTGCCTGCCCTTTCTCTCATTGCGTGCTCTGCTGTTCTTCCTATTGGCTAGTTGTAAGACATCATCTATGATTGGTATATATTGTGAAATTCAGAGATCAGCTAATTTCAATCCTTAATGATGCCCAATGGAGTCTTGGGCAAAACGTCAGATGCTTATTCATCGACTGGACCATGGCCTACAAGCCCAGAAACTACGTTCTATTGGATTTCTGTATGTCAACTCTATGTATCTCTAATATTCTTATACTCCTTAGGTTTTAATTTATCTTCATCATTAAGTCTCTGCTGTCTCTTGAAATATTGCTTAGTGTTGTTTAGTTGTCTGTTTACTTCCTTTTGTCCTACAGGTTTTATTTGTTGTATTGGACCTTTCTTTGCTAACTGATCTGCATATTCATTGTCCAAAAGTCTAACATGGGCTGGGATCCATTGTAGAGTGACATGATTTCTCGTTTCAACTGCTTTAATTAGGCTTTTTATTTCTTTGATATTTCTTGTTGTTATATTGTTGTAATTTACTATTCCATCTATGGCTCATTTTGAATCTATAAAATGACTATTTTTTGTTTTATGTATGGTCTGTATAGGATGTTCTGTAGTGCTACTTTTATAGCTGTTAATTTTCCATCATAATGGTTTGAAGTTTTATCTAGTGTTAGATACTGTGCAAAGCGTTTACAGCATGCTCCTGCACCAGCGTCTTTTTTATTGATGAGGGATCCATCTGTATATATTCGGAGCCATTCTTTTTCCGATATCTTTCATTTTCCATGGCTATTGCTATGGCTCTCATTTCACCTGGTATATTGTTTTGTTTGTGTATTGTATAGACGAGGTCATTCTGATATTGTATGTCAATATATTCTGTTGGGCTCGTTACCTCTGTTGCTATTATATTTGTTGTAATTATGTTCTTGTGTTTTGAGTTATTAATAAATGTTCTGAAGCTTATTTAAATTTTTGAATTGCTTATAGTGTCTGCTGTGTGATACTACTTGTATCTGTTTGCATTGGCTTGTAGTTTTTGTGCTAGGGTAATTGCTTTCAGTTTAGGTTCCAATCCTATGGCCATGTTTTTTGTGAAGCTTTGAAGTACTGCAATTGGTGTTGCTTTTACAGCTCCTGTTATTATTCTTAGTGAATTATTTTGTGAAATTTCTAGTTTACGTTTGAGTCTCTTGTTTACTGCCGCTAGCAGTTCTTCTCCGTATAGCAGGTTGGGTTTTATGTATGTTTTACAGGATGTGGAACAGGACATGAAAAAAATGGGAATAAGAGGCTGGAAGGGGAAAGCACAGGATCGAGACGAATGGAGGAGAATTGAGAAGGAGGCCAAAAGCCACAATGGGTTGTAGCGCCAACTAGATAGATATATGTATTATTAACCTCTGTCCATGTTTCCACCCCATTTTATTCAGTCAGGTACCTTAAAATGTTCTTTTTGTTGATCTTATTTGTTATGCTGTTTACATGTTCTTTCATTGATAGTTTTTTATCTAATTCTAACCCAAGATACGTTGTTGTAGTCGCTTCTTGTAGTTTTTGTTGTTGATTTGCACGTATATTTTCTGTTTTATGCTGCATTGTGAATAGTTGATAGAGTTTTTCCTGTATTTATTTCCATATTGTTGTTATTAGTCCACTGTTCTAGGGTTATGATTGCATTCTCCATTGTTGTATGTAGTTTTTTGTAATGTTTCCCATATCTTATATTCTTTTCTGAAGTTCATATTACCACATCATCAGCAAACATTCCTACTTGTATGTTACCTATTTTCTTTATTGCATCTACTAGGTCGTTTATATAGGTATATGTTGAACAGAATGGCACTTGTAACAGAAGCTTGAGGTGATAGAAAAATAACAGGACTGATTTTTACCAAAAAGGTGAGTCGACATGTTCCAGTAAATTATAAGTAAGTGTTGTGTAGTGTTATTAATTGACTCACCTTTTTGGTTTCAATTGATTATTATAACACTTATTCAAGATGCTCTCGGGCTTCGAGCCAGGTGTAGTGATGAAAAGACATCGATGGGAGAGATGTACACTCCCGAAACGTCGATGTCTTTTCATCACTACACCTGGCTCGAAGCCCGAGAGCATTTTGAATATGTTCGTCGCCAGGAAAGCTTCAAATCATATTTTATTACAACACTGTTTTCAAACTTCCAAGAAAGAAGATAGGACTGATTTTGCCATTTTGTCACAATATATACTTGTTAGTATAAATTAAGTTGTGGTTATATGCTAAGATAGATTATTACTTTAAGATCCTTTTGTAGTGTCTCCAGCCTGCGATGAAGCTCTGCCTCTCCAGGAGATGCAGCATCTTGTGACTGAGCTGCAGAAGGAGCATAAACTCTATACAGCCATATGCACCTACGAGCTAGCTCCTGGCTCATACAGACTGTATTGTGCACTTCCTGTAGAAAAAGAATAAATTTGTATCCTATAGAGAAAACCAGGGAAAATCATTTCACAGAGTAAATTCATGGAAACATTTCTATGGAATGCTACTACTATGAAAATCAAGGCTTCGAGATTTGTTCTTCAGGTTTGCAAAATCACTCTTTTATTTAGAGAAATAAACAGCACTTTTACTCACAAAAACATTGCAAAACTTCCAAAACAGTACATATCTATTTACCTGCTCCACAACTGTGGTGAGATATGTGTCCCTCAACTCTTGTGGAAATACGTTAACCATGACAGCTAGAGTTCGTTCTATTTCAGAACGCCATTCTCCAAGTGCTCTTTCTTTCTCTTCTGGAGAGTTTTCCTGAAATCATTATGTGCTTATTAGTGATACAGAAGCTAAAGTAGGTACTAATTTTTATTTATTATCTTCACGAGTCTCACATTAAATTGATGATACTGTCATTGTTGTCCATCAACAGAGCATTATAAGCCAAATCAGCTTTACAAGAAAAGTATTAAGTAAGTGTATAAGTTAAATTTCTTTGAGCAGTTCTGCATTTGATACCAGTAGCATAACATTAAAAAAATCCCTCTTTAGACTGTGTAAAGGCAATTAATTGCCTTTAGCTCTTACAAATATTTCTTAGGAAAATTTATGGATTTGTCAGATAATTTTCCCTCTAAGTTACTCTTTTCTTTTAACATCTACTACAATAGCTTTTTGAGGAACCTCTTGGATTCCAGATTGGGACCTGATCAGAGATTCATTAACCACTTCACCTATTATCCTGAGAGTACTTGTAATTAAGAAATTGTCTACAAATTTCTAACGTGAGTTAACTCACATACATTTCAACCTTACTGAGCCTAAGATCACAGATTCAAACCTAACCAGACCAATGATTTTTAAAGGTGACAGCCTAATGTTAGTAGATTTACTCATTCATATTCTCATTCAGAACTTTTAATTTAGTGCACACTGCTAGATGGAATTACTACATTTGTGCTGTGTAATATCTACTATTTGTATGTTACCTTCATGCCAGATGAGAATAGACAGTTTAGCTCATTTTGTAGGACTCAATTGGGAACAGGAGGTACTAGAACTTTCCTGCTAAATCCAACCTTGTACAATAAACTACCAAATTAATTAAAAGTGCTAAGTGGTAATGTATTTCAAAAAGACCTTAAAACATAATTAAAAAATGCTTGTATAGAATAGATGAACTGTACTGTAAATAATTTGTAACTGAAATACTAGATTGCATAAAACTGCTTGTATATAGATTGTAAATCTTGTTTGTTTATCTCTGACGAGGCTTGAAACTTGTAACAAAGTCTATAAGCTAATAAAGATTATTATTATTACTATTATAACCTCCAATATTCTATAACCTTTGAGTCTTATCAGAGACCATCCAGACCTTGAACCGCCAGTTTCCTACTCCTTCACCAGAAAGGGCTCCTTTCACCGACCAAGGAGATAGCATCTTTCTGCCACTATTCAAACATACTTTCCTACCACAAAATACTATTATAACATGTTGACCTATAATTTTTGGTTTGACAGATGGGAAGAGAGAGCATCCCCATGTGGCTATGCGTTGGCCCAAAAATACTTAGGATAATACAAAGGCATTAATATACAATACTATTTCTACTCATTGTTGGCATTTTTGAATCCACAAATAATTCCTAAGTAATAATAAAAATTATGAAATTCAAATTAAGCAATATGATGTGCTTCTACCATTTCTCAGAAAATAACTAGAGCACAAAGTGGTTAATGGACTGGCTCACATTATACTGATAGACCCTTGCACTCACCATTCTAATTCAGAAATAGTATTTAGGTATGCACACATGTATTCTATTGATAGTGGTAAGTATTAATAATTTGAACTCATGGGAATGATTCTTTAATTCATTTTGGTACATTGTTACATTACATTACAATTTTTATTCACCGTAAATTTCAGTGCAGAAATCATCACTTTGTCAAATGATAACAATGGTCAAAATAGCATGTGCAATATTTTGTTGCAAATAGTATTTAAAATATTTTTACATGATCGAAAACATAGTTTACTGTATAACATAAATGAGATAGAGTAAAATAAATAAATAAATATATATATATATAGTATAATAATTGAATGTCCTGCAATATCTCAGCAATGAACAACAGGCATTTGACCTTGGATTTGTTTCCAGTCAGGTTTCAACAGCCTCAGCCACAGTAAATGGCAGTCCATCGACACCAATCACAGACAATGAAAGCAGCCCCCACTTTTGCCCAGCCCACACAGCAGCTGAACCAATAAACAAAGAACAGACCAACTGGGAGCTAGTTCCGCCCACCCATACTAAATGTATAAAGCCTATAAAACCAAAAGGCTCTGTATCAGTTGTTGCCGAGATAAGCAGAGTACTAAGGCCATTCCACTGAAGATATTCGACGCAGCTTCAGACAAAATGTTTGGAAGGAGGTTTTCCACTAGACCACGACCCACAAGCCCAGATAATCATTTTCTATTTAATAATTTATTTAATGAAACTGGCCGTGAAAGCTTACAAAGTACCTCAAGATAGCTCCACACTTCACTCATGTTTGTTCAATATCACTGTTGTACATTGGTAACACAAAATATTTATGGATATTAGTTGTACAAGATCCTGTAAGGTACACTCATGACCCAAGTTTGACTCTGCAAAACACTAAAAGATGGAAGGAAAGAACAAATATTTCCATGCACTGCATTATCTCATATTTGTGATTCACAGAAACTGGTCACTGGAGTAGGTAAATATAATGACTCGGAGTTAGTCTCCAAGTCAGGCTATCGCAGAAACATGATTTGATCTATCAGCTAAATTGTCTTCATTTCACAACTCAGTCAATGCTGAAGGTTGCATGAGTATTTCTACTCCTTCACACATTGCTTTGCATGTTTTAATTAGATAGAAATCTATGTTGCATTCATTCACTCACAGGAAATGGAGTCAAGGTCTATCAAGAACTATACTCCAACAATTCTTTGGGGAAATGTGTGAGGCAATAACATGATGTCTCAATTCCTTTCATACCTCATCTAGTCTAAAGTTACGTACAACAACTTTCAATAATGCAAAACTTAATCATTTAAGAGCATCGAAAATGTATTGAAGGTTTATTTCAATAGACATGCTTTGATACCACAGAGTATTGAGATATTGCAGTATCAAGGCCCCATCCCTAATATAAACCTTCACTACCAAATAAGCTAATAAACATGTGACAGTTTTTTATATGAGGGTTAGCAATGGGGCTCTTTCCACTGAAATTAACTTTATTACAATGAAGTAACAATATTACAACAAATTGTTTTACTCTTGACAAATATAATTGTGATAAAGTTCTGAAGCTATTCTCAGTTTAACTTTGTTAGATATTCTTTGTAATTCTTGTGTATGGTAAACTCAATATAGCGTCTCTCGATTTCTTAAGCTTTCTCAGCTTTTCTTGTAAAATATTAGTCAACTTTTCATGTAAGATTGTGCATAGAAGATTCTCTTGCTTCTTGGAATACCTTTCGGCAATGCAATCTTTGATTATGGATTGTTGATACATAGCCTGTTATGTGCAATCACTTAAATACAGTCTATACTGCATGAAGTTTTGATTAATGCTGTATAGGTCTGGTGTTTACTCTTCCTAATTACATGGCCAAGAACCATTGTTTCTCTTTAGTTATTGATCATAACTTTTTCTTATGATCAATGATGGCCATATCTTCTTTTTCTGAATAACTTTGGATTTGATACTGATATATACAAAATAGATACAATATTCATATGGCAAGGAATTTACACTTATTCAATGGATATGACTCAAAATGTGAAATATTTTCTCATCAGTTCACTCGGACACATAATTCCTGCTACAAACATTAGGATAAGTACAAATATGCCTGCTTCGGTAGCATGATGGTTAGCGTGTCTGCCTCACGTTCAAGAGGTCGCGAGTTCGAATCTCGCTTAGGGTAAGTTATCCGGGTAAGGTTTTTTCGGAGGTTTTCCCTACCCTGAGAAGACGAATGTCGGGTAACTTAAAGCTCCATGGACCTCGGGCTCATTTGAGCATCATTTCACCCATTTCATTTCATTCATTCGTCCAATATGACACAATGTTGGAGGATGTTAATTAAAAAAAAAAAAGTACAAATATTCCAAATACCTACCTTAAATCCAGGAATGTGGCTTGCAATGGGTTGAAGTCGGTAGCAAGGTGGCTGGGCATGACTATCTAACTGGTACCACTTCTGCAGCAGTTCCTTGTTGTCAGCATTGCTTACTGCCATCTCAAAATCCTGGTTTTCTATTGTTTTTGGTAAGAGTGGTGTACCAAGTGAATTGCTCAGGAACAGAACAGGTATCACGTATGCCACCTCCATTTGACCTACAATTAAAATTACCAAATTCAGATACACAAAATATGCATAAAAGTTATGTGTATAATACCATAAAAACTTTTAGTTTCATTCGCATGTCATACAAGATGCTTTGTTACCTATGTATTCTTGACAAATTAGGGAGTGGACAACAGGATGCAAAATGTAGCAAGATGGAAATCAGATATTTTTCTATAAGTTTAACAGATGGAACTATGAACTACTAACTAATCACTAGGATACTCAAAAGGGAAGCTGTGCTATGGTATGTTTTGTGCACACTGAGGTTGTGGTGTGGGGCAGTGGAAACCTATAATGAAAATTTAAAACTATGTTCCGTGGTGTAGTGTATAGTCATGTGATGGACTCGTGTAGTCAGTGATGCTAGACACACAGAATGAATACTCAAGAGGGAAGTGGGGAAATTACAGCATTGACAACACTAACTCCTCAAGAATTAGTCACATTCCTGCTATTTGGAGCTGTAAATTTTCAAAGAGATGGTAATAATTTTAGTATATATCCTAATATAATTTTAATTTAAGAAACCTTTTTTCTGATTTTTTAAACTGAATTAGCTATGTTTGGAGACAAATGTGCAAAAACATGTGACGTACTCACATGACTTTCTTTACTCTTGTACAAAGTATTCTTACAAATGCTTATTCCTCTATTTCATGTTAATTGGATAAATATTTGTAGAAATTATCTTATTAAATAAAAAATTGTTATAGGGGCTTGCAGGCCGTGGTCTAGTGGAAAATCCCATTCCAGATATTTTGTCCAAAGCTGCATCAAACATCTTCAGTGGCGAGTCCATAGTACTCTGCTAGTCTCAGCAACAATTGCATCAGACGACTGATACAATCATCACAGGGACTAGCAGAGTACTATGGCCACACCGTGAAAGCTTATGCAGTTCAATCAATTATCTTATTGCTAATTTTATTTCAAAATTCAGACAAATAACAGGGAATATCTCCAAAATTCACTCAAAAAGAGTATTTGACATAAATTGTATGTTCTAACAGGATCCACATTATCTCATGTAAAAAGATTTTATTTCTTACGGTTTACCAGATATGCCAAGCCAACCACACTGCACTGCATAGGGTTTCTGAAGATATTCATACGAAATTCAAGACATACATTTCATTTGTTATAAAATGTCTTAAACATATGAAATTTTAACAACATTTGTTAGAGCCATTTGTAAGAAAATTAACATTTTTGAGAAATGTTCCATGTAAAAGGGAGGGATTTTCTTGGAAATATTTGTATCACATTCTTGGGAGACACTGAACTTAAATACCGCGTTTGGTATTTAACCAAATTTTTTTTTTGAGCTATGCTGTGCTCACATGCATGTATGTATGCATCATGGGGGGGGGGGGGGGGGAGGGGGGGGGGAAGGGGGCTGTGTCTGCCCTTCAAAATTAATAATTGTAATGTGCAATCAATTACTATTAGACTATTGCTTCATTGATGATATTAACAACAGCTTTTATTTAGCATAAATTAATATGCGTATCTGCAACAAATACTATAACTCATCTTTTATAGTTTTTGGCAATAGAGTAATAAATTAATATTGTTTAATTGTAAACTTCCAACATGCACGCCCCCTACCCTGAAAAAGTCTGCTGATGCTCATGGTATGCATACATGCTCGCACACAGACTTTTTTCTAAAAATGGCTTTTTTAGATTCAGGGATTCTCAAAATAGGTATTTCTAGTGACATCTTGGTAGGAAATGCAATACTTCCCCTAAAGTAAAAAGCTTTCACAAGAATAATTTGTATACCCACTAATAAACAAGAGAGGGTAGAGAAAGTTGTATGAATGTGACACATTGGATTACCTTTACTATTAGTGTTCAATAAGGAAATTATACAAATGCACATGATTAATGCTCCTTTAAACCACAAATGCCTTTTACAGTTTTATAACATTTTCTTCCCCATAAGATAAATCTTTGAAGTGTTACTTACGGGCTAGCTCTCCTAGACACAGTTCTGGAAACTCATGATCCTGCTGTTTCTCCAAGCCTGTCTTCCAATGTAGGTCTACAATATGAAGTTCATAGCCACGACCACGACAGTATTCTCGGAGCTCTGGATAAACCGTGTTGTGTAATGCACCTTTCTCAACACAGCAGTCTGAAAATGTTTATATTAAATACCGTTTTTGTTTCACTTGTAAAATAATGCTTTAACATACTTTGTATTTCATTCAGTCATTTCAAAAGCCATAGTTACGCATTTATTTCCCACTTATTTATTTGCCAGAGGTTCAAGACAATGTCTTTAACTGTAAAGAAGGAACTACATTTTTACATGTAAGCCTACTAACCCTTTAAAGTATCTGAGGTATATTACTTGCATTTTTCAGTTTGATTCTGTTTCCAACTTTAGTCTGCACATAGCTTATGTGCAAGAATAATGAGTTAACATTGATTGATCTAATAGTGGTTGAAAATAAAGCCCAGAACTTTGAAATACCTACAAACTGTAAATTGACTGACTCTGTAGCTCAGTAAGTTGAACAACTGCCTGCTGTGCAAAGGGTCCTGAGTTCAATTCCTGGCAGGGGTAGGAATTTTTCTTTAACCAAGATTATTCCCTACCCTCCCCAGAGACTGGAAGTATGAATGTGTGTGATATATTCTAAAAACCCTTAAAAAACGCTGTGTATGAGTTAGCATCATTGCTAATGGCAATATATTCCAAAGGTAAAATGCTGCTAATAGGACCATTACAATTAAAGCCGAATACAAATGAAATAATTAAAAAAGAAAGCTAAATTGCCATTGGTATGTGTTCTGTAAAAATGAATTTCAGAATGTCTTGTAGTTTAACAGGAAAAATAGTCAGTTGGGGAAGTTCATTGAATCATTAGAGGCACTTCCATCATCATAACAGAGAACTGAAAATAACCACTTAATGGTCAATACTAGCTGACAATATAAGCAATATAAGCAACAGTTTATGAGACATGTCGTAGAGCAGGGAACAAGTGGAGTATAGATTACATTTTCATCCAGAATATCTTCACAATCTAAACTCCTTCCTGTAATTTTTGAAACATTTAGATTCTCAGTTAACATTCTCCTATACTCCTTAGAAGGGAACCTGGTGTAAACAAAATTATGTAGCAAATTGTATGCATCGGCTGCAAATTACAATATAGTTCCATACCTCACTATGGAAATTCATTTTATTTTAATTATTCAAGAGTTTTTTAATTAAAAAGCATTGTCAGAATATTCAATTTTAATTAATGTTGCATTTAAAGACAAATATATGCAATTAATAAAAACTTAATGAATGGAGACATGCATATGCACCAGTTTCTTCTACTAAAATATTGGGTAATGTTGCTGAATATGGGCTTAAGGACTGCGTAATGCAGGTTGCCAACGTATGAGAAATGAAAGTAGCAGATGGCAGTAAAACATTTGAACCATGTTGGAATTATGTAGATGGCAATGCGTAAAGAGAATCGAGATAACTTCCGGCAATGCATGTACATAGGTGACGTAGATACGAAGAAGACAAGAAATTCTATTCTTTTAATTTAATTTAAAAGGTGAGTCAATTAATAACACTGAACAACACTTACAACATAATTTTCCGGAACGCGTTTCGAAGGTTAACTTTCCTCCATTATCAACTGGACAATAACTGGGTTTCCATGGTGTTTCATGGTGTGGAAAATTATGTTGTAAGTGTTGTTCAGTGTTATTAATTGACTCACCTTTTAAATTAAATTAATTACAACAACACTGTTTTCAAACTTCTTTGAAAGGAAGATAATTCTATTCTTGTTCATCATGGGAGAAATAACTTGCAAATTACTGGTGATTTCAATGTTATTTAAAATGTGAAAGAGAAATGGTGAAAAAGGAAATCTTTGCTTGGTAATACTTTCTGCTATTGTTAAGTTTCTTTTATTTACATTATTCCACTATTTAGTATGTGCTTCTATTCCATTGTTTCAGTTTCAGATCACCCTTCCGTTCCATTGCCGTGTTCCTCTCTGATTCAAAGTTGCCAACCTCTTTGTCCAGTAATGTATTTCTTCATGTCAAGTTGGCATGGTTTAGTAACATTGTGCATCAAGAAACCCGTATTCAGCAACATTACCAAATATAGTTGGTCAGTTTTATTGCACTAAGTAGCACTCACTTGTTTTAAAATTGTTCATTACAGCACAGTTAATGGTGGTTAAAGCTATTAATTATGAGAAATCAAAGTGCATATGTGAAACATCTCAAAGGAAAAATTGTGAAAAATATTGAAAAAATTATTGTATTGAGTGTGTTCATAAATTTTTGGTCATTTAAGACATTATTAACTTACTTCAGAGCTTACTGGTGTTTCTATTATGTGTTAACTCCATTTGGATGGAAAAACACAAAACTGGCAAACTGTCATGACCTTCAAAGAAAAGGAAGTGCAAAGATATTGTGCTTGGCACAAAATGTGATGACTGTGAAGAAATGCTGTGTGTCGTAAAATTCATTGGTTTTGCTTGGAAAATGAACCACTGACTATTGGATAAGTCCTAGCGGTTGTTAATAGTGATACAATCTAACCAGACTTCAAAAGAACAAGCTTTTAACATTCTATTGAAGGAAATTGGGTTCAAGTAGGTGAACAACTGTTCAGAAATAAACAACGCTGATGTGCGTTCATGCTGGTCTAGTAGTTCAGGTCATAAACATGTGTTTTCAGACAATGCATATGTCCCCCCAAAGGGGTAGTAGTAGTACAATTTGCAGACCACTATTTTATGCACTTTTTTTGTTTACATCAGGTTCCCTTTTTTTGTAGTTTTTAATGCCCACTTTTACTACATATGGCACTGCAGGTGGTGACACTGATGATACATGGAATGAAAATGGAGCACCAGTGGAATAAGATGGTGGGGGAAACCGGAGGAAACCTGCCCCAGCACCACTTCGTCCACCACGAATCCCACATGCGGTTGCCTGGGATCAAACCCGGGCCGCTTTGGTGAGAAGCAAATGGTCTAACTACTCGGCTATGGCACGGTCCCACATCAGGTTCCCTTCTATGGCTAGTGGGATTATTGTATATGCAAAAACAAATAAGTGTTGTGTGATCAAATAAATTTGAATTTCCTGATGGTTTACTTACCTTGAGAATCAGCAGCACAAACATAAATAACAATTTTGCGGGTCTTGTTAGAGGTCCTTATTGAGGCTACACGTCCCATCAAGAGATTCTGCAGGTTTTCTGACAGCTGCTGAACTTCCTGGGGTAGAGGTGTCTCACACAGTTTGTCAAAATCACGTGGACTCTGTACGGAGGTGCCTGGTGGTGAGGATAGTGACATAGAGTCTGCTGCAAATACATATGTGTGTTGTCATAAGCTATTTACAAACTGCAAAAGCAAATGAGTTTTGAAACACCTTTAAGGCAATGTATCAATGAAATTTAGTGAAAATTGCTGAAAAATATTTCTACTTTTTGCATTTTTTGTTATGCTTATACTTTGTGCTTTACTGTCACACTTTTGTTTTCTCAATATCAGTCATTTTTAAAGCTTTGGTGCAGTTTTTATAATAATATGTTGCTTTGTATGCGCTGAGCTATGAGATTCTTTTTCTACCCCAGGTCGTGGTACTAGATGGAATGAACAAACACTCGATGTTACCTCACTATAATATATTACTTTATTAACACTTTTTCTCGGCTCTACACTTAAATTACCTTTCGTTGCACCAATTTATATTATATAGATTGTCTTTCCAGTTTTTTAACAACTTTAGAACAAAAGCTTCATGAAAGTTTAGTCAATTTTCTACTCACATCCAAGTGCGTTGTAAAAACACGTCTTCTCATATCAAATACATGGACGCTATTAACAAATTCTAGCGCCACATCACATGATGCTATCTTCTTTTTGTGTACATCCGCATATGCGTTCATCAAATAGTTCCTGTATTGTTAGGGAAGCGATCTTTAGCTATTCTCCCTTCGCGTTCAATATTGAACACATATAATTCTTTTATTTATACATATATATTAAATTTAAATATAGAAATATTTATGACGTCTTTAAACAAACTTAATTTTTTTGTAACAATGAACAATAGCAACACGCTTTCGTTACTCAACTAACTCGTATCAACACCAAAAATAAATTACATTTTCAATAAATATTTACATAAATGATTTTCTTTTGGGGTCTTACAATATTCTGTCTCAGCTTCAAGAGGGCATTTAAATGTCCCAGTGCGAGTGGGAATTCCTTGCTATGCTTTGTCGCTACAGCTTTCAAATGCAAATTTCGTTTTCATTGGCTTTGATTTTAGTCTTTTGCAGGTAATTCTGCTTCAGAGAGGTTGTGAGTTTGCTATGCTGAGATGAATTCAATATACTGAACTGAAATGCCATGAACCTGACAATTGTTTTGCTTGTAAACAGGGAAGTGCAGTCAGTGTTCTGTAATTCTGTGATCTTGCTAGGTAATTTCAGTGTTCCAGTTACATGTTGTTTAGATATTTAATAGGTTTTAAGTTATTCATTAGTCTATAGTATAGGAGCAATAAGTAGATATTTTATGACTTTGGAATACAAATTAGTGAAAGTGCATAGCGTTAGCCAAGAACAATACATTTCTAAATTTTGCGAAGAATGGGAAGCTGAAAGGAAAGTTTTCATATTAAGAAATGATCAAGAAAACTTAAAATTCTCAAAAACTGCTTCTGAGGCCAAGAAGAAAGCAGCAGAGGATCCCACATATGGTGCTGGGGAATTCTAAGTTGATTAGATATAGGTAAAGTACAAAAATATATTGTTAAACTTTAAAATCCATTTTTCTCAATTTTTTTTCAACAATTTTACTGTTCAAAATGATCCTTGGATCCTAGTTTATAGCTCATTAGCTTGAGATTTTTTAGGAAAGCTTCAGAGATTAAGGTATTAAAATTTGTCATGCACTAGTTAAAAAATATTAAATAACGAGCTGAAATTAAATGTTTTTTGTAACTTACAGTGAAAAAAAAATTTAAAATATCAATAAATTCTATACAAAAACATTTTTTTTAATGTTAAATTAATTAAATCTAAGCAATGGCTGCATGACATTTTCTTTATACCTGTATACTGAACTCAAATTAAAAATTTAGGAGCGATAAACTTTAGGATCCAAGGGTCATTTCATATTAGCATATCAAAAAGTTATATATTATTAATAAATATATTAATACTGTACAAACTATTTGTTGTAGAACATTGAAGTGTTTTATATACGGTATATTTTATGTTCTAAGTGTGTGGAAAAAGTTCAAAGCAATCAGAAAAAAACCATAAATTTTTAATTTTCATAGATACATTGCCTTAAATGCTAAACTGCAGTACAGATTTATATGGTGTGCAACATCAACTTGAAAGGTGAACTTTTGCATAACATTTTTGTCAGATTAAGAAAGCTTCTTAAATTAAATTTATCAGTGCTGTTGCTTATGTAGTGACACTTTTCTTTTCAGTTCTTTTAAAGTTGCAAGCAATTGAAAGCAATGAATGAATGAAAAAAAACCTGCTTAATAAGCCACTAAACAATACCATCCCATACAATAAAAAATCGGGGATTTACCAGATCAACTGTAATAGTTGTGACAAAAGCTACATAGGGAAAACAAAGAGAAATTTGGATATAAGACTTAAGGAACACCAAAGAAACATAAAATTAAAACAAATTGAAAAGTCTGCTGTGGCACATCATTTTTGGACTGAAAACCACAACATCGGCCTTAATATAAAACTGTTAAAATCTATTAATTCACCAATAGAACTGAATATTTGGGAAAAAATATACATCATCAAAAACAGTAATAAAGTTATTAATTTCGAAATACCAGCATTGAATGAAGTGTTAAAGCTCTGCACCCCTAACACCAGATGGCAGCAGAATAGAGAGAGCAGAGAAAAGGAACAAGAGGATAACGTCAGTCACCCAACGGCTGATGATGGGATCGAATGGTCCTGAAAACGTTTCCGCTTTAAAACCGCTTTAAAAAAGCAGTTTAGTAGTGAAGGTAAGTGTAAATAAGTGACTCAAATTAACCTCAAACAATTGAAAGCAAGCTACAATATAACTCCTCTATTATAATACATGTTATTTTACTTCAAGGTATATTTTGAAATGCTATAAAGAGATAAACAAGAGCATAAACATGTGCATAACATTAAATTTCACATAAATTCATTTTGGGCATAAATAACACTGGTCGACAAAATTCAACTTTATAAAATTTTCGAGCACAAGAATGGGTTATGCTTATGTATTTCCGCCTGCTGAACATGAATCTGGTATTGGTTCTTCCACAGCACGCACAGTTTTTGTGTAAATGATAGTAGTCACTATCTAATTCTATTTAGTTTTTGTGATGCTTAAACAGTATGATTTGGTCTCTAAATGCTAATATATGACCGTAAAGACCAAGAAATACTAATGAAATATCTTTTAATACATACTTAAATCATTTTTGGACATTTGCTGCACCTCTTATGTGTGCCACTACTATCATACAGTAGTGTCCAACTGTAGTCAGCCATCACATTTGTTGCACATTGCCCCTAATAGTGTTGCTCCAATGTAGATATGGTCTGATGAAATCTTTCCCAATGTTCATCGGAGACTTGTCCAAGAGCACCAGAAGGAAAAGAATTCAAGTGTGAGTGAAGAATGTGTATTTTTAATGACATATTACAACCGGGATTACAGAGAGACTGTAGTAATATGTTGACTAACACTTCACTATTGTCTGCTCTCTTGTTTCCAAACAAGTCAGAACAGTTTTCTGAAAGAATTCCAGCAATCCAGTTCAAGAGGGCTCAAAGCTTTGTCCATTGCAACAACAAATGGCTTTGTAAGTTCAAATTTTATGCGAAGTGGTGGTAACAATATGTCTTTCAATTTCACCAATGGAATGTTTGCTATATTCTTGTAACCAGGTTCCAATTGTGTACGGGCAGGCCAAACCCTTCTGTTGCAGTGACTCTTCTGATCACAGTTATCCCATTCACAAAGAAAACAGTAATGCTTTATATATCCAGATTGTAATCCTGTAAGTATCCCAATTACTTTGAAGTCAGCACAAATTGGCCACTTGTGGACATTATATTGAATTTTATTCAACAAACGTTCCATGCTGCTTATGTTTCCTTCTTTTAGTGATACAAGCTATATGAACAGGAGAATATACATGGCTTATATGAAAGAGTACTGCTTTGAGGCTAGTTTTGGAGTCATCAACAAATAGTCGCATGTTTCACTCACATTGCGAACAGGCAACTCATGTCATTGCAGTAACAGAGTGAGTCTTCCGTGACAAAGAATGGTGCAAAGGCAGCCTGATGATGTTAAAAACAAGAAACCCTAGCACCTTTGCCTAGTAAATTTCACGGTTTCAGACACGAACTCAAAAGTTCAGCTTGTGCTTTAGAAAGATTCAGGTCCCTAACAAGATCATTCAAATCATTTTGTGTCAGGAGAAATGACATCATTTCTTTGTAATTGAAATCAAAGCTTGCATTCTCTGTGTCTGTACTAGGTTCGACCTAGGTTTCATCTTCCAATGACCATGTATCTGGAAGAATGGGGACAGCTAAGAAGGAATTATGCTGACTTGATGTTGATCTTCTTTCTATTCTTGTGCTTCTTCCATGCTATTTTAATCACGCAGAAATAGCAATCATCTATGTGATTGGTCAGTTCTCTCCATACCATCAGAATAACAAAAGGCATTACAACTTTACCTTTTTTCTTCACGCAACCATTAACAGTTCACACAGACAATATTTGGTACCCATTTTCAGTTCTAATTACCTAACTTGCACCCAAAATAAAGATCATACAACTCCTTCACTTTGGGTGTTAAATGTTGTCTGCATGATTTAACACCGTACTCCCCACAGATGTAGCTAAAGTTTATTGGGTGATTCTTAAGAAATCTACCTAATTGCTTTTTATAACCATGCTTATATAATGAAGTATTTTTAAAATTGAGGGTGCTGCAAAAAAACAAATAACATATTCTTGCTTGGGGAGTCAAAGTACGTAAAAAACACCCTTTTTCATTCTTGAAAATGTTTCATTATAGACCAATATAATACAATGCACTGATAAAACTTATTACTGTGAAAATTTTGAGAAGCACTTCCAAAAATAACAGTTTTAGGAGGCTGTCCATTTAAATTACACTTAATTTGTATTAATTTTAACCATCATTGAAAACAAAGACAGATCTTCTTTAATTTGTTAGAATAAAATTCCAAGCATATAATTGCAATAATTCATCCTAGAGCCTTAGAATGTTTCCGATGTTCACACATAAAACTATGCTTTGTTGTACTAATTTCAACCCAAATTTGAAATGTTGACAAATTTTCTGCCTATCTGCATACATTAAATGTTAACTCCATAGGTGCAGCAGTTTCTAAGTGGTTTCATGCATAAAAACATATATATGAATGCATACCAGGTGGAAGATACTATTTTGGACATTCGTTAACCAAGGATTCTAAATGAATGAGTGTAACAAATATGTCCGATGCAATTATTGTCAATAAAGAGCCATTTTAACAAAACAAAACAAAAAAAACTCCTTATATTTATTAGCCAGGTTATTCTGGACAAAGCAGTACCTTCCATCCTGTAGAGAGTGAGACAGAATATTGTAAGACCCCAAAAGAAAATCATTTATGTAAATATTTATTGAAAATGTAATTTATTTTTAGTGTTGATACAAATTAGTTGAGTAACGAAAACATGTTGCTATTGTTCATTGTTACAAAAAAAAATTAAGTTTGTTTAAAGACGTCATAAATGTTAAGTTCCACATTTAAATTTAATATATATGTATAAATAAAAGAATTAGGTATATGTGTTTAATATTAAAAGCGAAGGGAGAATAGCTAAAGATCGCTTCCCTAAAAATAGGGAACTATGTGATGAACGCATACGCGGATGTACACAAAAAAGGTAGCATCACATAAAGTGACGCTGGAATTGTTAATAGCGTCTGTATGTTCGAGATGTGAAGACGTGTTTCTATAACGCGCGTGGAAGTGGGTAGAAAAGACTTTAGAAAAGTGAAAAAACTATCAATATAATATAAATTGGTGCGACGAAAGATAATTCAATAGTAACGACGAAAAAAGTTTAATTAAGTAATATATTATAGTGGCGTTACATCGAGTGTTCATTCATTCCATCTAGTACCACGCCCTGAGAGAAATAATAGTCTCATTGCTCAATCCGAAGCACATTCCTTTTTATAAAAACAGCACCAAGAGAAAGAGAGATAGATGAAGCAATAGTAATAGGTGTTCCACAGTAGCAAGTGCTCATAAAAGTCAATGTAAAATACTAGCAAATGTTAAGATTTCGTTTTCATATTTTGCATTTGTTGCCCTTTAACCATATAGATCTTATCAGAAAGTGAATGGGTTTGAGGAATTGATGTAGCATCTCAGACTCAACGGGCAAGATACTGAAAGAAACCTTAACTAGGCAGCATGATCCAACACGAGTTTGAGTCTATGCCAAAAGAGACACGAACTATGTACTACATGACAGTGATGACAAGCCAGCAGGTTGAAACTTGTAGAAAAATTAATCATTATTTCTTCTTATTTCTGTTGCACAAAAACTGTAATCCTGCTAAATAGTATAACTAGAAGTTATCTCCAGATTGTTATGCCGTGGTCTGCTGGAGTTAAGAGTTTCCAGACGTTTCAACCACAACTGCGGTGGACATCTTCAGTGGCATGGTCGTAGTCTCCTCAGAGAAGTTTGCATAGTGTCTGAGATGTGGACTGCCTGAGCTGCTGTATTTATTACTCCGAGAGGTCTCTGCTGATTGGTCTGAATGACAGAGGGGGCAGGCTTTATCCAAGGTGTTGCTCTCTCCTGATTGTTTCACTTCGATTTCTCCTGTTATGTGTCGTTTCTGGTCTTCAATGACATATAACGGAGAAATTGCAGTCAACCAATCAGGAGGGAACAATACCTTGGATGAAGCCCGCCCCTTCTGCCATCCATCAGCAGATGCCTTTTGGGGTATAAATACAGCAGCTCAGACAGTCAACACCTCAGACACTATGCATACTTCTCTGAGGAGACCATGACCATGCTGCAGTTGTGGACAAAACGTCTGGAAACTCTAACTCCAGCAAGAATTATTGGGACTACCGAGATCGGCGCCAAGAGAAGTGGCCTTGGTAGAGCTTGGGAAAACAAGAAGGAAAGGAATAATAATGGAGAGAATAATAAAATTTTGGTATAAATGTTTGGTTAAAGAAGATGGAGAAATGTTAAAATTGTGTATGAAGCAACAAAAAAATCTAGAGAATGAAAACAGTTGGTGGGCAGGGGTTGGAAAAATTATGGAGAAAATAGGAATGGGAGATATATGGAAACTTGAAGAAAGAAATGAAAGTAATGTAGATAAACTAGTAAAGTGTAGGGTAGAAGACATAGAAAGGCAAGAGATATGGGGAAGTTTAGAAAACAAAAAATCATTACAATTCTACAAGCAAATAAAAAGAGGATGGGGGCGAGAACCATATGTGGATTATTGTAACAGACAGGAAAAAGAAGGACTAGCGTGGATGAGAACAGGAGCAATATTTTTAAGAGGGACAAGAAGCGGTAAAATAGGAATATGTGAAATGTGCGGTGAGAAAGAAAGTATAGAACATTATTTGACAGAATGTAAGGAATTAGCATTATGGAGGAAAAAGGTTTGGGAGAAAAAATGGGAAAAAATAGAGGGGAAAATGGTAGCCATAAAAATGTTAACAGTGAAAGAGGAAAGGAAGGTTAGAAGTATAGGTGAGTTTTTGAAGAAAGTAAGAGAAAAATGGGCAAGAAAAGTAAAGAGTGTAAATGAAGAAGGCAGAGTGGGGGAGAGGGACAATTAATTAATATAAGATGGAATAGATTGATCAGAGCTACCTGGGAGGCAAATGGCCTGGGTGCCATGCAAACCAAGGTAGCAATAAGGTTATGTAAAATTTGTATGTAGTTTAGGTTAGAGTAGGATAATTGTAAAAGTTATGTAAAAGAATTGGTACAAATAAAATTCAAATTCATTCAATTCAATTCATTCTAACTCCAGCAGACCACAGCATAACATCCCAGAAATAACTTCTAGTTATTGACTCTGGCCATGAAAGCCTACGTTCTGCTAAATAGGTTTGCAAGTTTTTATTAGCAGCTGCCGTATTGGGAGATCATTACACACCCTTTTACAAAACTGAATTCCTCTGACGCATTTCAGATAATATCTTGGTTGTCAAGTTTCTTGTTCTATGGTGTATAATATAATTCTCTATAGGCCTCTCAATTTGTAAACAAAGCTTTTTATTCCCTAATGATAAGAAGCTTTTTGAACAAGTTAAGTTAAACACATTAATTGGTCAATTTTGTATGTATATACAATACTTCACTTACTTCTGAAAATTGTAACACTATACAACAAAAGATCAACAAACATGAAAAACTTAAAACCATCAGTAAAAGAGTTGGTCTGGGTGGTTTAGTTGGTAGACACTGGTCTACTGATCCCAAGGTCATGGGTTTAAATCTGGCCCAGACTGATGGTTTATAAGTGTGCCCAGCACACTTAAAAGGTCCCCAGCATGGACCCTCAACCATACAGCCCTGTCCTAGCACCTTCTGATTTCTTCGCGTTCCCAAAAATTAAACATAAAATGTATGGAATCAATTTTTGTCATCAGATAAGTAGTGGAACATTATCAAAACCTGGTTTCTGAAGTGTCTCAGGGAGACTGGCATCATTGCTTGAAGGACTGGTTTCATCAAATGCAAAAATGTATTGTTGAAGGGAAATATTTTGAAAAACAATAAAACATTTACATTTTTAAAACATACTTGTTTAGTTTTCTAAAAATTTTCAATGCCATCCTAATGCCTCCATTCCAGGCTTCCCAAATAAAAAAATCACATGCCCATATAGTAGACCAAGCCTGAAACTGCAATGCTACTGCATTGCATGGTGGTGATAGTATGGTAATAGAAAAAATTATAAATAATACTAATTGATGGTTGGTTGTGTTTACACCATGAAAATTAGAACATGTTCAAAAAACTTCTAATAATCAATGATTATAAATAATACTTCATCTTAACCTATTTAAAAACACTTAATTGTCAGGTATGTGAGGTTCTCACCCGATATGCTAGAAGAGGCAACATTCTTGAGTACTTTAGTGAGACCATCTTTGTTTGGTTTCCTCTCTATAGTGATGGCTGAAGGTGTGACTGACCCATCTGTTTGACCTCCATTGTTGCGCAGCTGCTGCTGAACAGTAGCAGCAACTGTGGAAGCCTCCAAGATGACCCCCGAATGAGGTTTCTGTTGTGGTGGTGGAGCACTATGGTTACCATGTTGCTGCTTTTTCCCCTTGCCATTTGAATCTGCATCTTGCTGCTGCTTCTTGCCACTTGCCTGATAACTGGGAGAGCTGTGAACATTTCAATAAATTCACTTATCAAAATAGTGCATTTTCTTTTTCCTTAGCATAAACAGAAAATAAACATATATTACAAACCTGCTTAGTGATATAAATCAGAAAGAAGCAGAAGGGAGAAACAAAAACAGAATTAACGTAGTTAAGCATCATGCCTTTGTAATTGGAAAATCTACACTAATAACACTAACATACATACATATTCCAATAGATGGTAGATTTCGGGCTTGTAGACGAGAGACGCCCAACACAGTCTTGGGCGAAACGTCAGAATATTCATCAACTGGACCACGGCCTACAAGCCCAAAATCTACCATCTATTGGATTAATGCTGGCTGTGAAAGCCTCAGCATGTATACATGCATATTCATTATGCTTCTTATGAATTCATGGTATGAGATTTGACTCTGGTGTTTCTCTGGGTCTTGAGGGATAATAGACAGATTGTTCTTCTTCTTCTTTCCCTGTTTACCCTCCCCTTATGTAGGACTTACACCCCCTGACTTACAAGCCAGTGCCTAGGGTCAGACACCTGTTGGGGAGCAGAGGGACCTCTGGACCAGACAGAGTGAAGGCCTGGAAGCAGGTGGTCAGCCAAACACCAGGTATGTTAGTAAGGAAGACGATATGAAATGCAGGTGAAATGGATGATTGGAAGGATGATAATGGAGCAATTGGTGGCGGAAACCAGAGAACCCAGAGAAAACCCGCTCAGGTGCCACTTCGTCCAATGAATACCACATGTGGACCCTGCCTACATGGTAGGCAAGCAGTCTAACCACTCAGCTACGGCACCGCCATTATACTTCCAGACAGGATGAGGAATAATCCTGGCTGGAGAAAAATTCCTACCCCCCTGCCAGGAATCGAACCCGGGACCCCTTGCACAGCAGGCAGGTGCTCTACCTACTGCGCTACGGGGCTGACAGATTGTTCACAACAGAAAACTCAAGTTAATTCAGGAAACCGATTTTCCAAGTCATTCTTGATCTTTTCTTCTTCTGATTACCCTTCCTGTATGTATCGTTTCTGGCTCAAAATGTTCACCGCTTGCAATTCATGATGTATCATAATCCAGCTGCTCCTTCTTAAGGTTAACAATGAAGGTAAAAATGTAACCTTAATGTGAGTACCTTCCATTCCGGAATTAAGGGTAACGAATCGGCTGGCTAGTCAGCCAAAGCAGCTACAAAATCCCCTAAAGCGACCCAACAATTCCTACACCATGTGATGACATTATGTTGTTGTTGTTTTTTTCTAGTGCCTTGCATCTGACAATGAAGCCATTAGCATTCGTGCTTTCCAATACTTTTTAACTGTAGTTTCTTCTGATCTTAATGCTTCACAGGTCTTCAAGTGGTCTTCGTTCATTTCTGCTGGATCTGTGATGACATTATCAATGTACGTGGCTTTCATGTAACTGTTTTCTTAACGGGCACCAGTTTTACAATGTGGCAGTTACATCACCCGACTTAAACCCTCATTTTGCAAGGGGGACCACACCTATCGTTGGTCAACAGGTCCATCGGACCTAGCCGGGAGAACTAAATAGGTGGTATTTAGATCCACTGACCTTCCCCTCATGTGCCTCTGAGGGACACTGTTGTGCTGTGATAGGCCAGCACATATGTAAATGGCATTTCCTCCATTTTAGATGAAACAGTTATACTGCTGTTAAAAAAAGGATACTTCAAGATGGGGGACAAGATGGTTTGACACCTCGCAAAGTAAACTGCAAAATATAATGTTGAGTTCTGTAATGCAACTGCCTGTGAAAAATCTATCAAGACAGGAACAAACTTTAGTATCCTGTTTAAGACTAGGGCACTCCAAAGTTACCCTAAGCTACCTTCTAAAACAGGACCAACCACCAATCTGCCAACAGTGTCAAGTACAACTGACCCCAAATTGCATCGTCACTGAGTGCCAGCTCTTCAACTGATAGCAACAACACTATAAAATATCTAATGAACTTCAATCGATGTTTAACACCTTAACTGATTGCCTCAAGTTAATTCAGTTCTTCAAAAGGATCAATATGTATAGAAATATACATTTTGTTCTAATTACAACATTAAATATAATTGTACAGTCTCAATATGACTTCAAGTTAAAGTGACTATAAAATAGGCCATAAAAAGTTCATTCATGATGGTACACTAAAGTACTAGAACATGGCTTCAAGAAACTCTGCCTTTATTCTGTTGATAGCTGGATATAGACATTACAAGCATAGAACTAAATTCAGTGGTTTTGCTTATTTTGTGGTACTATGAAATATATTTTAAATATGTTAGTCAAGAAGTTTAATCAATAAAGATCAGTAACTTATTGTGATTCACAAACATGTATTCATACAAAACGTCAAATTATATAATTTGATGCTCTTACTTTCAGCCAAAGTTATATACACATACATTAAAATTTCTAATTTTCTCTTAGCATTATCATTATTTGAAGTAGCTTTTAATGATAGTTATTGGTTATTGTAAATCAAGAAAAAATTAATAAATGGCCCTCTTATCTTCAACACATTGAAGGTCTGAATACCTCTGAGTATGTAGGTAGATATGGAATCTCTGATGACGTGGAACTTATAAACTGCTTCAGAAACCTTTCTTTGGTAATTCTGAATCTTTCTGAAGGGATATGAACTGAGAATGCAAAGATTAGGAGAAGCGTCAAAGATCCTAGAGGTCGAAGTGTACCAAGGTTGAATATTTACTATACACTCCTTTTAAGAAATGTGTACTAGGGTTGCACTAAAAGTCCTGAAGAACAACTTTTGTAAATCTTAATCTTTATTATTAGACAAACCAATTATATCACATTAATCTGCAGGTTTTCTGTCACTCTCCATTTCTTTGCACACATTTTTTCTATCATTTTGCAAGTTTGAAAATACCCTTAAGATAGTACTCAGTTCCACTGATGCATTAATTTCCAAATATCCTTCACTGTCTTGTAGCTTTGGCCTCGCATCTGTTCCTTAATGGAACTGAAAAGATGGTAGTCAGAAGATGCCAATTCAGGACTGTAGTGAGGATGTGGAAGAGTTACCCACCTTGATTTTCTCCATAGTGCCCCAAGCACTGTGAGGATGCATGTTATCCTGTTGCTGGAGGATTTACCCTTCAGGGTGTTTATCGAACAATGGAGCTTTAAAAGTGTCTGGATATAGCGGGCAGCATTTATGGTACAGGTTTGAGAGAATCAACCAGAATGCAACTGTGCATCCCAGAAGACACTGTCCATCACTTTCCCAGCAGATTACACTGTCTTTGTTTTATTCTTCATTTGTGAATCCAAGTAGTGCCATTCTATACTCTGGCATTTTGTTTCTGGCTAGCTATCATCGCCTGTCACATATGAGTAAAACATCATCCGTTCATTTTCACATATCTGAAGAAAGCTTTAAGTGATATTTCTTCTCTGACGTTTGTGATCTTCAGCCAGTAAACATGGGACCCAAAAAATCTATTTGATAATCTAAGTTTTCAATCATTTTTTGCACTGCAGTATCTGCTACTGCAGCTTTAACAGCAATATGATCCACATGACACACCTGTCTTCTCCAATGAGCTCATCAACTCTCTGCTTGTTGCATTTCGTGGAGGCAGTTCAAGGGTAACTACTGACAGGCTCATCTTGGATGCTCGTGTTCCCATCTTTGAAAGGCTTTACCCATCTCCTAACACTGCTGATGCCCATACAGACAAACCCACAGGTACGTTGAATTGTGAGGGGAATTTCAGCAGCAGATGTTTCCTTTTTACCAAGGAATTCAATGACAGCACATAGTTGAAACAAAACATTGATGTCCAGAATTTTGTGGTCACATTATAGAAGTTATGTCACAATATGGCAACATATGGTATGAAGTCTGTGGATTAAACCTGCAGTCAATTTTGTTACATTGTTGGAATTTGGTAAGACCATCATACCTACTCATTCATAGTTTCCTGTAGTTACCAGTGGGTAACACCATATATTACCTAGTAAAAGTGTTAGAAAATGACGTTTCATCAAGCCATACAACCTGTGAAGTTTTAGGACTGTCTTGTGGCCTTTGTTTTCCCGAAGTACCTACGCAGAACTGCAGATGGCGTATTAAAATCAACTGGGCACTTTTCCTTGATCACGTTCTTCACGGTAGTTTTCCCCGTTTTTAATGCGTCACAAACTCTATCCAACACCTTGGTAACAGGGAGAAGGGATCCACCATTGTTGCACTCCTCAAAGTAGGTACTCACGAAGCCTGAATATAAACTCGCGACTTTGGCTCTTATAAGAGCCGACTTTTTTTCTCCAATCCCGATGAACCGGTAGCCATGTTATTACAATAACTATGATAATAATAACAACACAAGAAACACTAAAATCGGAATTCACGCACGCACAAAATAGGTAACAAATTTCACCTGCACAAACACCAAAACAACCACGTGATCCTTGCAAAACGAAGTTGGCAGCACGGTGGTACATTTGGAAACCACGCCTAGCACTGAGACTGTTGGTTGGTGCTAGCAGAAAGTTTTAACGTCCGGTGCATTACTCGTTTCCAGCAGTGCCAATAACAACAAGTACTCCCTATAACACATGTAAAAGTAATATTCAAACAGAATGGTGGTGTACAGGAGCGTCGGCAGACCTTTTTCTGGGAGGGGGCACATGTTGGAAATTTGCAATCAGACAATATAATTCATTACTGCTGAATATGCACTTATTGGAAAAAGAAGCATTGGCCGACCAGCAAAAATATGGATTCAACAAATAAAGGAGCCGCAACAGGCCTAAAGCCTATAGCTTGAAGTAGAAGAAGACTTTATTGTCAAAATTTATATTTGTTACAGATAACCGTATTTGTTTGTGCTGGATAAAAATGGCTCCTTACATCAAAATTAAAATAATAGTTTAATAGTCAGTAATTGGTTGCACATTAAGTTCACCAACTTCCAAGGGAGCATCAGTGTTTTAAACTTAATAAGCATCATCTACTTTCATTCTTAAGATAATTTTTAGAATCCGTTTTCCAAAACTCATTACTATGCGTTGGCAACGTTAACCTTCCCCCTCCAATTCATGTGAATGATATAGAATGTAAAAGGCGGGAAGCTGTATTCCTATTCAAGATGGCGACTTTGGGTAACTTCCACGTCGTGCCAGAGGAAGAAGTGGTGGATGCGGCCGAGATATTGGCAAGGGGTATTGAGAAATTGAGTTTTTTATTTATAGACGCTCTTCAACTGCTATGGTTCAAAGTGTCCCGTTATACATTTGGCGTGAAAGACCGGTCAATTTCGCTCAGAGGTCTCTTTATAAGGCTTGAGGTTCTTTCACGTGCCGTAAATCTACGACACGGGACCAACGGCTTTACTTCTGAAGGAAGCCACACTAAAGATCCTTAACGTCCGAAAAAATCCATCGCCATCCGCCGATGGATGTTGAACCCCCACCTAGGGAACCAGAGGCTAGCATGTTATCCCTGAATCACGGCGGAAGGTTTTATGACTGAGCGACTTATGGAGGAGTTATTCATTAAGGATGGAGCCATTTTTTGCAAAAACAGTCTTTTTAAGGCTAATAAATGGGTAATAAAAGAGCAACCAGATCGAGATGGACTCCAATTATGATGAAAACTATTATTATTGTTATTACCATTGTATTGATGATGATGATTATTATTATGATTATTATGATTATTATGATTATTATTATTATTATTATTATTATTATTATTATTATTATTATTATTATTATTATTATTATTATTATTATTATTATTATTATTATTATTATTATTATTATTATTATTATTATTATTATTATTATTATTATTATTATTATTATTATTATTATTATTATTATTATTATTATTATTATTATTATTATTATTATTATTGCTAGTATTATTTATTTTCATGGCAACTTTTACTTTGTAGGTATGTGTTAGTTATGAGATACCATGTGACAGTTTTCATTTGATAATAGCATTTTACTTACTCATACATCCCTCAATTCAACCCCAAAAATCTCCCAAATATAATACAAAGCACCACAATTACAAAATAAATAAGGATCCCTTCATATTATGACGCAACAACATAACTTGTAATTCTTACACCACATAACTTGAAGTCATAAGTTCAAGCACTTGTGCAGTAACTGGTGTAACGGGGTTGGGAAGCCACTTTTAACAGAGTACGTTGGGTGCCACTTTTGTGACGGTTTCTTTTCTGTCGCATGAAATGCCTTGCTAGCTCATCCGGTGCAGTAGCTGCCTCTCCGCTGTGCGCCGCTGCGTTGATCTTGTTTGGGATTAGGTAGGCATGAGTAGGATATTTCTCAGGCGCGAGGTTAGATGACAAATACAGCACAGACGTTTTCTGATTTTATTCTCCACCACGTCATTGCCTCGAAGTGCCCTCCTGAGCGAGTTTCTGGTATTTCGTTGTACGATTGCTATTTACTTCACCTTACGCTAATCACTGTCGCCTTTCACACATCGACGTTTTTTGCGCGAAACTATCATATTCGCGGTACAGGTTCACCCTCTTAGCGACATCGCAACAAAACAGTCAGTCCCGTTCTCTTCCAATTTTTCCTATTTATGTATCTCACTCCCGCACTTTCTCTCTAGTCCCGTTATGGGGGAGGGGTGTATTTTCCCCAGCTGTGTCCTTGGACCTTAGGCAAAACGTCCCTCGGCGCGAGATGACAAAAGATGTTTGTCCTCTGGCCTTCAGCAATGTGCTCAGGTCAACATACTTACACAATTTATAATACAAAATTATACTTATACCTAGAAGTCTTATATTTACATTCTGATTCTAAAATTACAAATACATAGGAGTTCCCGTCTCACTGGAAACCCTTAAACGGGAATATATTTTTTAATACATGTTTATGAAATAAATACAAAGTTGCATTTTAGAGGCATAAACCACACAACCAGATATGATTATGAAATCATAAGTGCAAGCAATTGTGCACTAGGTAGATAACCTTAAAATGGGAATATATTTCATAATGTACGTTTATGAAACAAAAAGTTTTATAAGAGTTATATGTCGCAGGTGTGGCAAAAATGCTTTAATCATAGGATTTTACTCGAAATAATTGTTGCAAATTACTGCTGCTTACATTATTTTCAATGCGGATTTGCATTAATAATTAACAGCTAAAGGGAATGACGAAAAAGGAAAGCTTCGCTTCCTAATGTTACGCCCCCTTTTCTCCTTTATTTACATTCTCTCTGTAATTGCGTTTCAGTTTCATTTCATTTAGATGGCGCTTGCATTCCATTGCTTCAGTGTTGGATCGCGCTTCCGTTCCATTGCCCGCCTTCCTCTCTCTGATTCGTAATTACCAACCTCTTGTCCATTGCGGAGATGTAGTGAATTTCTTCATGTCATGTTGGTATGGTTTAGCGAGTTTCTGCAGCCTTTCTTTCATCCAGTCTGAAAACTGAAAAACTAAGATTCTTTCAGTTCAGTTTTCAGTAATGCTTTCCTAGGAAATTGGACTGAAAACTTAAAACTGAATTGAAAACACCATAGGTACCATTGGGTAAAATGGCTGAAATGTGGTTGAGAAAACCTGCATGGCAGTGAAGAATGTGAGCTGGAGTTGGATACTAGATGTTTTCGTTTATTTTGGTCGATGAATTAACACATGATACTGATAACGAGCAAAACAATTGTGGAAAATCTCTGAGATGCATTCCATGTTTGCTAATCGTAGTTCAGAAGGTGTCTATGAGATTTTGGTTATGAGCACCTGAAGAACAAAAGTTCGTGGAGTACTTTAGATTGCCACCAAAATTAAATCCAGTCTTAATATTACCTACCCTGGATACAGATAAACGAACTTTAACCAGTTCCAGAATGCACTGTCATAACCTATAGTTTAGTTTCTTTATATCAACATGTCTATATATTGTATTAGTACAACATAACTAAAGGTACAGAACGCTCAACTTCATTATTGTGCACATGTAACGTTATATTGCACCCACCTACGTGTGTGTGTGTGTGTGTGTGTGTGTGTGTGTGTGTGTGTGTGTGTGTGTGTGTGTGTGTGTGTGTGTGTGTGTGTGTGTGCGTGCGTGCGTGCGTGCGTGCGTGCGTGCGTGCGTGCGTGCGTGCGTGCGTGCGTGCGTGCGTGCGTGCGTGCGTGCGTGCGTGCGTGCGTGCGTGCGTGCGTGCGTGCGTGCGTGCGTGCGTGCGTGCGTGCGTGCGTGCGTGCGTGCGTGCGTGCGTGCGTGCGTGCGTGCGTGCGTGCGTGCGTGCGTGCGTGCGTGCGTGCGTGCGTGCGTGCGTGCGTGCGTGCGTGCGTGCGTGCGTGCGTGCGTGCGTGCGTGCGTGCGTGCGTGCGTGCGTGTGTGTGTCTGTGTGTGTGTGTGTGTGTGTGTGTGTGTGTGTGTGTGTGTGTGTGTGTGTGTGTGTGTGTGTGTGTGTGTGTGTGTGTGTGTGTGTGTGTGTGTGTGTGTGTGTGTGTGTGTGTGTGTGTGTGTGTGTGTGTGTGTGTGTGTGTGTGTGTGTGTGTGTGTGTGTGTGTGTGTGTGTGTGTGTGTGTGTGTGTGTGTGTGTGTGTGTGTGTGTGTGTGTGTGTGTGTGTGTTTGTTTGATGTGCTTGAAGTAAAGCTATATAAATCAGGTCACTTAAGGGACGGTGGGTGGATCCAATGAATATATTTTCTCGACCATCTCAATAGCCTGCATACTAATATTAAATTCACCATGGAAGTGGAGAACGACAACTCCCTTCCCTTCCTGGATGTTCTAGTGTACAAAAAACCGGATGGCAGCTTGGGACACACGGTCTACAGGAAGCCCACACACACCAACAGATACTTGGATGCCTCCAGCCACCATCATCCCTCTCAGAAGAAAACAATAATTTCCACTCTGTTTCACCGAGCGTTTGACATAGCAGACAAGGACCACATACACCTAGAACTTCAATACTTACAGGATACCCTACGCAAGAATGGGTATAGCAACCAGGACATCTATGAGACCCGTAGGAAAGTAGAACGCAGCAGGAAGAACCCGCTACTGCTCACGCAAGGGAAGGATAGCCCTCAAGAGAAGGCCTACATACCTTTCTACGGCTCTGTCTCCAACAAGGTTTCCCGTATACTCGCGAGACATAATATCAAAACCTTCTTCACGCCCCCTAAGAAGATCCGACAACTCCTCAGGCCGGTGAAAGACCCACTTGGGCTTAAGGTCCCGGGAATATACAGGATTCCGTGTGAGTGTGGTAAGGTGTATGTGGGTCAAACAGGACGCACGATAGAGGAAAGATGCAAAGAACATCAACGGAGCATCAGACTTCTCCAGCCCGAAAAATCAGCAGTAGCCCAACACTGCATAGAACAGGTCCACAAAATCAATTTCCAAGACACAAAAATACTAGAACACGCAGAAAATTACTGGGACAGACTCATCAAGGAGGCCATCCACATCAAATTACACCCCCACAATTTCAACAGAGAGGGCGGACTCAAACTAAGTTCCGCGTGGACTATAGCCATCAGAAACACTGCACAAATTTCGTACCCGCGGGAAAACACTGCAGCCGAGCCTACAGCAGGCCCAATCAGAAACCATCACCCACGCATTGGTTCGGACAACACAACCTAACCATAGTATATATTTGGGAACTGAGGAGAATTTTCCATCATTCCTTCATTGGAGCTCGCTGTGTCTACACCTCGATTCTGCGGGACCATTGGGAGCTTGGAGTGCTTGGACTGCTTGGATCCTCGATTCAGGGGAATAAGCGGGAGAACGACCGCGGCGACGTGGTGGTGGAGCTAAAAACTACGCACCTACTCAGGTGAAAGCACAGTTTCGCGGCACGCTGCAAGACGTTTGACAGCAAACGGTAGCGTGTCGCACCAGTCATCACTTGCGCTTCTTCGACATCAATCCTGCTCCCGGAGGGGTGCGAGCAGGTACATAGCGGAGCCAGGTAACTATACCCCTTCCTTCATCACCATTCCCGACTCAGACAAACTGACTGACGGACCACGTGACTACGGGCTTGCAAGGCTGCAGCCAAAGGTGAGGACCCCTGGTCCAACACCTCAAGCCGTAATGGCTTGCCCAGGCGCCTCCTCCTCTAAGGAGGGGGTCCGGTCCTCTGCAAGCAGCCGGAGGGCAACCGTGCTGACCGACGGACCAACAACTTCATCATCATGCATCTCTGTCCCCGAGGCGGTACCACCTGCGCGTAAAAAGCGCAAGTGTTCTGCCCCGCGACAGGTCATAGATAGTGAGTCACCACCACTGGTTTCCTATCATCCCTTCTCTCCCTCTGACTCAGAGGCAGACATGGATACTGACACCGAGGGCTTCACTGAGGTGAAGGGACGCCGGAGCAGGCGTAACTCCACGGGCTCTCAGCAGCAAGAACCACAGGTTACTACCCAACCCCCAACCAAAGGGGGGGAGAAAATACCGCCAATAGTAGCGGATGCTTTCAAGGAGCATACAAAAACCATGCGGCTCCTAGCTTCGCGCCTGAAAAGACGCTTTGAGGCAATAAGGAGGCCACGGAAAGTCAACATCAAGACCTCCTCACTTGAGGATTTTGAGGCAGCCAAGGCTGTACTTCGGGAATTAAAAATCCCGTTTTACAGTTATTCGCCCATACGTCCTTACGTGGAAAGGCGAATAATCAGAGGCCTTGCCTCCGACTGCTCTACCGAGGAAGTCAGGCTGGCACTCCTCGAAGAACATGACATTACAGCAACAGTGGCCCAGCTAAAGAAGACTATCGCCTCCGACAGAGGACCTGAAAAGGTGCCCATGCCACTGTTTCTGGTCGTGGTGGACAAAGTGCGCGACCAACAAGTTCAGCCCATTGACACTGTGCGTCACCTAATCTACACTGCCGTAAAGGTGGAACGCTTTTACGGTAAGGAGGGTCCCGTACAGTGTCGCAATTGCCTGGGATTTCACCATTCCAGCATGGCATGTGAGCGCCCGCTCGCATGTCTGCGATGTGGTGGAACCCACAGAGTGCAGGACTGCCCTAAGCCGGATACGGTCAGGGAATGCGTCAACTGCAAAGGCGCGCACTGCAGTGTCTACAAAGGATGCGCGACGCGTCTGAAAATCATAGATAGCCGTCGCAAGGGACGTGCGGAAGCGGCAGAGGTCCGCCCCGGCGTTTCCTTCTCATACGCCCTTAATAGGGCAGAAAAGACACTGACCCAGGCAATAGTACCTGCCCCTGCCACGACTGAAGTTTCGGCACCACCTCCAGGCCATACAGAGGAGTCTGTTGTGGCCAATGCTCCTCCCAAACCTAAGCGGCGAAGGAAACACAAGAGCAAGCGTCAAGCCGCGGAGAGAGCAAACACAGCTCCTCAACAGCCTCCCAAGGCGCCGGCAGAGCAGTCCACTGAGGCAGCTCTGGCACCAAGGGATACTGCTGTTACAGCCGGCCCACAGGTGACACCTGTGGTCCCCACTGTACCCATGACCCCCCCTGCATTAGGGGGAACGCTCTCGCAGGCGGATCTGGAGGAATTTCAGGACCTAACCCTGTGGTTCAACAACATAATTAACAGAATCTTGCCTGCACTTCGTAAATTCAAGCTGCAATACGAAAGCCCTAACCTGAGCCCCATGCAGAAGCATGCCCTACTGGTCCAAACCCTGGCCCAGCTGTTCCCTAACTCAGCCAAGTAATGGCCTCCAGACTTGTCCGGAGACCATTCAGGGCTGCGTTCTGGAACGCAAATGGCATAAGGGGCCATTACCCAAGCCTCGTTGAGTTTGTGCAGTCGTATGGAATTGACATTCTGATGGTCTGCGAAACCCACTTGGATGCTGCAACCAACTTCTCGCTGCCGAGTTACGTCACCCATCGGTCTGATCGGGTCGGCCGACCGGGGGGCGGTACAGCCATTTTCATCAAGAACCACATCACTCACACATCCTTCCCTATCCCACCACTACAACACGTGGAGGCCTGTGCCATTAGGCTTGCCATTGGCGGGGTGGACACGGTGTTGGTAGTGGCATACGACCCTCCTGATAACCGCTTCTACGAAGCTGATATTAACACCCTCCTGAACCTGCATCCTGCGGTTTGCATCGCCGGCGACCTCAACGCTAAGCATGCACATTGGCATAGCCGCGCTACCAATGCCAAGGGGCGAGGGCTCTACCGCCTGATCAGCGGTAACCCAAGCATTCTTGCGCATGGACCGAGAGGACCTACGTTCCATCCGGCACGAGGGAGGCCAGATGTGCTCGATATCATGGTCACCAAAAACATCCCTTTTCATCTAGACCTCTCAGCGGTCAATGAACTGGACTCCGACCATGACCCTGTCTTGGTGGATTCCAACATTGACCTGCCAGCTCTGGTCACTCCAGACTGGACATACGAGGTCGACTGGGATGCAGCCATCCATGAACTCAACCAGTCTGTGGACCCGCGTCCGCGTGTCGATTCTATCGATACACTGGAGGCGGCAGCCACGGCATTCTCCCAACACATCCGGGATGTAGTGCGTGCCCACACGCACCGCATTCCATCCGACATACCTAACCCTCGCACCATTCCCATCGAACTCAGACAGTTGCTCAAAGCCAAAGCAACTGTCCGAAGGCTCTGGCAGCGTTTCCGCCATCCCAGGATACAGGCCGTCTACCAGCGGTTCAAGTCCCTGTCACGACGCCTGCTGCGTTTACACCGCAAAACAGCCTGGGAAAACACGATGGCAAACGTAGACCTATCCGAGAAACAACCATGGCGGATAATTAGGTCCCTTAGAAAGGACAAAAATGCACATCAGCATCCTCTACATGGCACTCGCGGGAGACTCTCTTTTGAGCCCCAAGAGAAAGCCACGGCTTTCGCAGACCATCTAGAGTCCCAATTCGAACCCCGGGAAGATGTCCAGGACGAAGACTTTACTGAACTCGTGGAGGCGACGGTAGATTACCTCTATGAGGCACCTCCGCCGCCACGCGCAGAGATCCAAATCCCCTTAGTCACCCCAAGACAGGTAGCTTCTGAAATCAGAAGATTAAAACCTGGCAAATCCCCTGGTCATGATGGCGTCACGGCGCCCATGCTCCAGCACCTTCCCCGAAAGGCCGTAGTCCACCTGACGAGGATTTATAATGCATGTCTGCAGCTTCGTCACTTTCCAACTTGTTGGAAGGAGGCGAGGGTGGTCTGCATTTTGAAGCCCGGCAAGGACCCGGTTTTCCCTTCCAATTACCGTTCCATAAGCCTATTACCTATCGTTTCAAAAATCTTTGAACGATTATTCCTATCCCGCCTCACTCCTCTCTTCGAGGAAAGGCAACTTATCCCGGATCATCAGTTCGGTTTCCGTCATGGACATTCCACTACACTACAGCTGCTGCGGCTGGTTGAGAAGGTTGCCCTGGGCTTCCAGGAAAACTTCAAAACAGTCGCGGTGCTTCTGGATGTAGAAAAAGCCTTTGCAACCACATGGCACCAGGGGTTACTGTACAAACTCAGAGAGGCTGAAATCCCTCCCCCCTACCTCACCCTGATTGGTAGCTTCCTTCGGGATCGCTCTTTTCGGGTGCGGGTGGAGGGGAAGTTGTCCTCGGTCAGACCCATAGCGGCTGGAGTTCCGGAGGGTAGCGTGCTATCGCCGTTGCTCTTTGCTGCCTACATGTCTGACCTACCCGTGGAACCGCATACTGTTACGTGCCAGTATGCTGACGATGTCCTCATACTGGCACAGAACAAAAATGTTCGGTACTGCTTCCCTCCACTTCAGCGACAGCTCGACGCTATCGGCAGGTGGAGTGAACAGTGGAGAATGGCCATTAGCCCGCAGAAGAGCCAAGCTCTACTACTGGGCAAAGTTCGAAACTGGCGGCCGGGTGTATCCCTGGCAATGCGGCGGAGAAGAATCCCTTGGGTTAACTCTGCCAAATACCTGGGGGTACTACTTGACCGTGGTCTAACCTTCACTCCACATGTCAAAACAAAGGCCGGTCAGGGACATGGCGCCCTGAGACAGCTATATCCCATACTCCAATCAACCATGCCCACATACCTGAAACTACGCTTGTACCGTGCGATCGTCCCGCCCCTGATCCTGTACGGGTGCGAGGTCTGGGGTACGGTGGCTCGTTCCACCATCCGCAGGCTGCAGACCGTGCAGAATAGGGCGCTTAGGATGATCTACGGTACCGATCGTAGGTTTCCATCACACATCCTTCACACTCATTCCGGCATCCCATACATTGTGGACGTAGTGCGGGACAGGACTCGCACAATGTATGACAAACTCATACCTCACCCAAACCAGCTGGTGAACAGCCTGGGGCAATATGACCATCGCCTCCCTAGGCGGAGACAGAGCTACCGTCTGCCCAAGGACGCCCTTGGCTGGTAGGTACCGCTTTGCCTTCATCATCCTCCACACCTATCACCTATTCCCCTCGGTTTCCTGTCACTGGCACTGCATTGCTCGCCGGCCAAGGCTGACGAAGTAAGCAGTAGGGAAATGGTCGCTTGGATGGCTAGACATCCAAGATCCGACAGATCCCGCCGCCAGTGACAACACAGGAACCCACCCTGCACCATCAGACATACAAAGACAAAAAAGCCTGTTACATATACCAACCTATACCACCACACGGGTAAATCCGTATTTAAACGGATAGGTACCGTGGCCACCTTACCACCCGCCTGGGTTAACCCAGACGACTTGTACTCACTCCTGGACTCCACTCCTGGATTTTCCATCATTTTAGTCCTGAAGATGGCCATGGAGAGTATAATGGCCGAAAGCTCGACCTTTTTAAGTTTAACACGGCTGATCACCCGTGAAGCTGTTATCACTAACGTTCGCCGTGAAAGCTTCAAATCCTACATATCAAGGCATCATTATGTTTTATAATCATTAACTTCGCACGTCCTGGGCAAAGCATTTCTGAGAAACAGCTCTTTTAGCGGATACGCAATCTTACCCACATTACGTGTAGTTGGATTACTGCCTACATGACGAGGTTATATCCACCAAGGTTATACTGTCGTGCCGCACTTATTCCAGAAACTTTGCACTTATTTTTCAAAGCAGAAAGAAACTGAAAGTTATTAAGCGTTATCCAGAAAGAGTATGTCTTATTTACTTATGTAGGTACTTGATTTTCCTGACTCCTTAGTTTCCTTTCAAAGTCTATTTTCTCTGCATTTCTATACTCTACGTGCTGCAGATTAATATAAGTTCATTCTGAAGAAACAAATCAGTAATTCTTTCGTCTTCACTGCGTGAAAACTTTCGTCTTCCTATCAAATTTGCAAAGTAAAGAAATCAATACCGCCACCATAACCTCACTTCAGTTGGCCAAAACTCAACTGAACTGAAAAAAATGACTGCCAGCGTAATTTTCGACGCCTAGATTTCTGGCGGAAAGCTTAAAAATCTAGTGACAAACGAATAAGAAGAGATTCAGTCGTCAGTTCAGTTAAGCTTTCGGCCGGAGGAAAGAACTTCCATAATAAACAGGGCGCCCATTCATGATCACGTGGCCCTCAACTGAAAAAATTGAAGTTTTAGTTCAGTTGTTTTCAGATTGGAGAAAAGCATGGCTTTAAGTCGGTGCACGGCATTACCGAATAGGCTGCTCACAAATAATACTTCAGTTCATCCTGAATTTTTTGAAGACTGTTTCTCTGAGATAATAGACAATATGTACACGTGTAAGGCCACTAAAGTTATTTCATGCAACTATAATAATTCTGAGGATTTGCTTAAGATTACAAACTTGAATCTTAGAGTAATGTTGCAGATAACAGTTTTCTTAATAATAACACATTTCAGTGGCGTGCAATGACAGAAAATGCTGTAAAGTTGTAAGAAATATGAACAATTCTGGTAGCATGGATATTAGGGTGGTCCTTATTTCTTTTAATTTCATATTTCTTCACAACAGTCCCTAGTTTTCTTCTCTTGTTTTAGGAAGAGTTTTAATACTTATTTTGCTGAAATTGAGCAAGAGGAACCGTGCCGCAATGGCACGAAAGTTGCGTCATTTTGCTTATTCCTGCTTGTGCATGTGATCGACTGCTGCCATACTGTCCACCTTCAGTTGAGCCTCTGTTTCCATTGGGTAATATTATAAAGGTTTATTTGCATCATGCCTGTAGTATAAGAAGTACTGACACAGTTGTTTATTTAGTACGTGAAGTTAGGCACCAGATCGATGGACATAAATTTCCATATAATCAACAGGTTATGCCAATGTTGTTTTACAGCATATGCAAAGTGAAACTGACTATCAGTGAAAGTGCTAATTTAGTTAGGCGTGAATGTGTAATATTTGGGGAAAAGGCTAGGATTCCCACAAGAGATTTATCTCACTGCACAAAGAAACTTACAGACCTGTATTTAGAGTGGTGTAATCTGCAAAAAAATGTGCTCATTTGAAGACTAACTCACATGGATGTTACCCATGCAAATGGTTTGAACATAATAAAAATCTGATGTGTTGCACTCACATGACTTTCTCTACTTTTGTACTAACCATTCTTACAAACTCTTATTCCTATATCTTCTTCGTGTTAGTTAAAACAAACATTTGTACAAATTATCTTATTGCTTATTTCCTTGTAGGTGCAAGGGGAATATTGGAATACAGTAGGCTTTGTGCGATAGTCAAATCTTTTAAAGCTTTGAGATTCCGTTCTCTTTGTACACGTAACATAAAAAAATGAACAACGATGACCCATTTCACGAAAGTTCCAAGTTTTCCGAAACTCACACACATAACAAGGAATATCTCCGAAATAGTTCACCCTACAAGAAAATTTATTGAGACATAAATTGTGTATTTTAGGAAGATCTACATTTTTGTATAGTATGATTTTGTCTATCTCTAACGGTTTACCAGTTACGCAAAAGTCGTCCAGAGTAAATACGACTACAGGGGCTATAGCCAGAAAATTCAAGATATACACTTCATTTGTCATCAAAATATCTCAAACATATGACATTTTAATGAAAATCGATAGAGCCATTTTCAAGAAAATCAAAATTTTCGAAAAATTTTCCATGTAAAGGGTAGTTTAGGGTGGGGCTATTTTCTTCAAAATCTTCGTGTCACATCCTTGAAAGACATTAAACTTAAATACCAACTTTAGGTTTTAACAGACTTTTCGTTTTTGAGTTATGCTGTCCACAGACTGACAGACTGACACACACACACGGACCTTTTTCTAAAAATGCTTTTTTTCGATTCAGGGGGCTCAAAACATGTATTTCCGGTGAAATCTCGACATCGAATTTTTGGGTGGAATACAATACTTCCCCTACTTACCAGTAGAGAAAGTAAAAATAGAAGAGGATAAAATCTTTCTATTATATCAAGTAGAGGTTATCATGGAGGTGTGACTAAAAGTTGGTGGTAAAAGAGGAATGGGCGAGGAATGGAGCTCTAAAGAGTAGTTAAGGCAGATGAAAGACGATAACAATTTATTGTTTTTGGAAATGATTGATGATTCGTCTGAAAAAACAACTGAAGAGAGTGACTTTGGTGCAATTTACTTCTTCTGAAAACTACTAAAACACCTGAAGAATGATTACCGTGAACTAATTAAATTGTGTATTATGTTTCCGGGGACAACTGTGGACTTCAGGATGGCCTGGAGCTTTGCATTATGCAAGGTGGATGGCCAGAAAAATTTATTCATTGAAAATGTTCTTGTTAATTTTCCTCTTTCATCCTCAGCTGTCTATCACTGTTAGTGAATTGAATGAACATGTTTGTTTGTGATGAAAGTATATGCAAAATTGTAGTTCCTGAGTTCATCATAAATCGGCGCACGATGCAATGAGTTGTTGCTTTTTATAAGAATTAAAACTACGAGAAAGTAAATGCAAGGGTTTGTTCGAGAATCCGTAGCAGCTGGGCACAATAGCAATCGAGCATATGCCAAAGGCATGGGCACATGGGGCAAGCAATAAGAAAAAACGGTTTCAGGCACTGGGAATTAAGAGTTAATTGCTCACTGTCATGTTTATTATTTTATTGAAGAAAATGCTTTTAAGATATTCCTAGACAACTATGCAAATTTTAAGCATGTTTGCGGAACATACCATGTGCAGGTAATCTCTTATCGCAGCCCAAACTTCATCATCATCATCATCATCATCATCATCATCATCATCGTAAGGGCTCTTTTGTTGATTTACAAGCTCATTCTCATTGTTCTCATTATATAAATTCATTCTCTTGGGCGTCGCGAAGGGGGCTGGGCTGTGGGCGCCTCTTGAAAATTAATTAATTGACGCAAACGTTCCTCTCCGACGAAGACGTCGCCTTTAAGACCTATAAGATCTCGTGTTTGGTGTCCGGACTAGCTCTAGCAAGAGGTCCTAATCTGCAGGGTGTGCGTGGGTTATGGTAGGAATGGAACCAAACGAAGAATTAACCAACATATTTTATTTGTAAATTTCCAGATTTGTAGAGAACTGCCGACGATATTTAAATAGAATGTAACTTTGTAAGTTCAACTACAACGTTATAATACTTTAACTTTGTCAGCCTTTAGCAACCGCCGAATTATGTATACGCGCTAGCTTACGTACAACTCCCAAGTTGCACGTGCGTTATCTCAGCTCGATTCAAGACGAGCGTGTGTTGCGTTGCATTTGTTTTTGCGTGAGCAACAAGAAGGAAGCGATTTCCATTGGCTAACTTTAGAGCACGTCATGGTAAGAAAGCGGAATCACTATGGCTTCGTACAAACAACAATTGTAACCTTATCAGTCATTTAAATCTGCCTAGGCTTCCATTCTTGAGACTTTAACATATTCAGCTTTATTACGTCTTCCCCTTAACTATTGACTAGAATCTCCTTTTGTTTCTTTCTATTATCAAATATATATATTGACATTATAATTTCGGTTTCATAATTTAATGTGCAGTTAATTAAGGCTATTAGACTATTGTTTTAATTTTGATGTAAAGAACAATTTTTTATTTAGAACAATTAATACAGTTATCCGCAACAATATTTTAACTTTTGACAACAGACTAATTAATTAATACTGTTTGATTGTTAAATTCCAAGATGCGCCTCCCTGAAAAAGTGTGCCGACGCCCATGTTCATTCTGATGTGCTTTCGCTCGAAACAGAATTTGTCTTTTAACTTAAGGTTTGCACATAGCCAAGGGCTTTGAGAACGTTTCTTAGATCTTCGGATTTTTCGAGATTTTTTAAGCCACGCCGATATCCCATGTAAAGTACACAAGGTTACCCTTCTCTGTTTTTGTGAGCTCCAAGTCAGCAAGGGAAAGAAGATCAAACTTATGTTCAGTTACAAACTGAAAGTCACCTTCTCAACTCATCCTGAAAGAGCGGACCACCTGAAGTCTAGGTAATTATGTGTGTACCCAATTGCTAATGTTCCCAACTGCTATGCAAAATAAAAATAAAAACAAAAATGATTATGACTAATGCTTTTTAAATGTGCATGAATACTTTAATTCTATGTTGATATCTGTTGATTGTTACGCATTACAATTTTTACCTGACTATACCCATCAGTATATAAAAGTTTAATGGCAAATAAGGGCTTGTGTTGTATTATATTGTCAACAACTCTCTTGATACATATAAAATGGTCCTTCAACATCTGTTGAACTATTTACATTCTCCGAGAGCTGTTTATAGTAACTTCAAAGTGGCTATTCATTCATTTGTTCTCGCCAATTGACCAACTGCAGCTCTGAAATGATGTTGCTACCAAAAAAAAACCCTTGGTTGTTATCAATAAATACACTATCCAGGATGACATTTTTCACTTCTTAAAGTATGTTTTTGGACTTAGTACTTTTCGCCTGTAAACAACATTACAGTCATCGTATTTCCACCGTCACTATGGGCAGAATTCAACCGAAAGGGATGGCTCAGGCGGCAGCGTCTGTGACCCCCGCTCGGGAGGCCCTGAGTTCGATTCCCATGGCCGACCTTCCAGATCTATGGGTTTTTTGGGGGGCTTTCCCGAGTCACTAAGCGAATGCTGGGAAAAATAGTTACATCCCCCGAATTTCCTGCACCTACATTTCACCTTTTTATTACATTTCACTTTTCATTCTGGTTGGCTATTTCAGGGTTCCAAGTGTCGGCAAGAGTTCCGGCATGAATGGTAGGTGCATTACTCTCTGTAAGTCCTCGTCCTCCGGATAGGGGAAGTCTCCTCAGGTGATTTATAAGCTCCCAAGGGAGAAGGGAAAAATACTTGCATATGTGGAGCAATTTTTCAAGTCATTATAAAATTAATAAAGCAATGAATATCTCTGAACTAGTTTAAAAACATGCATACAATTTGGTGTACATATACATTAAACCGTAATTGCTATATGAAAATTCAAATAAATCGAATTAAATTGTGGATTTTTGAAATGTTACAGATGGATATACTTAACCAGTGTAGCAACTCTTTAAAAAAGTACAGTTACCAAGTTAGTCGTTCTGTACTTCTATCCTTTGGAAAGCTGTCAGTAGTTAATTTTAAGTGTGTGCACAGCCAGTGTTGGGAGAAAGATGTATCGTCAGAAATAGTTGTAGAAATTTAATCATCGCGCCGGAGCTATTTGTTGTGTGGAGCAGTTTTATTGAGTGCGATCGTCGAAGTCAGTGGTTTGTGAGATAAGGAAAGACACCAATGTACGTGCCAAGGTTACGATTGGACAGAACAGCTGTGAGTTGCAAGATCACAGTGAATTGTAGATAGTGTTAATAAAAGAGGACGGTGTTTTTGTGGCTCAGTTTTAGAAGAGAAATCAACTGACAGAAAAAGTAACTGGACATTGCCATGTGTCGCACTGGTGTCACGAGTGAGATTTGCCACATTGTAAATTGTCACAATACATTTATTAAATATATGGGAAATAATCATTGGTAGATAAATCGTCTGAATGCAGTACATCAGGTTTTTATCTACTTCGTGTTAATAGGGAAAAACTCATGCAGGAATAGTTTCATTACTCATTTCCTTTTAAGTAAAAGGGAGAACCAGGAAGCTGAAGTGATGAAAGCGGGTCGCTAAATGCTGGCTTTATATTCTATGCTCTTTTCATGACAGAGCAGGAAACAAATGGACGGTGACAGCACTTTAAAAAATGAGCTATTGAAAAATGTAAAACAATATCTGGGAAATGGTTAATGGCAAAAAAAGGTTATTTGAAATAAACTGTGACTCAAAGATATCTGCATATATTGAGGAGTAAGTTTCTATGTCGTATGGTTTATCCGCTGTACTGCATTATAGAAAACTGTTTCCAATGAAGGATTGCACAGACTACTCGCAGAATCAAAATCTTTAGTGCGATTTTGAGAAAACCTAAAATAAGTTTTTTTTCCCCCATAAGAGTAGGATGGGTTTGGGGGACACTTTCTTGAAAATTTTCGTGTCGAATCTTTGGGCTTAAATACCCAGTTTACCTAGTACCTATCTGATTTTTCTTTTTTGAGTTATACCATTCTCTCTTTCCCTCTCTTTCACACACACACACACACACACACACACACACACACACACACACACACACACACACACACACACATTCTCTCTCTCCCTCTCTCTCACACACAACCCACATAGTTCATCTCTCGTGAGGGGCAGTCTGTCTGCCTCACATTCAAGAGGTCCCAAGTTCGAATCTGGTTAGGGTGAATTGCCTGGGCTATTCATCTTATACATGACTTAGTTGAAATCAACCAATCATGTGCATAACAATTTCAAATTTCAACAAATTATAGCCTTCATTTGCAAAAAAAAAAAAAAAAAAAAAAAAAAAAAAAAGTATCAAATTTTATTAACACCTCCTCTAAATTTTAATTATAACATACTCTGCTTTTCTTTTGCTGTGACCAGGTTAGAAAATCTAGCTGCACTGTGCTACAGATGCGCAACAGCTTACGAAATTTGACGCAATAGAGCCGCTGGGTTTAAATATGAAAAATGGCTGACTCTCGCTTCGATGAAGCATCTAATGCTGAAGGAGATGTAATAATTCGAAGAGGGAAACCTCAGAACACAGAATACAACAGGAAATATGTTTGGAATCAGTTTGACAAATTTTTTATTGAGCAAAATTATAAATTAATAGAAGATGCCACAACTACTGATACTGCCAACATCTTATAACATTGGAGTATCAATATGAGAAAATCAGCGGTATTTAATCTTGAAGGCCGTGCCTCTATATGCTTGCTTAATTTTTATTTTAAGAGATTAGTAATTACAATACAGCATTTAAATAACAATACATAAGCTATATCATCATTTAATTCGTGAAATAGACTTAATAAATGCAACTCTTGATAGTAAAATTCTCTAGATAAACTGACAATCACTCGTGGCTCTACTTATAATTTCCAGGGTTTCTCCTCACCCTGAAAGATGAAAGTCGGCTATCTTTAAACTCTATGGACCCCTGGCTCATTTTAGCATCATTTCTCCCATTTAATTCATCGTCCGCTATGACCAAAGAACGTTAAACTTAAACACAAGAAAAAAAAAAAAAAAAAAAAAAAAAAAAAAAAAAAAAAAAAAAAATTATCATAAGAACAAGGAATTCGGATGCAAAAATAGAAGTATTTTTGTGGGTCTGCAAATCAGAGCTCTAATTGAAGACAGGCAATTTAAAAAAAGAAGAATCCTATAGAAAAAGGTGCTTGGAATGCATTTAAAGAAATTATTACAACTTTTCTAGGAAACAATACTTATAATATAATCCCTAGGGCGTCTCCTGTCATCGCCCGACCGCTGCGTCCCTCAGTCGCAGTCAAGGCCAAGGAGAAGTGCAGTGGCGGGGGTCAGCACGCCGACTCCCCCAACCGTAAGGCGACTACTTGACCTTTCCGGGACGCTACCTTTCTATCAGGATAGCTTCTGAATTGGCCTCTCAGGGACCTAACGAGGCTGAGTATACCCCGTACCAGACCTCCCAGTGGGGGGAAAATCCCATGCCGGTACCGGGGATCGAACTCGGGTCCTCCGCGCCAGAGGTAGGCGCGCTTACTATCCTAATTATGTTAAAACTGAGAACTACGTGTTACAGATATTCACAACTTTGGGATGAAAATGAGTTTCAAATTAAATTTCTCTTTTTACATTTGGATAAATTTCCTGACAAACTGGGGTCGGTCATTGAGGGGCAAGGAAAAAGATTTAGCCAGGACAATCGGGAAATAGAAAGGAGATACCAAAAATAATGGAATGCATCAATAATGTAAACTAAAATGTGGTATTGAGTAACAAAGATCTCAAAATTTTACGAGCCCCAATGACCTAGCTGTCGACGGGTCCTTAAACCCTGCGCACTAACTCAGTCAGCCAGTTAACCAGTCAGTCAGTCAGCCAGTCAATCAGCCAGTCAGTCAGTCAGCCAGTCAGTCAGTCAGTCAGCCAGTCAGTCAATCAGTCAGCCAGCCAGTCAGTCAGTCAGCCCGTCAGTTAGTCAGCCAGCCAGCCAGCCAGTCAGTCAGCCAGTCAGCCAGTCAGTCAATATTAATAATTTGTATTATTTATTAAAATATCTTGTATTAGAGTATAACACAGCTGTTAGTCAGTCACCCACCCACGCACTCACTCACTCACTCACTCACTCACTCACTCACTCACTCACTCACTTACTCACTCACTCACTCATCCGCTCATTTTATTTGTAACACGTATGCAAATTGTGAACTAGGTACATTTATGGAACAAAATGCATGAATATTGTATTTTTGATTTGTAAAATACCGTGATGTGATAGAGAAAAAGTAAGTCATTTTTAAAGCAGCAGTACTAGAACTATACAGAATCACTTTTCAAATGCAAAACAGCTGTCAAAAAATTGAACTTTTATACCTGTGTAATTAATAAACAGTTTCTTAGGAATAATCATTGTATTTTTTTAAATTAGGAAGTGCATGTAATCAAACGTTAAGTACCCCATCTTGTTCCTCATTAGCCATGAGTTCCGTTCCATTGACGCTGTGAGTGATGGACGGAACGCACGAACACTAGAAATAATGGAGACGAAATCAGCAGATCCTCTTGCGTGGCTGTCGCAATTTCCCCTCCAGCGTTCTGAGCAATATCTGGCAGGAAGCATGGGGATCACAGAAAGCAGCTAGTCTTCCCAGCTGGCATTTCCCTTTAGTACACATAAAATAAAAATCCTGCCCATGTCTTAAGCTCCTACAGCGATGCAAGGGAGGAGCCCCAGAGCACTTCCCCGCACCACGAATCGATATCAGATATCCCCAGAGCTGTGTGTATGTGTACGCGAAGTGTGCCCTCGTTTTTATCCGTTCATCATTTCCTTCTCCATGTTCCATTATATTTTGGAGAAAGGCCAGGCTCTCCCTCCAAGAGTAAAATGTAATGAATTCTTAACTCTTGTAGAAAACTACCCAAGTTCATTTGCTAAGTCCTCGTGTCTTTTGTTGTTACTAGAGGATACAACACGCATGTCTAAAGCAAGCAGTGGAGGTGAGAGGAATTTTAACTTACGAATGTTTTATCTATAGGTGTTATTCTTCTTCATCTTCCTCCTCTTCTGCTTCTCCTAATAAACTGTTTGTATATCAGTGGAAAGTTCCACTAACCACAAGCTATTCCCACTACTCTGACACGGGTTTATGAAACAAAATCTCATCTAAGGTAGTTGGAATATGGGCTATTAATATAAAACCGAACCACATGCATTCAGTTTTCATAGTAGAATTCATATTTATAGTGCAGAGGTGTATGCTATATATATCGAGCCGTTTTGTATGTGCGCCGTCGCGAATTAGGTGAGTGCCTGATTTTGAGTGATTCCCTTAGTGCACTTCAGAGCCTTCGTGAACTGTACTTACAACTACCATTCTATTGTACAGCGTATCCAGGATGCCCTCCATGTTTTATACGCTTTGGCATTAATGTGGTGTGCATGGATTCCTGGTCACGTTGGTTTGCCGGATAATAAAATGGCCAATTTACCAACGAAAATGGCAACCACAGAACCCAGAATTTTATCATCATCTCTCCTATTACTTCGGAAGACTTAGAACACGCTGTGAAATATGATGTAAAACCGGTGATATAAATATTATTTGTACCCACAAAATTTATTTGTACAACAGGAAAGAGAATAGCAGTGATCAGCTGTAAGCTGCCATTAACTTTTGTGTCAGTCATAATACTTCACCAATGTAACGAATATATGTGACTTTGTCATGGGTAGAGAAAGTCGTGCGAGGATTCACATAATTTTAAAATAAAGTAGTAGTAGTATTATTATTATTATTATTATTATTATTATTATTATTATTATTATTATTATTATTATTATTATTATTATTATTATTATTATTATGACCGCCTCCGTAGCGCAGTGGTAGCGCGCCTGCCTGTGGCGCGGAGGACCCGGGTTCGATCCCCGGTACCGGCATGGGATTTTTCCCCCGCTGGGAGGTCTGGTACGGGGTGCACTCAGCCTCGTTAGGTCCCTGGGGGGGCCAATTGAGGAGCTATCCTGATAGAAAGGTAGCGTCCCTAAAAGGTCAAAGTAGTCGCCTTACGGTCGGGGGAGTCGGCGTGCTGACCCCCGCCACCCCCAACCTGCACTCCTCCGTGGCCTTGGCTGCGGCTGGAGGACGCAGCGGCCGGGTGATGAGGGCAACCTCTGAATAAGGGGAAGACGCCCAAGGGAAATTATTATTATTATTATTATTATTATTATTATTATTATTATTATTATTATTATTATTATTATTATTATTATTATTATTATTATTATTATTATTATTATTATTATTGGTGGTGGCGGCGCGACGGTGGTGGTAGTAGTAGTAGTGGTATTTTTTATGTTAGTTTTAACGTCTTTGGACCTGGTAGGTCATACGGGATGGATGAATGAGTGAAATGATTCTCAAATAAGCAGAGTTCCTAGTCATCCGACATTTGTATTCTCAGGATAAGAGTAGTGGTGGTGGTAGCTGGTGATAGAGAACTAGAGGTAAAATATGGACGGAGGAAGGGGATTCCACACTGAGTCATTTGTTGAGGCTGTTGTTTCTGACCCCGGGATAAGAAGGGATGAAAAGAGAGCGCTCTAAGCGCCTGTTGGTACCCGAGTGAGTAGTGGGAGCCAGTGTGAGGATCCTTGATGTGTGCTGCAGATTCATTTCGATAGCAGGGTTTGCCAAGCAGCCACCAGACAAGCGACTACAACTCCACCCATCCGTGGAGAACAGCAGTCACAGTTCGCAAAGTCCCCCACACAGCAGCGTTAAACTCACCCATCGTCAACACTTTCGGCCTTGAAAGGTTGGAATGAAAGTGAAATGAAAGGGAGGGATGGGAAATTTGGGGGATGTACTTGTCCTTACCAGCATTTGCCTGGCTCATGTGCCAGGAAGATTAGCAGCGGGAATCGAACCTACGACCTCCCAAAAGCGAGTCTCACACGTTACCGTAGAAGCAGTAGTAATAGTAGTAGAACAACATGACCAATAGCAGTAGTATTATTTCACTTGGTATATTTATTCTCTGCAAAATAGAATCCACTATACGAACTGTTATACATCCTAATAGTTTCTAAATGAGGTCAGGTGAGCATAGAAGTATACTCAAGCCCATTGTTTTTATACATGCACACTTTACAAACACGTGTGTGTGTATGTGTGTGTGTGTGTGTGTGTGTGTGTGTGTGTGTGTGTGTGTGTGTGTGTGTGTGTGTGTGTGTGTGTGTGTTAGTCTGTGGGCAGCATAACTCAAAAACGAAAAGTCGGTTAAATACCAAAGTTGGTATTTAAGTTTAATGTCTTTTAAGGACACGAAAGTTTTGAAGAAAATTCTTTTACCCTAAACTTTTATGAAAATTTTGATTTTATGGAAAATGGCTCAACGATTTTGAATAAAATGCCATATGTTTAAGATATTTTTATGACAAATGAAATGTATATTTTGAATTTTCTGGCTATAGTCCATGTAATCCTGTTTACTCTTGATGACGTTTGCACAACTGGTAAACCGTAAGAAATAGACCAAATCTTACTGTACAAAAATGTAGAGCTCGCTAAAACACACAACTTATGTCCATTTTTTTTTTTATTTTTTTTTTTTTATGTAAGTGAACCACATTGGATATATGCCTTGTTATTTCTGTGAGTTTTGGAAAACTTAGAACTTTCTCCAAATGGAACATCGTTATTCATTTTTTGATATGTTAGCCGTGCAAAGAGAACGGAATTTGGAAGCTTTAAAAGATTTGACTATTGCGCAAAGCCTACTGTATTCCCAATTTCCCTTGCACCTACAAGAAAATACCCAATGAGATAATTTCTGCAAATGTTTATCTCAACTAACACGAAGAAGATACAGTAATAAGAGTTTGTAAGAATGGTTAGTACAAGAGTAGAGAAAGTCATGTGAGTGCAACACATCAGATTTTCTTTCCAAATAAGCTAAATATGTGTAGACCTCTTCTACCGCAGTCATTAGTTGTTTTATTTCATTCGTTAATAGAACAAGCAGGCGATTTTAGTCAGAACTTGTTAAACAATAAGAACATAGGAATAGAACTCTGAAAAGCATAAAGGTGAACTTCAATTAACCAATCCTTGTTTTCACAATGGTATACAGAAGCGAAACTGAATTCAAGAGAGGAACGGCAGAAATTCATGGCGTGTGTAGGTTAAAGTTGGAAAGGTAGAATAAGAGTGAAGATTATTCATTATCACAGCTGATATTTGAATTTTGAATCGTGGACTTTCCGCGCCGCTGCTCTAAGCCACTCAGATACCATGGTAACATCTGAATTATTTGGGGAATTAAATGTCGTACCGGAATGCTCCATTATACATTTACCTGGTATCAGTGTTTTAGTAAGAAAGATTGCTAAATCTGAACGCTTTCTTCTATTTGATGGATCATTCGTGCTTCCTAGCCAAGAAGGGTAGTATGTTCTATAAAGGTGGCGGCATGTTGGCGCCCCTCCCCCTGCTTCACTGCGCCTTATAGGGTTGGAGGTAGAGGACGCAGCGGCGGGTGATCTGGGCTGAATGAATTTTTTTGAAAACCTTAGTGTTGTGCCTTAGAAGGTGCTGCACTTAAATACCAAATTAGACATTTAAGCGATTTTGTGTTATACTGCTCACACAAACACACACACACACACACACACACACACATACACACACACACACACACACACACACACACACACACACATTTTCCTAAAAATGCTTTTTCTGTACTCAGTTTCAAAACATATATTCCAAGTGAAATTGAATTTTTGGAAGGAATAAAATGCCTCTACTAATTATACGTAGTAGGGAAAGTAAAAATGTGTTCCCTTAGGTTTCCAGTGATGGTTAAGATGTCCGCGCTTATTACATTTTTCGTTTCAAGTGACAGATCTTGAAATCACGTGGTAACGAAGTGTTGCAGCATTAATTATTCACAGCAATTCTTTGTTTTTACTCGGAATCATATGTCTATGTTATGCATCAGACGTTTTCAGCCATCGTCCTCGTCTTACGTGGAGCAAAGCCTCCAGGGTTCTCTGCCTGATTGCAGAAATTGATCTGACCATCTTTTGTTGAAGTTTCTAAGGGCTGCCTCCTTTGCCAGATGCTTAATGCCTTTTGTCACCGCCTCTCTTTCTTCGACTACATCTTTATCTTGCATTTTATTCATCATTGTCATTTTCATGATCATCAGCAGCAGCAGCAGCGGCATCATCGTCGTCATCTCTCCATTACCATCACTAGGGCTCGGAAGTTCATGCCCTAAAAAACACTGAAATATGCATGCAAATGTGCTCTTAAAAACCTGAAAATATGCCAAGAAATATGCACTATTTAATTAAAACAATTAATGTCCCTTTGCAGTAGACAAGACGAGTTAGTATAAATAATAAATAAAGTTACCTTATTCTTTAGAGGTAGAAGCAGAAGTAGTCCCGCTGCTAGTATTAACTGCTAAATTGCAGTTCACAACCAACACTTTGCACAAATTTTCAACTGTAAAACATCGTCTGTTATCTCGCAAAACACTTTTGTAACGTGAAAAACTTCTTTCCACGTCATAGGATGTTATCGGGGCATATTTAAATGATGTTAACTGCTTCACAGAGAGAGTCAAGTCTCTTGGTGTGACAGATGGTTTTCTTTTGAGGATGTCTCGAATACCGCACATCTGTTTATAACCAGAATTTTTTGAAATTACATAATTCACTTTCTCTTTCACTTTTTGTCCTATGCTACCAGGAACCGAACTTAGATCACATATTGTTTTTTTCAAAGACAGTAAGTGATTCATGCAAAGGAGATCCTACAGCTTCCAATGCCGTTATGGCTGTTGGTAAGAAAGAAAGATGGGCAGATATGAAACTAAGATCCTCTTTTAACCCAGTGCCTGACAGAATATTTTGCACAGTTTCTATTGATGAAGCATCTTTCGAGTCCAATGAATTAATAAACTCTTCGACTATTTCTATGTGCTCAGCATGTTCCCCATGTTCCCCATCGATTAACACCGGTGCAGGAAGAAGTCAGATATTAGGTGCTGTTGATCTAAACAACTTAACTCTTTTAGGAGATTTAACAAAATTTATTCGTACTGGACACAAATCTATCTACCAATGGGAAAGAACCATTGTCTCAGAAATGCTACCAATATGAAAAATATTATACAGATGAAAAAAAAACAAAAAAAAAAAAAAACATAAAAATCATTAAAATATGCAATATAGGGGCAATAATATTGAAATCTTCGTGAATTGCATCATCATGTGCAGTACTGCCAACATGAAACATATTATCCAGATAGAAAAAAGTAATAAAAAGTCATAAAAATCATTAAAATATGCAATATAGGGGCTATAGTATTGAAATAATATGCATTTATCAAAATCAAGAAAATATGCAGTTATATGCACCATAAAATCATGTCCAAATAACTGAAAATTCCGTAATTCGTGCACAGAATGTAACCCCTATGAAAAAACATGCAAATGCATGAACTTCCTAGCCCTAACCACCACCGTCTCTACCACTAGCCCTGTGGTACACCACAGCTGTCACTTGTGCGCCGTTTTCACAGAATTTAATAAAGCTGTAGCTGATGCACATTGTTTCTAAATAAATCAGCAGAAAGATTGGTAAGAAATATTTATTTTAATATTCTCATCATATACTAGATATGAGCGGTTAAAAATTAAGTGCGCCCTCTTTTCCAACTCTCCTCATACAGGTATCTCAAAAGGAGTGTACGAAATCAGTTTAACAAATTAGAGAAATACCTATGTGTTTGGAAAGTAAGTGAGCTCTCTGTAAATAAAGACTTTGTATGAGGGCCCGTTGGTGATCCACTCATTCTAGAAGGTGCTCCTTATATACGCACCATCGTCTAGTTGTGTGTAGCTTTAGTGGTCAATATTGCCACGGCCTTCTTATGTGTAAACATTCTTACACTTGATTTGTTTATACCAACTTTTAGAAAAATAATGCCATTGTAGTTACTGTTTCTCACTAAATTTATTTAGCTTTCTTTCACTTTATTTGTCTCGAATGGAGTCCTCAAGCAATTGAACAATGCGTCATCAATTCCTGAAAAGAAGCACGACCCATCTGCAGTATTATTTGTATATATCTGTCACTGATCGATCTAAAGTAATTGGATGTGAACTTTAGACTGAAGAGAATAACTTCCGCACATCTTGCAGTAATCTAGCATGGTAGAAGCTTCCTGCATACAGTATCTTGCAAACCCCTAAATCACTAAGTTACGCTACTTTCTCTTGCATTGTGAGTTTTGTTCATACTTAACGACATTTTTACTTTCTCTACTGGTAAGTAGGGGAAGTATTGTATTCCACCCAAAAATACGATGTCGAGATTTCACCGGAAATATATGTTTTGAGACCTCTGAATCAAAAAAAAAGAAAGCATTCTTAGAAAAAGGTCCGTGTGTGTGTCAGTGTGTCAGTCTGTGGACAGCATAACTCACAAACGAAAAGTCCGTTAAAAACCAAAGTTGGCACTTAAGTTTAATGTCCTTCAAGGATGCGACACGAAGATTTTAAAGAAAATAGCCCCACCCTAAACTACCCTTTAGAAGGAACATTTTTAGAAAATTTTGATTTTCTTGAAAATGGCTCTGCCGATTTTGATTAAAATGTCATATGTTTCAGATATTTTTATGGAAAATGAAATGTATATCTTGAATTTTCAGGCTATAGCCCCTGTAGTCGTATTTACTCTGGAAGACTTTTGCATAACTGGTAAACCGTTAGAGGTAGACCAAATCATACTATACACAAAATGTAGATCTTGCTAAAGTACACAATTTATGTCCAAATAAATTTTCTTGTAAGGTGAACCATTTCGGAGATATTCTTTGTTATGTATGTGAGTTTTGGAAAACTTCAAACTTTCGTGAAGTGGATCATCGTTGTTCATTTTTATATGTTAAGCGTGCAAAGACAACGGAATCTCAACGCTTTAAAACATTTGACTATCGCACAAAGCCTACTGTATTCTAATATTCCCCTCACACCTACAAGGAAATAAGCAATAAGATAATTTCTGCAAATGTTTATCTTAACTAACACGAAGAAGATATAGGAATAAGAGTTTGTAAGAATGGTTAGTACAAGAGTAGAGAAAGTCATGTGAGTGCAATTCGTCAGATTTTTTGTCGGTAGTTTCGGTAAAGCACATAATAGTATATATTATAATGGTAGCAATTGAGACGCGAGTATATATTAGGAAACGAACGAAGCGTCTTAGTTACCATTATAGTTAAGTGCCATACGACAATTTATGCTCGACCATATACATAATTTTATAGTTGAAATATTGTAAAATGTTGTACACTCACTAGGAATAATAACCTACATATGGCATCAGCTGATATTTGGGGTTCTGCGCAGGCGCTAAACGATCGATTCGTTTGCAGCACGTCACAGCTGCATGATGAAAATGATAACCTTGGAATGCTACACAACATTGAAAAATAGAAGACAAATTGAATATACTGTTTTTCAGATGAAGCTTTATTTCATGTATAAGTTATTTATTGCACAATTAGTGAAATTAATTTGTGGGACTGTGCTTAGTGCAATGTTCTTGGAAGTTCATGCTGTATTGAGGTTGCTTTGTATGTTTTGAGTAAGTTGTATCTTCCTTAGGCGTTTTTAGTGTTTTGTGAACTCGCGCTAGTTGCGTTTCGAAAATTAATCATGTTGTGCTTTGCCATTGCTGCATTGCTCTGATTGGTGGAACACCTGTCCTTTAATGAAAGTTTGAACTTAAGAAGGTCCATTAAAGGATCGCTATCAGACTTATAATTAATAAATATGAGTATGGTTGAGCATACATGATGAAAATTACCGATAGCATTGGTAGCATTGGTAGGGAAACAAACACAATGTAAAATACAACGAATTAAGAAATTTTAGTGAGAAATTGAAGCCTAATAATCACTAAAAACTGTGATAATGAGTTTGCTCTCTGTGATTAGAATAAAAATTATACTTTTCGGTTGAAAATAACATTACTCTATCGGTTCTTCTATCTGAATTTAGTACATATAGAGGAGCTTCCAAACGTTTTTGAAGACTCTAATGTTAAGCGACCCTTTATATACTCTCTCTCAGTTTCGAGAAGATTCAAAGTTTAGCACTTCCGGTTTCTAGAGGAAGCTAGTAAAATGTGATCAAAAAACGTGAACAACGCGATCTATGTGAGGTAACGCCCGATGGGTATACAGCACACCTAACATGCAGGTAAAGCAGGTAGACTCGTAACTGACCAACTCTACCAGGAAAACTACCGTAGTCTACACCGCTGGGACTTTGTGCTGAAAACTTGGGAAATATTTTTTTTTTTTTTTTTTTTTTTTGTGCTGAAAATGTCAAAAATATGTGCCAAAACAATAAAATATTTTTAAAATCCGAATGGCTGAGCTAATATAAACGTACGTGGTACTCACCAGACATTATTTGTGGAAGGGATTGCCAAGTACTGATGTATAGTACACATGCTCCCTTAAATGTTCCATCCCGAAAGATCATCACAAAGAATTGACATTAATTTCGAATATTTATTACCACTTTAATGCTGTGTTACTTGTGAACGTAGGTCTACCGTTATTGCTTTACCAGATGATTCACAACTTTAAGTACCCTTAAATTCCGCAGCATATTCTTGCACACGTTAACTTGCACTAACTTTACACTCTGGGGATGTTTAATCCACTGTGAAGCCAAAACTTGTAGATATATTAGTTCCCAACATTACAACACAACGAGAAGATCGTATAACTTTGCAGGTTTACAAATGAATAACTGACTATACAGTTTATTGGACACCTACAAGTATAAGTTTACTCGTATAGACTAGCAGACTGCGAACCGATAGCAAACACCTAATCAAGCACATGGCAGTGGAGGAATTTTTATTTTGCGGGCTCATGTAGCTTGAGAAAGCAGGATGTTTATATTTTCTTTCAACTGAAGTAATGCTTTAGCTGACATCAGTTATTCCAATAATGAACAACATTTGCGACATCTGGCCATGTAATTGGACATTAAAGAAGATGGATGGTGACTTGTTAAAAATAAGTTTCTGCTGCTTTTATGTAACTTCGTTTGTGCGATTTTTTTTGTAATTTATGTGAATATTTGAAAATATTACACTACACATCAGAAAATGTGTTTTTATGCGTAATCTTAAAATATTTGCTCCAGTGTGAATATCCAGAATATTAAATTCAGTTTTAAGTTCGTAATAGGACGCAAGCGATATATTTATTTACCTAAAAATCCGAACCCTACAGATGATAGTCTACGGCAACCTACAGTAGTTTTACAACTCTATCTGTAAGCGATAAAAGACTACATTTTCATGTTTACTGAGGACGTTAACGTGCCTGCAGGATTCCAGTGGAAGAGAGGTTATATGGTTAACAAGGGGGAATCAATCTGATAGTGTCTAATGAACACATTCTCCTACAGGTAACATTAGGTAGCCATGTTGTCTGCTATAAATTCCCTAGTGCGAGGCCCACATTTCATCGTTCACTCCATGTTGGATGCACTGAAAAAAAAAAAAAAATTAGTTCCCGTTTTAATTTCTGAGGGAGCACCAGGTATATTTGTGGCCTGAATATTAACTTTCCCCCGCGCCCCTTTGTTCAACGTGCGGCCGAGTGACTGACGTCATAACAGCGTCGAGATGACGCAGAGCTCCCCTCCCTATAACCTCTCTGCTGGAGCGAGCTGAAAGCCAATACAACAAATTCTCTCTAGCGATGTTCAGCTTCGTATCTACCTATGGTAACTTATGTGTTCACGTTTCTGTTGTTTATAAATTACCCTATTAATATACCTGTGTCTCGTATGTTCAATATTATAGCATTTCACTGCATCTTTTTTTCTAAATCAGTCCGGTCTTTCTCTGTTGTTGATATTTGGGGTTGATACTAACATTGCAGTACATAACCTAAACGAGCATGATGATTCTGCATACAAATGTTCCTCAAACCTAGTCATTGCTTGGCAGTGAAATGTTTTACATTCCGCCATTTTTACAGGTCTAGCGCAGGCTTTTGTATGCCATGTGCGCTACATTTAAACGCCCCTTTTATCCGCAGTATTTGAACAAAATATGGGCCAAAAAGATTTCAAAACGAACAAATTAGCGGAAAGAAAGATTAAGTTATAAATATACGAGGAAAGAGGCACTAGAGAAAAGAGGCAAAGTAGATATTTAGGCTAAATAAAATCTGAACATGATGCATGGTATATAAAAATTGGTTTTTCTCGATATTACATTTTTAAACACTATTTGCATTAAATTTTGTGCTATGCTCCTAGGATTTTCCTAGCATGTACTCTATTTATGTGCCTTCATCTTCAGTCTATGGTTTCAAAATCTGGACATTTGTTTAGCTTTAAAAAAGTTAAAAACATTTTCAATGTCTATCAAAGCAAAGAAATTAATTACTTTAAAAGTAATTAATGTTTCTTGCTGCCAGAGATTGATGGTGTTTGTTGGACAATTGGAGTTTATAGAAGAGTAAAACAGTTGTTATGTTTTAGTTTTTGATGCGCACGGAGCCTTTTAATATTAAGGTATTTTCGCATTGTGAATGAATTGAATAATTCATTTCTCAAAACTATAAAACATATTGTGCTGGAACTTTAACATAAACACCTTTAATTGTGAAAAGTATTGATTTCATAGCTATAAAAATATAGAAAATTGAAGTCCCGGAGTCCCTTAACCTATACGAGCACATAATAAACTGAGATGGCACATCGGCTATTGTGAAAATAATTCGTCATTTATGCGTATATGGACATGTTTATGTTTGAAATGCTATTTTAAAAATGTTTGTCTCTCTGATCCAACCGCTTTAAGGGCACATCGTAGTTAAACACTGATCCACACATGAAAAATATGTCAGCATTGTAAAGTAAACATTGCCTACATTATTATAGCTACAAATTATAATCATAATCTTTGCATCACACACTGTACAATACTTGGACTTCAAGACATGTGAAAATCAAGTTTATGGGTCAAAAGCAAGGCATGTAAATTAATACACAGACAAAATTATTCCCGTATGCTGATGTTTACTTAGGTGCACTTATTTGAAGAACACTCCGTTCTAATGAGTTTAAACTTATGATGAACCCATAAAGCAGTATTTCTTAAAATACGACTGGATTGGTTTTTAAAATTCTAATTTTATAGTGAAAATTTCTGTTTATATATAATTTAAAACATCTGATTTGTTGCACTCACATGCCTTTCTCTACTCTTGTACTAACCAATCTTACAAACTCTTATTCCTATATCTTCTTCGTGTTAGTTAAGATAAATATTTGTACAAATTATCTTATTGCTTATTTCCTTGTAGGTGAAAGGGGAATATTAGAATACAGTAGGCTTTGTGCGATAGTCAAATCTTTTAAAGCTTTGAGATTCCGTTCTCTTTGCACACTTAACATATAAAAAATGAACAACATGTTCCATTTCACGAAAGTTTCAAGTTTTCCGAAACTCACACACATAACAAGGAATATCTCCGAAATGGTTCACTCTACAAGAAAATTTATCCGGACATATATTGTGTATTTTAGCAAGATCTACATTTTGTGTATAGTATGATTTGGTCTATCTCTAACAGTTTGCCAGTTATGCAGAAGTCATCCAGAGTAAATATGACTACAGGAGCTATAGCCAGAAAATTTAAGATCAACATTTCATTTGTCATAAAAATATCTGAAACATATGACACTTTAATCAAAATCGTTAGAGCAATTTTCAAGAAAATAAAAATTTTCGAACCGTCTACATTACAAACGGGCTTCAAGCTGTGTACCTCCGACGTCATTGAAGAGTTTATATCATGCATATCGCCCAATATGTGCGGTTGTCTTTGATGATTTTCAATCGCTACGTGGACTCGAGTAATAAGGTCCTCAGCTGACGTTGCAGGAGTGCCATGCGCCATACTGTTGGTGCAACTCCACAGAAAATAGTCGAGAGGTATCAGATCTGGCGACCATGCTGGCCATAGAACTGGTTCACCTCTTCCAATACATCGATTTGGATATGGGACGTTGAGGTGATTCCGCACATTTACATCAAAGTGTGCTGGAGCTCATGTGGGCCATTTCAAAAGCTGTGTACCGGCACGTGTCACACTGCTCTTAAAACGTTACTGTACTGGAAACTACAGAAGTAACGCAGTACGATGTGCACCAAGGACTCTGTGGAGGAATTTAGCGCATGCGCAGGAATATTATGCTCAGGTCGTTCATCTCAGTACGCAGATGTCTAAACGATCCCATACTTTCGCTATTAAGGTCCAAAACAATGTTAACAATTTGTCACAACCGTTCGTTCTCAAACTACGACGCTCTCCAGCGTCCAAACAGTGCATTTCCTGACAGGGGTTCCTCTTTGAAAATCAATCAGTTTGCCATGCTGCATGTCGGTGTTTTTTTTTTTTTAAATTCGATGGGGGGGGGGGGGCACCCAGTAAATATACGACCCGGTGAACCTCCTACCACCTAAAATTGATTTGATTGTAACTCTTCATAAGTGATTATCAATTCTAATCAACCTTTCAACTCGAGTTTCGCTGAAACTCATTTTGTGTTTATGTCTAAGCCTGCCCTAATTCTTCGAGTCCCGCTAAAACAGGGGAAGACAACTTCGGGGCGTGTGATGTATTTAAACGAAGAGTCAGCTTGTACGTTCGTGTGACGTCAGGCGAGAGCAGTGTATTGCTATGCTGCCTAGATGAGCGGCGCATGTGTTCAGTTCTCCGAGTTTCACACCAGTTTGAGACCAGGCTTCAAGATGTAGAAACATTGTCAACTACGTTTCAGGTCTTTGCGACCCCGTATTCATTGGATGTTAACAATGTTTCTAGCAGGTTGCAAATTGAATTGATAAATTTACAGTGCGACGATTTACTGAAGGACAAATATAAACACAAGGAAGACTTGGCTGATTTTTATAAGAACGTTCCTCTGAGGTTGCATACCCTTGTTGCACGGATATTATGTATGTTTGCTTCTACGTATGTGTGCGAACAATAATTCTTTTCGGTTATGAACCTATCTAAGTCAAAATCCCGAAGCATATTGTCACAATCTAACATGCAATCTTCGGTTACAAATGTGCCGTACATTACGCCCTAACATTGACAAACTAGTTAAAGAAAAGCGAAACGACAAATGTTGGAATATCTCCACCTAATTGTACTGTATAGCTCTCCTCTAGCTCAGGCAAAATAGTTATAATTTCTATTCTGTTGGCGTTATAACATGACTGTTCACATAAACTAGAACTTATATGACATAAAGCCGAAATGTAATTATTTATAATCTGTGACTATTCCGTAATTGAAACAGTCAGCATTAAGATTACGATGTCCCGTATCCCATTTCCTCTTGCCCGCTGTGACGTCACACGTTCAACTGGCTTGCTCTGGGAGCATGTGTGCTGAGTGGGCTGACGTCACAGCAGCGTTACCTGTCTTCCCCTGCGCTAAAACAACCATTTTTGTTTATTTCTAAGCCTGCAAAAGCTTGATAGAATGGCTGAGTGAAACAAATGTTCGATTTAAGCGAATCTATTCTCAAAATCCACTACTTTTTTTTTAACGAAAAAACGATTTTAAACGCAAAGATGCAGCTGTCAAACTTAGGTCTGCCACATAAACCATATATTGAAACTAATCCAAAGCAGCAATGTGCATACAAAATAACCAATTTCGACTTTGTCGGCTGTTTCTTTGGGTTTTTCCTAACGTTCTTTTTTCTAAACCATTGGGGTGAACAAAGCAAAAAAGAAATTATTCAAATCGGTCGCGTTATTTTCGAGTTTTTGCGGGACTAAGCATGGCAATTGATATACGATATATAGGTATGTGTGTATGCGTGTGTGCAGTTTGTTTATTTAATAATTACATTTATTTTTCTATCTAAAGTTAGGGTAAATAATGAATATACTGAATATATACGTTCACAATACTGTAAACTTTAAACCTAAGATTTTATACGTATAAGCAGTTTTCAATTTTACATGCAGCAGGGCAGTGTGTTTTTAATTGGGATTTGTGTTGTGTTTTTATTCCTGTGATTAATGTGATTAATGCCATTTGTCTTAAACCATACATTTCCTAGTGAGCAGCACCAGCTTCATCACACTATTTTGGACACAAATGCCTCCTCATAATCCTTGCGCCATTGTTTTGGGCGCGATATTGAGACAAGGCAAACAGTTGCGAGACTGATGCGATTAGAGTTGGGACCCGTTAGTGTGTTAATGCATTGCATTTGACGTTACAATGTCCACACGTTGTAATTGCTAACAGGAGAAAAGAAAACCGCTGATGCTTGGTGCTCAATTCGTAGGAATAACTCAAATATAAACAAGGAAAGTAGCTTTCCCGCTTTCGTAGATTAAACAATGGTATATAATGCAAGTTAAATTGAAAATTGCATAATTAAAACATATGTAATATTAGTTCTAATCATATTAATCGGTATATAGCTTACAGCTCTTTACAAATTATAGACTTTTCCAATGCAAAGAAACGATGTAAACCCTAGACGAGAGCATTTATTAAAGTGAGACAACTACATAGGTATTATTTACGCCTAATAATTAAACTGTTACAAATTGAAATTTGGCATAGTAATTTAAAACATGTGGGCATTACTTTTCAGAAAAATGTTATTACCAGGCTTCGTATTTGTAATTTCCTAATGTTCAAATTTAAAAGCAAATGTACCCCTTTAGTACAATTCTACGAAAATCAATGAACTTAAAACGTTGCATGTATATTATCCTTGTGCAGATTAAACTGGAGGATATTTTGATGTTTATTCTTTAAAACATGAATTATGTATGACGAAATGTTACACACTTTTCAAAGATTTAAAATACATTACTAAACTCGTCAAAATCGATACTTTGAAATTATGTCCAGTATATTAAATATATTAACACTTTAAAGCTCCATGCACAGTTTCATATTCGTACTCCCAAAAGTTTTTGTAAAAATCTGACGTTTTGCACTCGCATGACTTTCTCTGTAGTAACTATTCTTACAAGCTCTTATTCCTCTATCTTCTTCATGTTAGCCGAGATAAACATTTGCAGAAATCATCTAATTTTCTTTGAGCGATAGTCAAATATTTTAAAGTCGATCGCTATATGTAGGCTTCGAAATTCCGTTCTCTTTGCACGACGAACACATAAAATTATGAATAACGACCTTTCATTTGAGAAAATATAAGTATTGTACATCTCACACAAGTAACAAGGAATATCTCCGAAATGGTTCACGCCACAAAAAATTCATTTGGACATAAATTGTGTGCTTTGAGGAGATCTACATTTTTTGTATAGTAAGATTAGGTCCATCTCTTACGGTTTATCAGTTATATAAGTCATCACGAGCAAACAGGAGTACATGGGCTACAGCCAGAAAATTCAAAATGTAGCTTTCATTTGTCATAAAATACCTCAAACCAGTGCTGGCATTTTAATTACAATCACTAGAGCCATTTTCAAGAAAATAAGAATTTTCGAAAAATTGTCCATGTAAACGGTAGTTTGGGGTGGAGGAATTTTATTCAAAATCTTCGTGTCGCATCCTTGAAAGATATTAAGCTTCAGTACCAACTTTAGTTTTTAACGGAGTTTTACTTTCTCTGCTGTTAAGTAGGGGAAGTATTGTATTCCACCCAAAAATTCGATGTCAAGATTTCACTATAAACATGTTTTGAGACCCCCTGAATCCAAAAAGGCATTTTTAGAAAAAGGTCCGCGCGCACGCGCCCTTGTGTGTGTCTGTCTGTGTGTGTCTGTGTGTGTGTGTGTGTGTGTGTGTGTGTGTGTGTGTGTGTGTGTGTGTGTGTGTGTGTGTGTGTGTGTGTGTGTGTGTGTGTGTGTGTCTTTCTGTCTGTGCACAGCATAACTTTAAAACGAAAAGTAGGTTCAAAACCAAAATTTGTATTTAAGTTTAATGTCTTTCAGGGATGCGACAAAAATATTTTGAAGAATATAGCCCCACCCTAAACTACCATTTACATGGAAAAATTTTCGAAAATTTTGATTTTCTTGAAAATGGCTCTAATGATTTTGATTAAATGTCATATGTTTGAGATATTTTTATGAAAAATGAAATGTATATCTTGAATTTTCTGGCTATAGCCCATGTGGTCGTATTTACTCTGGACGACTTTTGCATAACTGGTAAACCGTTAGAGATAGACCAAATCATACTATACACAAAATGTAGATCTTGCTAAAATACACAATTTATGTCTCAATAAATTTTCTTGTAGGGTGAAACATTTCGGAGATATTCCTTGTTATGTGTGTGAGTTTCGGAAAACTTAATAGTTCCGTGAAATGGAACATCGTTGTTCATTTTTTATATTTAAGTGTGCAAAGAGAACGGGACCTCAAAGCTTTAAAAGATTTAACTATCGCTCAAAGCCTACTGTATTCTAACATTTCCCTTGCATCTACAAGGAAATAAGCAATAAGATAATTTGTACAAATGTTTATCTCAACTAACACAAAGAAGATATAGGAATAAGCGTTTGTAAGAATGGTTAGTACAAGAGTAGAGAAACTCATGTGAGTGCAACACATCATATTTTTTATTTCTGAGTTATACTGTTCACAGACAGGCGCGCGTGCGCTGACTTTTTCTAAGAATTCCGTTTTTCGATTCAGGGCCCTCAAAACATATATTTCTGGTGAAATCTCAATGTAGAAGTAGAGAAAGTAAAAATTTACAGCGGTATTAAAAACTGTATTTTTCTGAAAACAATTTGAAAATGATTATATCAGTATCAAATGCAACATATAGTATGTGAATTTTAAAAGAAAAATTCATATTTACTGAGCTACTATTGCTTTATATTCATATGTCTCCAGTATGTAAGTGTTTGTAGTGTTGCCTTCTTCACACTTTGAATAACGCGAAACATTACCGTACATCCCACACAACAGCAAATAACAGTTTGAAGGCTTAAAAGCTTTAGGTTGTAAAGCTGTCAACCGTAGAATAACGTGTGTGCATAAACATAACACAGTTTCCAGCTGCTGTCATTGTCGGTCCGAACAGTTCGCAGATACAAATAACATCAAGAAGAGAAATATTGCTATTTCAAAATGGAAAGATAATGAAACATCGGACAAAAAGTATGCTTACAAAGAGTAAGAAGTTGCAGTAAACAACAACACTGAGGAACTTTAAATTCCTACAGGATATTATAGAATTGTAATTCTCAACATTTATAATGATTGAATTGGGAGAAAGCAATGCACTGCTCGCATAATTTATCTTGAGCCCTGAAATCTAATGCTACGAACGGTCCAAGTGAAGGAGGACTGCGTTTTGCCAAAGTAACAACTGAGCATCTTTATGCATATCCCAGAGGAACCAATTGTATGGATAACTTTTGTTACTCTTTTCATGCATTATCATACCGGTTTACTTGTGTGTTTAACCAACCCAAACAGTAATTTTAGGTACTAAATGACTGAATTGGAATTAGAGTCGATGCCACTTCTCCAGGCGCTATTATCTTTCATATCATTACAGTACAGGTATGCAGAACTATCCCGGAAGCTAAAACGAAAGTCAATTACATAAAAAAAATCTGATGTGTTGCACTCACATGACTTTCTCTACTCTTGTACTAACCATTCTTACAAACTCTTATTCCTATAACTTCTTCGTGTTAATTAAGATAAACATTTGTACAAATTATCTTATTGCTTATTGCCTTGTAGGTACAAGGGGAATATTAGAATACAGTAGGCTTTGTGGGATAGTCAAATCTTTTAAAGCTTTGATATTCTCTTGTCTTTGCACACTTAACATGTTTTCCAAAACTCACACACATAACAAGGAATATCTCCGAAATGGTTCTCCCTACAAGAAAATTTATTGAGAGATAAATTGTGTATTTTAGCAAGATCTACATTTTTTGTATAGTATGATTTGGTCTATCTCTAACGGTTTACCAGTTATGCAAAAGTCGTCCAGAGTAAATGCGACTACAGGGGCTATAGCCAGAAAATTCAAGGCATACATTTCATTTGTCATAAAAATGTCTCAAACATATGACATTTTAATCAAAATCACTAGAGCCATTTTCAAGAAAATAAAAATTTTCGGAAAAGCTTTCCATGTAACGGGTAGTTTAGGGTGGGGCTATTTTCTTCAAAATATTCGTGTTGCATCCTTGAAAGACATCAAACTTAAACACCAATTTTGGTTTTTAGCCTAATTTTCATTTTTGAGTTATGCTGTCCACAGACTGACACACACACACACACACACACACACACACACACACACACACACACACACACACACACACACACACACACACACGGACCTTTTTCTAAAAATACTTTTTTATTCAGGGGGTCTCAAAACACATATTTCCGGTGAAATCTCGGCATCGAATTTTTGGTTGGAATACAATACTTCCCATAGTTACCAGTAGAGAAAGTAATTAGAGCAATTCCGCTTGTGACTAACTTCCGCGTGTGACTAACTGACATTTACACTACATTTTCTTCTTAAAATGTCTGTCTAATGGTCAATATAGGTGTAAAAATGTTATTTTAACGACATATGATGACAGAGAATACATTGGCGGTTGTGATAGGGAATATAAAAACCTTAAAAGGTGAAACAATTATTTAATAATGAGCGCTAAACTTTTCGTGACTAACTGACATTTTTGTTAACTGTAGGTCCAGCTGCAAACGTTTGTCCTCCGCTGAAGGTGCAGAGGTCTCTCAATTGGAAGAGGGCACTGCACGTAGACTTCCGGCCCTTTGTGGTTCTACCGTAATTCCTGGAAGGGAGGGAGGGATGAAGGGAGGAATCCGAAAGGCGACAAGGTCCGGATGACGACGGATGCAAGCTCGAACGGTGTCCTTAACGTTTCCAGTACGAACGTATCCGACGCCGCCCCAGCCCACGCGAGCGCGAGTCTATATGGAGGCGGCTTGTGGGCGCTCCACACGACGCGAAGGGAAGAAACCTTTAGTGAGCGCACCTCACCGTCCAGCCGCAACACACCGAATCGTCGCCTGGTCCTTTAACTCTGAAGGAAATGGAGGGTACAGGAAATGAGGGACACGAAAGCTGTGGTACAAAAGAAATTAATCCAGCATTCAGCTACCGACCCAAGAAAACCACAAAGAAAACAAGGATCAGACCAGACGATCGCTGGGGATCGACCCCACGACACGTTACCGCGGCGCCCCCTCGCTCGGCAATAGGTCAGATAGAGAATGCGCAACGAGTTTACCAATCTGGAGGATGCGGAGACTATTTTCGTAAATGTGGCGCTACGCCTGTTGCAGGGCGACAGTATCCCTATTATGGGTTCCAGTATCTAACAACGTCTGAGGGGTCGAGCCGGAGTAGACGGTGGGAGCGGCAGGTACAGTTTGGGGAGTGGAAGTGTCATGTGGCCTTCAATCGAGCGAGGTAACCCAACTTTATTCCAGGAGTACCGAAGTTTAGCGCAGTTCTCGTTGGATAGCCTTCGTTGCTTTGTCTAGTATAAAACAACGAAACAAATATTTTATTATGAGGAAAACCGGCATTAATATGAGATGTGTACCGCTTTAACCAAATGTCCTATAGAATAAGAATACTGTTCTGCTGTTTAGGTACGCTTTTAGACAGTCTTTCACAGAATAAAAACAGAAATCTCCAATTGAGCTTACTCAGCTGAAAATAAAAGCTCTTGTGTTCTTTTATTTTTAACTTGACACATTCCTTTTAGCATTTGTTTATTAAAGTATGTATTAATACACAATTTTTCTTCGGTAATAGAAAAGTTCAAAATTACACTTTTCTGAAAATGAGATTTACAATATAATGGTATATCCCACTCCATAAATTTGTGCTTGGTCATTATTGCTAATTACCGTCCAACTGGACTGCGTTTACTGAACACATGAGCACACTTTTATTCCAGGGCATAGTCAATCATTTCCCCTAAAAGCACTTATAAAACGAGATGCCTTTATTAAATAGACTAGTTAAACATAAGAAATGCTGGATTCCATGTTTGAAATATTAGTCCATAAACACATCGCAGACAGATGATGGTACCATTTATAACAGGGAGGCGTGATGAATGCAAATCCACGCCATTACACGCCTCTACAGGTCATCTTAAATTATGCACTGCAGAATGTTACGGCAGGAGCATCTGTCCAACATGACATACTAGAGGGATGGATGCATGGATGGAAAGCTTTCCTTGTTCTTTTCTAAGTGGAATATCTAAACAAGTGCACAGAGAAGCATACACGGGTAGCCGAGGTCGTTAAGGATACTCATCTCTGAAACTTTGTCAAAATAGCAAAACATTGCAATTTACCTTTTTTTTTTTTTTTGGCTTAGTTATGTAAAAATGAACCGTACACGAGTACTTAAATTATCTGTAACTCCTACATCCATACCGCTCTTAAAATGACGTCATTGACCTTCTAGAAGTCTGCCTCAGATGGGTGTGTCCATTTCATTTTATTTTCATCCTTGTAATTACATTTAAGGGAACAATGTATAACCTTTTACATATTTACATGACACACAATTAAAGTATTGCATACATTTTTACTTTCTCTACTGGTAAGTAGAGGAAGTATTGTATTCCACCCAAAAATTCGATGTCTAGATTTCACCGGAAATACATGTTTTGAAACCCCTGAATCCAAAAAAAATAAAGCATTTTTAGAAAAAGGTCCGTGTGTCTGCCTGTCAGTCTGTGGGCAGCATAACTCAAAAAAGAAAAGTAGGTTAAAGACACGAAGATTTTGAAGAAATTAGCCCTATCCTAAACTGCCCTTTACATGGAATATTTTCCGAAAATTTTTATTTTCTTGAAAATGGCTCTAACGATTTTGATTAAAATGTCATACGTTTGAGATATTTTGATGACAAATGAAATGTACATCTTGAATTTTCTGGCCATAGCCCCTGTAGTCGTATTTACTTTTGCGTAATTGGCAAACCGTTAGAGATAGACCAAATTATAGTATTCAAAAATGTAGATCTTGCTAAAATACACAATTTTGACCAAATAATTTTTTTTGTAGGGTGAACCATTTCGGAGATATTTTTGGTTATGTGTGTGAGTTTCGGAAAACTTAAAACTTTCGTGAAATGGATCATCGTTGTTAATTTGTATATGTTAAGTGTGCAAGGAGAACAGAATCTCAAAGCTTTCTGCACTCAGTCTTCTAAAAACTATTCGTGCATTTTCTTCTATTTCTTCATACACGGCATAAACTTTCATTACACATTCAGACATTTCGTTGTGGACATAGGAAGGATACGATAGGCTAAAGCGTTAGTAGGATGTTTACAAGGCAGGTGCTATGTGATGACTTCGAGATGCTAACTTATTGTATGATGACAACGAGAAGAAAGAAAAAGGCAATGGTTGAATTTACAAAAAGACGACGACTTTAGAGGCTATTACCAAAAAATTAATGATATACATTTCATTTGTGATTAAAATATATTAAACATTTCGTATTTTCATCAAAACCGATAGAGCCAGTTTTGATGTAAGGGATGTTCTAGAGTGAGGGTTTTTCTTTAAAAAGAAATGTGTAGTATCTTTGGAAGACTAATCTTAACTGCCAAAAATGTATTTAACTGACTTCGTTTTCTAGTTATACTGCTAACAAACACACAGACGCACATACAGAACGCACATGTGTACACCTTTTTAATTTTTTTTTTTTTTTTTAGAGAACCTTAAAACATCTACTCATTTTGAAATTTCGGGATCAAATTTTTGAGTGGAAAAGTTCTATGCAATTTTGAATAAATCATGACGTGTTTGAGATCATATCGTAACAACAAAGTGCTTATTACTTACTGTGAATGGACTTAAGCCGCTTTCATTCTGATTGAATACGGCGCAATTGAGAAACTGGGTAGTCGGAGAAATACTGCATGTATACACCATGTGACTTTTTCTGTGGCATTAACCATTTATAAAATATTCGCTGTTGTATGCATGTAGTTACAGACTGAGTTTCATTTCGGCCCGAGTGTAACATGAACGGTGGCGATGTTCATTTGCCCTTATAGGTCATGGCCAGATATATCATAAACGGCCCTTGCTTGTTTCTTTTCTTTAACAAGAGCTCGTTACAGAAACTTATGATACAGACAGTTAAATGTTGCTTCCACATGCTTCATATAACACATTTCCAAGTTAAGACAATTTAAAACAACGTAGAAAGAAGAATAATGTTATATTAATCGTATAATGTGTAATGGATATATGCAAACCCATAATGCGCAAAAGTTATGCGAGTGTTTAAGTCAGATTTCTATAGTTCTGGCCCAAGAAAATTTGATGTGTTGCACTCACATGACCTTCTCTACTCTTGTACTATTCTTACAAACTCTTATTGCTATATCTTCTTCGTGTTAATTGAGATAAACATTTGTACAAATTATCTTGTTGGTAATGTTCTTGTAGGTGCTTTGAGCGATAGTCAGATCTTTTAAAGCTTTGAGATTCCGTTCTTTGCACGGCTAAGATATAAAAACTGAATAACGATCTTTCATTTGAGGAAAGTTTTAAGTATTCCAAAACTTACACAAATAACAAGAAATATCTCCGAAATGGCTCATTCCACAAAAAAAATTCATTTGGGCGTAAACTGCCTGTTTTAACGAGATCTACATTTTTTGCATATTAAGTTTTGGTCTATCTCTTACAATTTACCGCTTACACAAAAGTGGTCAACAGTAAACAGGACCGTGTGGGCTATAACCAGAAAATTCAAAATATGCATTTCATTTGCCATAAAACAATCTTAAAACCTGTGGCATTTTAATCAAAATCGTTAGACTAATTTTCAAGAAAATCAAAATTTTCAATAAGCTTTCCATGTAAAGGGTAGTTTAGGGTGGAGGAATTTTCTTCAAAATCTTCGTGTCGCATCCTTGAAAGATATTAAACTTAAATATCAATTTTGGTTTTTAACTGACTTTTCGTTTTTGAGTTACCTGTTTACACACACACACACACACACACACACACACACACACACACACACACACACACACACACACACACACACACACATGGACCTTTTTCTAAAAATGCTTTTTTTGGATTCAGGGGGCCTCCTCAAAACATATTTCTGGTGAAATCTGGACATCCAATTTTTAGGTGGAATACAATAATTCGTCTACTTGCTATACGTAGTAGAGAAAGTAAAAAATAAATAAAAAATCTTATGTGTTGCACTCACATGACTTTCTAAGTAGGCTTTGTGCGATAGTCAAATCTTTTAAATCTTTGAGATCCCAATCTCTTTGCACGCTTAACATATTAAAAAAAATGAACAACGGTGTTGCATTTCACGAACGTTTTAAGTTTTCCGAAACTAACACAAATAACAAGGAATATGTCCAAAATGGTTCACTCTACCAAAAAAAAAAAAAAAAAAAAAAAAAAAAAAAAAAAAAAAAAAAAGACAAAGATTGTGTGTTTTAGCAAGATCTACGTTTTTTGCATAGTAAGATATTGTGTATCTTTTACGGTTTACGAGTTATTCAAAAGTCATTCAGAGCAAACAGGGCTACGTAGGCTATTGCCAGAAAATTTAAAATATAAATTTCATTTGTCATAAAAATATCTTAAACATATGTCATTTTAATCAACATTGTCAGAGTCATTTTCAAGAGACTCAAAATTTTCGAAAAATGTTCCATGTAAAGGGTAGTTTAAGATTAGCAATTTTCTTGAAAATCTTCGTGTCGCATCCTTGAAAGACATTAAACTTAAATACCAACTTTGGCTTTTAACCGACTTTTCGTTTTTGAGTTATATTGTTCACAGACAGACATACAGTCACACAGGCGCGCGCGCGGTTGCACCTTTTTCTAAAATTATTTTTTTTTTAATTTAGGGGATCTAAAAAACAGATATTTCCGGTAAAATGTCGATATCGAATTTTTGGGTGGAATAAAATACATCTACTTTACTATACGTAGTAGAGAAAATAAAAAAAAAAGGGACAATTTCATTTTTTACGGGACGATTGGCAGGCTTAGTTCTTGACAACTGTCTATAATAGTATAATATTATAATGGTAGTAATTAATATGAGAGTAGATATTAGGAAGCGAACGAAGCGTCTTAATTACCATTATAGTTAAGTTTCATGCAACAATTTATGCTCGAGCATATACCTAATTTTATAGTTGAAATATTGTAAAATGTTTTACACTCACCAGGGACAATGACCTACATATTGCATCAGCTGATATTTGGGGTTCTGCGCAGGCGCTAAATGATCGATTCTTTTCCAGCACATCACAGCTGCATGATGAAAATGATAATCTTGGAATGCTACGTAACATTGAAAAATAGAAGGCAAATTGAATACATTGGTTTTGAGACGACATTTTAGAAGTTATTTGTTGTTCAATTAGTGAAGCTAATTTGCGGGACTGTGCTTAGTGCAATATTCTTGGAAGTTGATGCTTTATTGAGGTTGCTTTGTGTGTTTTGTGTAAGTAGTGTCCGACATTTTAGCGTTTTCTAAACTCGCCCTAGTTGCGTCCTTTAAGAAAATTGAATTCTCCGATTGGACGAAGACCAGTCCTTTAATGAAAGCTTGAACTTAAGGAGGTCCATTAAAGAATCGCTATCAGACTTATAATTAATAAATTTGGGTATGGTCGAGCATAAAACATTTGAAATGAGTAGCTTTCAGAAGCTCGCTACGAGCAGAGAGAAAAAAAGAAAGTAGGTAAGAAAGGAAGATGATTTGCCTCTTCGTTCAAGTTAGTAAATTGAGAATATGTAAAGCAGCCTGGATGCCATGACACGATGACGTAATACCCCACTTTGTAGATATTAAGGAAACATAAGCAAAGCATTCCTCCGATTACAATGCTCTTCCATCAGCAAAGAAGAGTGACATAAAGGAATACACAAATACTCTTGACTCTGACATACTTTCTATAGCATACAAAAGAAAAGAAAGAAGAGGTGGGGGGGGGGGGGGGGGACTATTACCTATTAATAAGCCGATGCTTGTACATGCAATTTAATATTTACTTTAAGCTTCTGGGAATCGCGTGCTTCCTTTTACATCTTTGCCAACACTAAGAAAAACTGTTTATAATTCAGTTTTACAAATCACTCTTAAAATGATAGACTCTACACCAGGGATATCCAACCTTGTCTCTTTGGAGAACGTTACGTAAGATCGGTTATCCTTCAGTCGGTATCCAGTGACGGACACAAACAGGCGATTCCATGCCCTTTTAAAGTCATGCCTTGAATTTTCTGGGAATGTCTTCAGAAGACCTCTTCATTCTGGATGACCTACATAAATAGTAAAGAGTAAGAGACAGACAAAAGCTTACTAAATAAAAAATGTGTACCTCATTACAACACACAATTTATGATAAATACTTCGTTTTTATTTTGAGTGGACCGTTTCCAAGATATTCTTTATTATTTGTTTGATTTAACCAATATTTATAGGTACTTTTTTTTTCAAACGGCAATATGTTATTCGTTTTTTTATCTCTTAGCCTTCCAAACAGAACAGAATTTCAAAGACATCGCATAGCAACCAGTTCTTCAAACATTTCACTGTTGCTTAAAACCTACTGTAAATTTACGAAAAGTAAATTAAAAACCAAAGTTGGTATTCAAGTTTAATATCTTTCGGCACGAAGATTTTGAATAAAATTCCTCCACCATGAACTACCCTTTACATGGAAAATTTTTCGAAAATTCTGATTTTCTCGAAAATGGCTTTAACGATTTTGATTGATTAAGTCCACATATTTAAGATATTTTTATGGCAACTGAAATGTAGCTATATTTTGAATTTTCTGGCTATAGTCCACATTACTCTTGACGACTTTTGTATAACTAGTAACCATAAGAGATAAACCAAATCTTACTATAGAACAAATGTAGACCTCCTTAAAACAATGTCCAAATGCCTGATTTTGTGGAGTGAACCATTTCGGAGATATTCCTTGTGATTTGTGTAAGTTTTGGAATACTTTAACTTTCGTCAAATGGAACATCGTTATTCATTTTTTATATCTTAGCCATGCAAAGAGAACGGGATCTCAAAGCTTTAAAAGATTTGACAATCGCTGTATTTCCATATTCCCCTTGCACCTACAAGAAAATTGGATCATTTCTGCAAATGTTTATCTCAACTAACATGAAGAAGATAAAGGAATGAGTTTGTAGGAATAATTAGTACAAGAGTAGAGAAAATGAACTAGGTGCAACACAGATTTTTCCATGGTTGGTCTTTGACTTCGTTTCCTTCTAGCTTGTTTCTAGGTTTCCTGGTGTATGGTGGTGCTGGAGAGTTGGCGCGAATGGAAAACAATGCTCCCTTGGACATGAGGGCTTCCTGGTCGACGGGTCGTTCATCGTCCTCTCTAGGCAGTCCCAGCAATGGGAGAGGCCTTCGAGCCAGGAACCCCTAGAAACTTCCACGCGTCTCTGTGGTCTGTAACCACCTGTGATTCTTTCACTTCATCTCCTGTTCCTGAGGAGTGGTAGCTATTAGAAGTAGCAGTGTACGGAGTGTTCCCCTGTTTATCCAACTTCTGCGAAATAGAGGAGGTTGGGTTTACCTCCCTCCACCATGCGCGCAAGTTGCCTCTTTTAACCCCCCAGCCGTGCAGCGTGTTGCAGTGGCGGGCTGGTGGCATGTAAGTTGCGTTTTATTTACAAAAGCACTTTCAAATCCGAAGAGATAAACATCTGCTCATTAGTGACTTCTTTGGTATTGCTTATGTTTAAGAAATCAATCAATATTTGGCGACAAACTCGAAATGCACAGTCTTAGAAGATCAACTAAGTGATCGTCGCGTAACCTATTGCGATACAGACTTTTAGTATAGTTCAATTTCGAGAACTCTGTTCGCAAATATATTATTGTTGCAAATGTTTATATCTCTATTTCATTTTAATCGACATAACCATTTTCAGAAAGCATCTTATTGCTAATTTTCTTGTAGGTGCAAGGGGAATATGGGAATACAGTAGCCTTTAAGCGATAGTGAAACGTTTTAAGAGCTGGTTGCTATGCGATGGCGTTGAAATTACGTTCTGTGTGGAAGACCAAGAGGTAAAAAAAGAATAACGTACTCCTAATTGAAAAAAAATTTAAGTATTGACAAATTCAAACAAATAAGAAGTATTTGAGATAATGTTTTTAATACGCAAGCTTTTGTCTGTCCCTTACTGTTTAACGTTTATGCAAAAATCATTTGGAATGAAGACGTCTTCTGAGAAGATTACCAGAAAATTCAAGTTATGACTTAGAAATTGCCATGGAGTCGCCTGTTTGTGTCCGCCACTGGATACTGACTGTCCCTCTGACTGAAGCACTGGAGTGGGATAACTGTTCATTACGTAAGGTTCTCTAAAGGGACAAGGTTGGACATCCCTGGCCTAAAACTCATGTATTAAGGGCGCAGTCTTCTCGTTTATTAAATATTTGCCTTAGAATTGCATAATTTTGTATTATTGAAAAATATCTTACCGCACAAAGTAGGCTATAAAGTGAGATGATACTAAGGTCCAATCGATGACACATGGAGTGAGCATTGCTGGTGACCTGTTTCCCAATTGCTCACTGAAGCATGCAACAATGAAGTGAACATAATTGAAAACTGTTTGTGCGCAAGGACTTCCATCAAGCCCAGCGATCCAAAACTAAACATTTTATAAACCCTTCTTATAGGGAGCAAACGAGCCATAAACACCGCCAGTGAATGTTATATTCCTCATTAGGAATTGCCAGAGGTTAGGTCGCTGGGTCCTACCTTGAGCAACATAGTATTATTAACACAGTAATCAATGTATATAGAGTAATTACAACAACATAAACATCTTATGAAATGTCAATTGCATATAAAAGGCAAGAAGAAGCAAACCGAACAGGATAGCTCTGGCAGTAATGTCTGTAGCCCGCATTCGAGAGATCGTGGGTTCGCTTCTCGCGGCCGACGTTCTTGACCATGGGTTCCTTTAGAGGCGAATGCTGGGAAGGATAGTTACATCCCTCCACATTTCCTGTACCTCGATTTCACCTCACTTCTCATTTTATCTCGTCTTTCATAGTTCCAAATGTAGGGGGGAGCTTCTTCGTGTATGACTGGTGAATTTGCTCTCTCTAAATCCTCGTCCTCCGGATCGGGGGAGGTTTCCATGTCCCGGGCCTCTCAGGGACACGGAATTCAAGTCCCCAGTGTGAGCTGAGACAATTTTACTTGTCGCCACCGGAGAGATTCAATCTGTGTCTGTTAGACACCATACCCTGTCGTATCTCGTACGTCAGGGGACCCTTTGCATCCTCTCACCTCACACCTTCCTGTCGGGGTGCCACATCAAGTGCACAGGTACATAAGATTTCATTGGTCGAGGTACTAAGTCCCCCTTCCGAAACTTGTGATAGTGTCATAGGAAGAAACAATAAACGTTCCTGATCAGCGTCTAGAATTAAGCTAACGAACTCCCTCTATAAACCCAAAATTGCTTTGGCGCCTAAATTAGTCTCATCGCCTGGTTCTCCATATATACTTGGTCCAATGTTTAGAAACGGTGCAAACGGCGCCGCTACTTTGTTAAAAGACATACTCTTGTATGCGTTGGAAAAAGTGGATGTAGACAGTGGATGCAGAACAGCATGAAGAGCTACACGAATGTTGAATGAGGCTTTGTGGAGTAGAACCATGTTGAACTGTGCAAAGAAGAGTATTTTGAGGACTGTTGTGGAAAGTGCGAGTATGATGATCTATAATGCTGATGCGTGGACTTCAGTAAAGGGACAAAATTGGCAGTGGAAATGGACGGAATCAGACATAGTGCTAGGGTATCAAGATTGGAAAGAAGTGGTGAAACAGATGATGGATATGGAGGAAACAGAGGTAGAGAGAATTGAAAGGCAGGACTTCAATGGTATGGGAATTAGAAGAATGGAGGATGAGGGTGGCTCAAGACCTTTCAGGAGGTCAACTCGTGGAAGAAGGAAGCGGGGAGGTCAAGAGTAACTTGGAGAGGACGGATTCATAGAATGATGAACGACCGGTGTCTGGAGAAGAATGACTTGTTGAATTGGAAAGAATGGTGTTATATCATTGTACCGGCAGTTTGGTTATTTTATGGTGTCACTCAGGCGCCGCGGTAACCCTCGTGGTTTTCTTCGGTCGTTCGCCAAATGCCGAGTTGGATAATTAGATACGCGAATTTTCCTATCATCCCTTTCATCACTACATTTCATTTCGTTCATCACCATACCACATATTAGGATTGCACAACTATCCTGGTTTTACTTAGATCCAAAGTTTGCTTGCTCCTAGGCAGGCTACACATAAGTCTTTCACAATATCCCTTAAGTTCTCCAAAGAGGACAGTAAGCGAAGAAGAGGAGGAGGAAGAAGAAGTAACCTTTCGTCAATGCAAACGAATATGCACTTCTCAGTTTTCTTTTCATTACGGGCCTATCTGCTTATGGAGAGTGGATTAGTGAACCATGCAAAGTGAGTGCAACCTTTTTTCTTTTTTTTTTGGGGGGGGGCGGTAGATGGGTTAGGTTCATTTTCCTGTACAGTGACGTTACGTAAAGCTTTACAAGATCCGACTATCGCTCAAAGCCTACTGTATTGCCCTATTCCCCTAGCACCTACAAAGAAATAAGCAATAGGATAACTTCTGCAAATGTTTATCTCAACTAAAATGGAGGAAATATAGGCATAAGAGTTTGTAAGAATGGTTAATACAAGAGTAGAGAAAGTCATGTGAGGTTAACAGATCAGATCTTTTTATATGTAATTCGCATATATATATATAGCATTTTAGTATGACTTTCGTATTTTGAGCCAATTTCGCATTTTATCGCATTTTAAAAACACTCAACAGTTTTTACAGGTCATGAGATACAAAATAATAGTGCAAGCCTTTATGAGCAGTTCGCAGTTTATCGCATTTGCAAAAAATCACCAACTCTGGATAGGGTAGAGTATAAAAGAACTAGAGAACACAAAAATGAAGTGCTTATACCGGGTGGAAGGGAAGTCATTACATTAATTTAAACCAGTGCTAGATCTTACACATTTTGTGTCTTGCATTTTTGTCTGACCATTTGCTATGGAAATATTTTAGTTTTGTCGAAAACAAGAGACAGACAAGCCGGCAACGCTGTAGGTTGTGTGGGTGTCACTTTCACTAGTCAGTACATAAACAATCACCGCAGCGGCGTGTCTCGTGAATACCATACGGCGTGCTTCCGTTTTCACTGTGCGAGTGTAGGCCAATCAGAATGCCAGTTGCCCTCCTTATCTCTCCAAACATTACAGCACCCTGCGTCGTGTTTGCAAGCGACCGACGTGTTTATATCCGGAGGCCGGTTTGATCCCTGAACAACCTCAATACAACGTTGCCGAGTTACTTCACGTCTGAAAAAGCGCTCGGAATATTCCTTCAATTTCTTTCAGTGATTAATTATTTCGAACCCTGTGTGATGTCCCATAATTACTACCGAAACTGTCATAAATACATTACTCTATGCATCTTACAAGTGACTAGCTATTATCTTCGTACATGTCATTAGATCTTTTATTAGAAGGAATGTAAAGTTCCCTTCCACCCGATATGTTACGGTTTATGCCAAGTGGGTGGAGGGCTTCAGAACTTCATTGAGCTCGCGTGTTGTTGAAGACTTGTTATGAATTTAACATGCTAGTAAGACTCACAAGGGAGGTTCATCAACCGTGATCGATCGATTTTAATCACATTTACATTTTTAGCTAATTAAAAGAAGCTGATCAAGCAATGTTAGTTCGTGGCGCAAAACAACCAATTTCAACCTATAACACTTTGAAAACTCTGATGTGCAAGGGTGGCCTGACTTTCTCTGTCTATTATAATTTAGTTTCATGTCTACCTACACATTTATTTAAGGTGTGCAAGCCATGCCTAAATTAACAAGCTTATAGTAGACATTGCTTTGCATGAATCTAAGATGCAAACTTCAGATTTTCAGAGGTCATTTGGCATAGACTCATCTAAAATAATACGGACTGATTTTGTTTAAAAGTTTATAGTTTTTTTTTCAAAAGTCAAATTTTATTAAAAAAAGTCTTATGTGTTGTACTCCCATGACTATCTCTACTCTTGTCTAACTATTCTTACAAACACTTATACCTCTATCTTCTTCATGATTGTTGAGATAAACTTTTGCAGAAATTATCTTTTTGCTACTTTTCGCAAAGGGAATATGGGAAGACAGGCTTTGAGGGACAGTAACATCTTTTAAAGCTAGTCGCCATATGAAACCTTTGAAATTCCAACCTTCCATTTGAGAAAGACATAAGTATTGCAAAACTTACACAAATAACAAGAAATATTTCCAAAATGGTTCACACAAGAAAAAAAAATATTTCGACAAAGCTTGTGTGTTTCAACAGATCTACATTTTTGTATAGTAAGATTTGGTCTATCTCTACGGTTTAGCAGTTATGACAAAGTCATCAAGGGTAAACAGGACTGTATGGGCTATAGCAGAAAATTCAAAATATAAATTTCATTTACCATAAAAAAATATCTTAAACACATGGTATTTTGATCAAAATCGTTAGAGCCATTTTTTAGAAAAAGCAAAATTTTCAAAAAATTGTTCATACAAAGTGTAGTTTAGGGTGAAGGAATTTTTTTTTTCAAAATCCTCGTGTCGCAACCTTAAAATATATTAAACTTCAATACAAACTTTTATTTTAACCGACTTTTCATTTTTGAGTTATGTTCACACACAGACACACAGACCACATACACGTGGATCTTTTTCCAGAAATGTTTTTTGGGGGTTCAGGGGGCCTCAAAAGATTTCTTTTTTCGGTGAAATCTCGAGATCAAATTTTTGGGTGGAGTAAAATACTTCCCCTACTTACTATACGCAGTAGTGAAAGTAAAAATTTATTATTAAAAATTGGTTTTCCCAGGAACTATATAATTGTCAACAAATTCGATTCATATTATTCTTAATTATAGTCTTGCAAACGCTTAATCAAAACTTTAATAAAAATCTTTAGAGCCATTTTTGAGAAAATCAAAATCTTAGAAAAAATTTCAAAGTAAGAGTAGTTTAGGGTGAAGGAATTTCTTTTAAAATCTTCGTGTCGCATCCTTGAAAGATATTAAACTCAAATACCAAGTTAGGGTTTTAATCGACTTTTCGTTTTTCAGTAATTCTGTTTACAGTCAGACACACGCGCGCGCTCGGATCTTTTTCGGAAAATGGTTTTTCTTTTGGATTCAGGGGGCCCCAAAGCATATATTTCCGGTGAAATCTCGACATCGAATTTTTGGGTGGAATACAGTACTTCTCCTACTTACCAGAAGAGAAAGTAAAAATAAGGAAAGTTCTTTTGCATAGAATTTGTATCCAGGTGGGAAAATTAGTGATATACAAATGTTTGGTCAAATGCCATATCTAAGTGATAGAGTAAAAATACATCACATATGTAGTTTTCGCACGCAGTCAGTATTTCGAACGGAAGAAACAGCAGACTGCTGTGCCAAGACGTATATCGCACCTGTGCTGTAACAGGTGAACTGCGTGATTTCCGGTGCTTTTCTTCTCTCTAACATAAAACTAGTTCACAAATATATACTCACACGTATGCCAAAGGAACAAGTGTTACTCCTAATAGGGAAAATAGTCTCAGAAATCACGACCAAAAGAACATTAAATTAATAGTTGGTGTTTAATTTCTCCTACAGAAACTCCAGTGTATAAGTTCCATTAAAGCTAGAAGAATTTTACGAGCGTTATTATTATAAACACTCAAATTATGAAGAAACATTTGCTAACATATGAACATTCTAATCCTTTATTGCTCAAATTATTTTGCTACTTATGCCTGTCTTCCTCTGATGCTTCATGTGCCTTTCAAGGGCACTTTGAGGCAAACAACTCGAATAGCAGCTCCGGTTACTAAGGTGCAATGGACTGATCGTCCATTCAAAGTTGAACGTTGTCTATGATAGAGGATGGGGTGGTCCTACCTAATATAATCGGTGTGGTGTCACGCGTGGATGATGTCAGGGTTTTATTTGACTGCGTTTGCATGGATTTTACTTCTTTTTCTTAAAAACAGAACAAAACAACACTAAACGATATCACATTAATTGTAAAAAATATATTTTTATAATATAAATCAACCTAAAATACGTAGTTTGTACCCATAGTTGCTGATATAAAATTAAAATAACAAAATATGATATTGTACTACTTTAAAGCCTTGGAATACAACTTTTGGTTGCTTGAAAGTCACTTCGGTAAATAATGGGTTAAGAAAAAATTTCAAAAGACACACATATATATTAAAGCCAAAGCATCTTATACTTTAAGATTTTGCTGTAGGTTTACTACATTAGTTTGAAAAAGCACTAGAATTTTTTTGCACACTTAATAATAAAATATCAAATGAATTACTACAAATTACATGAATGTCTGTCGCAAAACTTGATGGCGGGTGGCTCGATATTAAATTCAATCATAGGCTTGCTGTGTTGTATAGTTAAACACGCTATAGAGCCGGTGATATAAATATCATTTGCACTCTCAAAATTTATTTGCGCAATAGGAAAAAGAACAGTAATAATCAGCTATCAGTCGCCATTAAATTTTGCTACTACCATAGTTTATAGATTTTAATTATTCTGAAACCCTTGGGCAAGAAGTGAATAAGTGAGTTTAGTGTCAAAGTAGTTTCAGTTCGCAGCTGGTTTTTTTTTTTTTTTTTTTTTTTTTTTGGGGGGGGGGTGTATAGTGAGCAGTATTTGTGTGCAATTTACTATAGAACAGGCCAGCTGTAGTTGCAGGGTCACGACAAATTGTGAACGTGTTAACGATAAAACACAGCACTGTGTTTTGTGATTCAGTTTTAAAATGTAAATAAAGTGATCGAAAAAGTAACCGGACTTATCATTTGTCCAATATGAAGACTTTAAAAAAAAAAAAAACAAATATAACCTTTGTCACACGCATTGAATTTGATGCATTAGAAAACATAAAAATACTAATTTCAATAATAGCAAGCATGGATACGAAATTTCATATTATGACCAGGTGTAATCATGTGAGAACATGTTCAAGGCATACTCTTTTATATTTGAAGTAATTCAAACGAGAATGGTATAAACATTATCCACTCTGACCCTTGAGTTTTTCATGGGTTCACCGAGTCAGTAGGTGAATGCTGGGGTGGTTACTTTTCTATCACAACTTTACCTGTCCCTCATTTTCTGTAACTATAATTGTCTTCATTGTCATCTGTTTCAGGGTTGTAGGACCAGGTGACGGTGTTCGGCGTGTTGTGGCTGGGCCGTGGATCTTCACTCTGTAAAGGTTTCTTTCCTGGCGTCGCTTGGGACTGTGTAATCGGGATCTTCCAGCTTGTGGGCTTATGAGTGCGCTCGGTCGGCGTCACATGCGTTAGCACTGGATACATTACGGACCTCGTTCCGTGCTTGCGTCCGTCGTCAACCTATTCTGTTCGCCCTTCAGATCTCTCACTTCATCCCTCCCTCTCAGGGGTCATGGTAGAGCCACAAACGACTGCATGCCCTACATGCTCCGATTGCGGGGATCTGTGCGTAGTATATAGATGCCTTTATTTCTACCTTTAATGAGACAAAATAGTCTGAACATACAAAAACTACACTTTAGTGAGTTAATTATCACTTCCCTTTAAGTTCTCAATAGTTTTTTCTGGAATTTTTAAGAATTATTTTATCAATCATGATAATTATTTCCAGTAGTTTTTGCATTGATAATTTATATGGTTGCGTACATAAAAATTGTTTCATCCAGCTGAAAAGTAATAAAATTTACTCTTAGAACATCTGAATTCATGAGAATCACACTTTTGCATTCTTGTTCTTTGGATAATCAGCAATCTTCTATATATATAACACAATTGTTACTGTGGTTCAGAAAGTTCAACTATATGTTGTATACATATACTGAAAATTTCAGGGTTCTGCCTCTTATACTTTCTGAGAAAAAGGTACATGAACTCATGTTTTAAGACTGAATTTTATTATTTTTCTGCTGGATGAAATAATTTCTATAGACTCAATCACTGAAATTATCAATGCAAGTAACCACTTGAAAAAATGCCGTGATTTATAGAATAATTCAGAGAAATTACAGGAAAAACCTTTGAGAACTTTAAGAACAGTGGTAATTTAACTCACTAAGGCGTAATTTCTGTATGTTCAGACTACCCTGTCCCCTTAAGCCCCACAGAACAAAAACAGAGAAAGAAAAACGTATAAAGAGAATAAGTGCATAACAAAGTACACATTTAAATACTATTTAATAGCGGTATGATACAGTAATGAACTCCAAGAGCAGTCAATCTTGCAGGATAAAAATAAATTTAAAGTAAAAGGACTGATGTGGTAGACACAACTTCCTCTACCATTAGAATTCATGAAAACAATATTCTTCTATCCACGTTACTTATTCACTTTATAGTTCTGCCTGGAGGCGATTTCAAACTAAGGAATAAGTATATGTAATTAAACATGGAAACAACACTCAAATGTTAATAGAAAGCACAGCGGAGTAAATTACTCCTCTACGATCAAAGCAACGAGCTCTCGCGAACGAAAAGGAAAAGGAACAATGAATAACTCTCAAGCATTACACACTTATATGTGGTAAAATGTATTCATATCTGGAAAACAGTTAACGCTACCAAATACAGCATTCCACTCAAACTGAACTGTTTTGCTCTTTTGTTTTTTAATCCAGTTTAAGATTTTGTCTAATTGTTAGGCTTGCTGTTTATACAACATTGATCTAAGCGGTATAGCTCAGGCAGTAGCGTCTGTGGCCCATATTCCAGAGGTCGTGGGTGCGATTATCGTGGCCGTCCTTCCTCACCTATGGTTTTTTTTCGGGTTTCCCCGGGTCGCTGTGAATGCTGGGAAGGATTGTTCCTCCATTTCACCTCTGTTTCAGGGTTCTAAGTGTGTGCGTCAGTTTGGCATGCATGACACATGCACTTTCTCTTTGTAAATTCTCGTCCTCCGAATCGGGGGCGATCTCCGAGTAAACGCTTTCCAAGGGATAGCAAGCCCACAGGAGGCATTACGTTTTATTTTTTTATAGCGTCTATAAAATAATCTTACAAAAATGCATTACTTTCTCTAGTTTTCTATCTACTTCAAGTTAGTCAAAATAAACCTTAGCAAAAATAGTTTCTTTATATATTTCATTGCAAATACAAGTAGGGTAGAAGCCGTATGTATTACGATATGTTCAAAAGCAAGTGCTATATGCAGCTTTAAAACCGACAGACTATGTCCATGAAATCGTGAGAAACAATTGAATAGCGTCTGGACTTTAAAGTTTCAAAACATTCAAGCCATGAAATAATGGATATCTCGGCAAAGGACGATACCACTTTTTTTTTTTAAATAATTTATTTAGCCGGCGCCGTGGCCGTTAGAGCGTTTACCTGTCACCTAAGTGGCCCGGGTTCGATCGCAGGGACCCCCATGTGGTATTCGTGGTGGACGAAGCGGCATCAAGGCAGGTTTCCTCCGGGTTCTCCAGTTTCCCGCGCCACTCATGCCACCAATTGCTCTATTGTCATCTTTCTAATCATCGATTTCGCCGCATTTCACATCATCCTCTTCCTCACTATCGCACCTGGTGCTTGGCTGACCACCTGCTTCCAGGTCTTCACACTGTCCGGTCCATAAGTTCCTATGCTCCCCGACAGGCGTCTGACCCTACGCACTGGCTACGTGGTGCATGCATTTCTCGGTATCTCATTGGTTGATTTTATGACGTCATGATATGTGGTGAGAATACCTCAGGTAGGCTGTTAGAAGAACTAATAAGTAACCACATACACTGTCATCCCATCCGCTATTCAGATAATAAGCGCTTCTTTGGAACAGAATTTATGATTTCCTATTTTAGTTCGTAGGTTACTGTTGATTCTTCTGTCATTTAAATTGTTATTTTAATTAAGGATGAACGTTAGTCATTTAATTATTCTACAGTGCATTCATTGCATTCATGAAGAATGGGCCACTGGATACTGAGCATATCTGAACTTCGACTCCTGCCACAATCCATCGATTGTTTCAGTGAGAAAAATTTCCAATTTCCTGTTGTAATTGTACTACGTTTCCGCCGAGCGTTAACGGAGAGCATTGCTATATTATAGTGATTATTTATAGCTGCAATGCATTTGTAAATTCTACACTGCAGTAAATTGACGAACAGATAAATGCACCATATATATTAATTTAATTCCAAGTAACTAGTGCAAAAAAACAAACCGAGCGAGATGGCTCCGCGGTAACGTGTAAGGCTTGCATTACGGAGGTCGTGGGTTTGATATCCATGGCCGACCTTCCTGATCCATGGTTTTTTGGGAGGTATTTCGTGGTCACTAGGCAAATGCTGCGATGAATAATCACATCATCCGAATTTCCCATCCCTCTTTTTCATTTCACCTTAGTTTCAATTCGATCTTTCAGCACTGGAAGTGTTGGCGATGGGCGAGTTAGCGCTGCCATGTGGAGACTTTGCGAACTGTAACTGTTGTTCTTGACGAATAGGTGACGTTGTAGTCGCCTAACCTGCTGGGGTGAACCGCTGTCGAAACCCAAGACTAATGGCTCCTTTGCGAACCCTGGTGTCGAGATAAAGAATTTCCAGCGCACGTTAGGGACCCCCACGCTGGCTCGCAGAGCGCTCTCAACTCATCTATTCCTCCTGGAGTCTAACATACAATAGCCTAAAGCGGTTGGCACAGTGTGGAATCCCCTTCTTTTATACTCTACCTCTACCACGAAAACACAAGCTAATCATATGTAATCCTCTGACATGGTTGCCTGATTGTGCAGTACAAAATCACTAAAGGTGGTATGTTTTCTGCGAAAATTAAAATAAGTGAAGTACCCATCAGCCTCTTACGGTAGCCACAACATTTAAAGGCGGCTGACTCAACACAAAACCCAATCATAGGTTTATCATAGGTTTGTGTAGTTAAATACACTGTTAAATCAGGCTGTACAGTCGGTAATATAAATATAATTTGTGGCTGCAAAATTCATTTGTACGACAGGAAAAATAATAGTAAACTATCAGTCGCCTTTAAATTTTGCATTTTTTAGTTTTTGTGTATAAGGTAGCCGACAGCTTCACTCTTTATTCCTGTAGCATTTATTTCATGTTTTTCTGTGCTGATAAATTTACGTTTTTACTTGGAAAAACTAGTTTAATCCTAAGCTTTATTTTTCCTGTTTTAAAATTAAAAAAATGGTAGGTACTTGTTCGTATCCCTGTGCGGATTAGCGGGGTTCGGATTGGTGGGACTTACTGTATAAACGTTCGAATTATCCGATTTCCACTGTATTTTATTATTTAATCTCCAAAACATAAGAGTCTTATTTTTCATTTAGCAAACATGTACTTTGTCAAACATTCATTTTACTTTCTCTACTGGCAAGTAGGGGAAGTATTGTATTCCACCCAAAAATTCGATGTCGAGATTTCACCGGAAATATGTTTTGAGGCTCCTTGAATCCCCCCCCCCCCCAAAAAAGCATTTTTAGAAAAAGGTTCGTGTGTGTGTCCGTGTCAGTCTGTGGACAGCATAACTCAAAAACGAAAAGTCGGTTAAAAACCAAAGTTGGTACATAAAGATTTTGAAGAAAATAGCCCCACCCTAAACTACCGTTTACTTGGAAAATTTTTCAAACATTTTGATTTTCTTGATAATGGCTCTAACGATTTTGATTAAAATGTCATATATTTGAGATATTTGTATGACAAATAAAATGTATATCTTGAATTTTCTGGCTATAGCCGTGTAGTCGTATTTACTCTGGATGACTTTTGCATAACTGGTAAACCGTTAGAGGTAGACCAAATCATACAAAAATTGTAGATCTTGCTAAAATACACAATTTATGTCGAATAAATTTTCTTGTAGGGTGAACCATTTCGGCGATATTCCTTGTTATGTATGTGAGTTTCGGAAAACTTAGAATTTTCGTGAAATGGATCATCGTTGTTCATTTTTTATATGTTACGTGTGCAAAGAGAACAGAATCTCAAAGCTTTAAAACATTTGACTATCGCACTAAGCCTACTGTATTCTAATATTCCCCTTGCACCTACAAGGAAATAAGCAATAAGATAAGTTGTACAAATGTTTATCTCAACTAACACGAAGAAGATATAGGAATAAGAGTTTGTAAGAATGGTTAGTACAAGAGTAGAGAAAGTCATGTGAGTGCAACACATCAGATTTTTATCTCTCTGCCCGTTGTGACTTCCAACAGTTCTTATTGATAAATACTACAAGTAAGTATTGCAGTTAACGTTATGTAATTTTAGTTAGTTTGTTAGATTAAGGTGAAGTCAAACCTTATTCCTAAACTAAAAAAATTAATTTTACTGTCTGCGAAGTAAAATAACGCAACAAGCTGTTCAGAATGTTTACAAGTGACGAAATGCGTTTACTCAACAATACATAAGAAATATTAATGTGAAAGTCAAAGGAGGTTTCCATAAGCATTTTTAAAATGACGACAGATGACACAGTTAAATAATAAGCGAAACTTTAATTGGCACACTAGTCGGTGAAGGTTTCATCCATCGCTGTTCTAGCTGGTGCTCCATGGCACCAAAATAAACTGGTGGGCGTGCTGCAGGGCGCGTAGGAGGAAGCCCCGCTTCAAGTATACGCAGTTCCCAGTCACAGACAGCAGCAGGAGCATTTCCTCATTTTCAAACACTGTCGCCAGGCTCATTTCTACACACAAACATCTCTACTCTTGTACTAACCATTCTTACATACTCTTCTTCGTGTTAGTTAAGATAAACATCTGTACAAATTATCTTATTGCTTATTTCCTTGTAGATGCAGGGGGAATATGGGAATACAGTAGGCTTTGTGCGATAGTCAAATGTTTTAAAGCTTTGAGATTCCGTTCTCTTTGCACGCTTAACATATAAAAAAAATGAACAACGATGTTCCATTTCACGAAAGTTTTAACTTTTCCGAAACTGAAACAAATAACAAGGATTAGGTATCTCCGAAATGGTTCACCCTACAAGAAAATTTATTGAGACATAAATTGTGTATTTTAGCAAGATCTACGTTTGTTGTGTTGTATGATTTGGTCTATCTCTAACGGTTTACCAGTTATGTAAAAGTCGTCCAGGGTAAATACGACTACAGGAGCTATAGCCAGAAAATTCAAGATATACATTTCATTTGTCATAAAGATATCTCAAACATATGACATTTTAATCAAAATTGTTAGAGCCATTTTCAACAAAATCAAAATTTTCGTAAAATTTTCCATCTAAAGAGTATTTTAGGGTGGGGCTATTTTCTTCAAAATCTTCGTGTCGCATACTTGAAAGACATTAAACTTAAATACCAACTTTGGTTTTTAACGGACTTTTCGTTTTTGAGTTATGCTGTCCACAGACTGATAGACACACAGACTGACACACACGCGTGCGCGGACCTTTTTCTAAAAATGCTTTTTTTTTCAGGGGGTCTGGAAACATGTTTCCGGTGAAATCTCGAAATCGAATTTTTGGGTGGAATACAATACTTCCCCTACTTACCAGTAGAGAAAGTAAACATGAACAATGATGTTCCATTTCACGAAAGTTTTAAGTTTTCCTACACTGACACAAATAACAAGGAATATCTCCGAAATGGTTCACTCTAGAAAAAAAAATTTCAGACACAAATTGTGTGTTTTAGTGAGATCAACATTTTTTTGTACAGTAAGATTTTGTCTATCTCTTGCGGTTTACGAGTTACTCAAAAGTCATCTAGAGTAAACAGGACTACATAGGCTATAGCCAGAAAATTCAAAATATACATTTCATTTGTCATAAAAATATCTCAAACATATGACATTTTAATCAAAATCGTTAGAGCCATATTCAAGAAAATCAAAGTTTTCGAAAAATTTTCCATGTAAAGGGTAGTTTAGGGTGGAGCTATTTTCTTCAAAATCTTCGTGTCGCATCCTTGAAAGACATTAAACTTAAATACCAACTTTGGTTTTTAACCGACTTTTTGTTTTTGAGATATGCTGTCCACAGACTGACAGACACACATACGCGCGCGCGCGCGCGCGCGCGCGCGCGGACCTTTTTCTAAAAATGCCTTTTTTGGATTCAGGGGCTCCCAAACATATATTTCCGGTGAAATCTCTACATTAAATTTTTGGGCCGAATACAATAGGTATTTCCCCTACTCGCTGTATGTAGTAGAGAAAGTAAAAATGCAAATAAAGAAAATCTCATGTGCCACATTCATATGACTTTCTCTACCTTTTGTTTATTTTATACAGCTTCTGTAAACTATTCTTACGAAAGCTTATTTTTGTATTAATCGTGATAAACTTAGCAGAAATAACGGATGCAAATTTTGTTGTAGACAGACGAGGGGTATGGGAATCTGAATGGATAGTCAAATGTTTACATGTGAGTTACCACTTACTAGCTGTAAAATTGCATACTATTTCCATGAAATCGCGAGAAACAGCTGACTAAAAAGTTACAAGGGTATTGAACATTTCAAACCAAGAACAACACATTCTCGGAAATTACTGATGGTACAAATCGTTATTGGAGATAAATGAGTTTTAAAGAGACTGACGTTTTGTGTGTGTTTTGTGCACCACTTAAGTTTGTCAGTTTCACATCATAAACAATTGCTTCTGAGCTGAAAATTCAAGGTGCACATGTTATCATGCAAATATAAATATTAAATGTATGAAATTTCAATGAAAATCCAGCCATTTTTGTAGAAAAACGAATATTTGAGAAAGCTTTCCACGTTAAAGGTAAATTGGGGCATGGGGATTTTGTTGACTTTTGATTAAGGTAGGTACCATATGTTTAAGACATTTTATGACCAGCAAGATGTATGTCTTGAATTTTCTGGAAATATTTTCTTCATTCTGAATGACTTGCATAGATGGTAAAACGTAAAATATAGACAGAATCTTACTACACAAAATATATAGATCACATTAGCACACAACTTGTCATAATTAAATGAGCTTGTAGTGGAAGAAGTGGCACACACAAGCCATTTTTCGTTGAAGTTGGTTTATCCCGGATAGCGCGGGTGCCAAAATGTTTGCCTAAACAGAATTGTGTAGGGGACTCAATATGGATAGAGATACTTTGCTAATTGAAATAGCAACGTTTAAAGTGGCTCAGTCGGTAGAGCACCTGTATGCTGTGCGGGAAGTCGTAGGTTCGATTCCAAACTGGACTAAACGTTTTCTTTTTTTTAATCAGAATGTTTCACAGTATGCTCAGGTGCTGATGTTTTAATTTGAGTATGCGTGCGCGCATGTGTTTTATTTGCTGTTGAATAACGAAGTTGTTGATCAACAAGAATTCAGAATTGCCGCTGAGGAAAACCCTGAGACACGTTTGGTCATATAATTACATTATAGTAATCCACAACCGACCGCCTCCGTAGCGCAGTTGGTAGTGCGGTTGCCTCTGGCGAGGAGGATCCACGGTACATGGGGATTTTATCCCCTCTGGGAGATCTGGCACGGGGTGCACTTAGCCTCGTTAGGTCCCGGGATGACCAATTGAAGAGTTACTTGATAGAAAAGTAGCGGCCCCAGGTCGTGAAGACCGCATTACTGGCCGGGAGGGATCGGGACGCTGACCACGTACTACCCTCCAATACTGCACCCCACCAATGACGCCTGTAGTGGGCCGAGGTGGGGGATGCAGCGACTGGGCCTTAAGGTTTGGCTCTTCATGGGCTGTAGTGCTGGGGCTTAATCCACAATCGGGACACTTACGAGGTGATGTATCTACTGCAGGAGTCGAAGCTCCCCCGCTAAAACCAGGATCACTCCTTCCAATACCTTGTTTCCTAAAAGGCCTCCCGCCCCCTCTGCAGTTACACAGAGGACGGAAGCAGATACGCCACTTACGCGCGTCAACCCATCCGGGAAGACTACCTATAATCTAGGTGGGGCCGCCGGATGTCTAGCTTACCAGCTACTAGCCCTGTAGGCTAATACCCGAGAACATTGAGGCGTCCCCCAACCCCCTTGACGAGTCAGGACGTGCTTGATCTCCCATGAGCATCGGGAACCACTATCCGACAGAGACCTACCCAATCCGAACATCTCACATAGATATTCGATCCTGTCTACGTCAGAAGTACCACGAGTGCTAGGGTTACGCAGCGCTCACACCACAGTAGTTGAAGGTGTCGGAACCCCTCCCTATGGAACGGTACAACAATATGGCACCAATTGGTGCTACAAGGTTAATAAGATGAAGTAAAACATCCTGTTTATATCTTTATGCTCCTTTTAATCTACGCTGGAAGTAAATTACGTCCTAGTAGTGGAATATTCACAATAAACTGTTCAAATACAGGTTTGCCTTGGTGAAAGGATTGATGTAAGCGCCTGTAGATATCACCATGGGCAAGTTATAACACTTCTGCTGATATTGAAGCACAGAATGACTTGTCCAAAGTTTCTGGATTTTCTGGTTGCATTTCGTAAACCCTAGCTTTGTTATATCTCCATAAAAATCAGGGAACGGTCTCGCTGCAACCTCCACAGAATTATCCACCATCCGGGATACACATAGTTGAGATATTCTTTAACTCCTCTAGAATAATGCAATAGTGTACCATTGTGACACGGCTTCTAGAAGGTTCCCAATATTCAGCACACTCTGGAGGTATTGCAAATGAAATTGCTCTATATGCCTAGGAGCCAAATAAACCGGCATAATAATGTCTCCCAGAACTCCCTGTTACATGTTAACATTCCACTGAGCCTGCGTTCGCTTTCCAGTGAGGATTCTCGGGAGTCCAATAATGGGATTGTTTGTTTGCATTGGAGTCAGAGATGGGCATTCATGTTCCTATAAACTTGCGTGGTGAAATCCGGATTTTCTTTTAACTTAAGAGCTTTCTGCAAATAGGTAGGTGATTCTGAAAATCATTCCCATAAAGCTGTTGTTTATACGTATACTATTTTTGCTTCTCCAAAACCCGTTGTGTTGACGTCCTTGAACCCCATGTCAGCCGCTGATGAGAAACAAAAATGGTTAAGATATACTGGTAATAGTACCATCAGTAATAGTGTCATAGTTGCATCTCTGTACACATTGGTGAAAATGTTATCTGTTTGCTGAATGACCTAGCTCGAACTGCAAGCAGGCAACCACGCGACGTAAATCCCTGCGAAACCACGAAGCAAACACCTGCAGAAAGGAAGTATTACCTAAGTGACCTTTCGCTTCTTACTTGCACCACCTCTTTCAAAATCACTGATTATGTAGTTGTTGTTATTAAATAACAATGGGAACAAAAAGAAGGCACAAGATTTAAAATTTAACTTACTGTATTTATCTAAAAATGATTTCACCATTCTGACCGAGAATTCTTCCATTGCCATCTTTCACCCACCTCATGCATCACTTCCAGAACTTGGAATACTGTCGGGAGAAGGCTAAAGAAGTCAGACTTTCGCAATGTTTCACTTTCTTTTTGTGGACATCAGAGGTTTTTTTAATCCATTATTTGGAATAGTCGGGACTGTATGAAATTACCATTATAATGGGTAAAGGAAAGGATTCACAACAAAACCCTGGGGATTGCACACAATTAAATAAAGAACGGGGGAAAGCAAATTAAATTAATTAATTCGTCACTGGAACTTAAAAAAGCTAGTCAGTAATTATACAAAAGAACTATCAAAAGGCCATTCTACACGACAGTTGAAGTCAAATGACATTTACAAATATTAAAAAAAAGCACAGAGTGAAGCTGTGGGAGGTGACTTTAGTAAGATAAATGATCTATTATGATAAAGCAAAGGAATCATATAGGAGGAAAATAGGTATATTAAAACTAATTGTGAAAAATTCAATGAAAAAAAAAAACTTTCTATATAGCATTCAATGTTAATGTTCGCAATACAAAGCAATCATTTTGTTGAGACGCTGAAAAAAAAAAAAAAAAAAAAAAAAAAAAAAAAAAACTTTTTTTCAGGAAGAAGACAAGATGGCCAAAGTTGGCACATATTGTGAAAGTTACTATATTATAAATGTTTAAAAAAGTATTGAAGTATCAAGTTGTAAAGTGTTTTATATGTTTTGGTGAAGATTAGTAGTTCTTTAAAGAACACACACACACACACACACACTGACCTCTTCGAGGCGCGGGAGGGGGGGGGGTGTTGAGGGTAGTGTTTAACGCTCGCTTGTATTACATGCGGCACTGCAGGCGGTGACTGATGATACATGAAATGAAGATGTTGTTGTAGTGTTTAACGCCCGCTTTTACTACTACGGCACCGCAGGCGGTGACACTGATGATACATGAAGATGGAGCACCGGTGGAATGAGATGGCGGGGGAAACCGGAGCACCCGGAGAAAACCCGCCCTGACGCCGCTTCGTCCACCACGAAGAAATGAAGATGGAGCACCGGTGGAATGAGATGGCGTGGGAAACCGGAAAACCCGGAGGAAACCAGCCCCTGTGCCGCTTTGTCCACCAATAGTCTCACATGTGGTCACCTGGAATCGAACCAGGACCTTTGTGCTCAGAGGCGAATGGTCTAACCACGCGGCCTTTACCTATTCGAGATCATTCCCCTAAGAGAAGGAAGATTCATCGTGCTAAGATTGTAGCTACGCCGAGGCAATGGACGTAAGAAAGGTAAAAAGAAATGGTAAACTTATATACCCTCGTCGTACTTAATAAAAAATATGAAATCCGAAATACCGTCCCGTAAATCTGCAGAAATTGAGATGCGACATAAGAAATACATTCAACTTTCTCAGTTCTTTACTGCCAAACCATTTCATACTATTTACGAGTCATAGCAAAAGTTGTGACCAACCCATTATTAAAATTCAACTTCCAACAATGCAACGGAAACAACTACAGGATCTAATGTACAGACTTTATACCATACGTGACTGCACTGCAACGCCAGTACTTCTATCACAGACAGTATTTCCAAAATGGCGGACATCAATATTTCGTTTCGTGTCATTAAATGCCTTGTTAAGCAGGAAAAATCTGCTGCTTACCTCAGGTTTCAGAGTTCCTATGGAGTGTTAGGAGATTGGTGAAACATTTCAAAGATGGGAACAAAAGGATCCTAGATGAATCTCGTAGTGGTCGCCCTCGAACTGCCTCCACGGAGCGCAACAAGTAAAGAGTTGATGGGCTCGGAGAATGAATGTAGATGAAATCGCTGCAAAGCTTGTGTTAAGAGATAGTGCAGTGTAAGAAATGATTGAAAGTTTCGGCTATCGAAAAGTTTGAGTCACACGTTTACTAACGGAAGATCGCATTCTTCAGAGATTTGAAAATGAAGGTGATGATTTTTGACGAGTATTGCGACAGGCGATGAAAGCTGGTTCCGTCATTACAAGCCTGAAACAAAACGCCAGAGTTTGGAATTGTATAATTTGGAACGGAACAACCAAGTTCTATTCTAACGTTATTTCCAAACTTGCAGAACAATGGTGTCATTCCATACTGTAACAATTCCAAACCCTTTCACTATGAACTTCGTGTTACCGAGTAAGGAAACGTGCGGTTGTTTACCATGTACCTACATACTTGATACAGATCTCATCTGAATATGTTTCCTTCTGCTTTTCCTCTTTAACAATTCTCTGCGCTGAAAAGGCGTTAGCCAATTAACTTTTGAGTTCATTTGCTCCTCAGTAACTCATTACGTTCTTCTCGCCGCAGACATTGAGTGTGAACCACAAACAGTAAACAACTGAATCAATAGAATAAGGAAAATAAAACACATTTCAGCTTAGGACCAAGAAAAAGATTCCGTCAATCAAACTGATAAAAGTTTTGATTGACTCATTACAGCTTCATTAATACCAATGTATGTGTATCTTCTCAGAAGAATGAAAGGAAAAAATAAGATAAAACTTATACTAAACCGATATCCCTGAATACGCTATTTCCGAATAAACACCTCCCTCAAACATCCACTGGCGAAACGAGAAGAGTTCTACTTTTATTCTATTACCACTTATGCATAGTAGACAGAGGAAGTATCACATTCCACTCAAAAATTAAATCGATATTTCACCAGAAATACATTTTTGAGTGTCTGAACCTAAAAAGAAAACATTTTTTCAGGAAAAGGTTCACACACCAAATTGGGGGTATATCAAAATGTATATTCGAGTCGAATATCTTTCAATGATGCAGCTCCAAGATGTTCATAAAATCGTCTTTATACCTAAATTCTATTTATAGGGATATCTTTTGCTCGTCTTTTATTTTCTCAAAAACGGTTGTATCGAATTTCAGTAATATATTCGCTTGAGACATATGTAAGTATGAACATCAATATGTACATCTTAACTTTTTTCAATAATAATTGTGAAACATTCATTCTTGCTGAATTTCGTATAACTAGGAGACTATCAGAAAGAAGCATTCACTTACTGCAAGAAAAAAGTCAACATTTGCATTTCCCCTTACTTCTGCACTCCTATTTCTGAGAAAAAGACTAATATTGCTTAGGATTTCAAAATGCATAGCTACATTTCAATAAAATTATTATTATTATTATTATTATTATTATTATTATTATTATTATTATTATTATTATTATTATTATTATTATTATTATTATTATTATTATTATTATTATTATTATTATTATTATTATTATTACTCTGTTTAAATTATCTTTTAGTATATTTTCTCACAAATATGGTCAAGACTTTATTTCTGTGTTTGATTCACTATGGCCAAAAACTACAGATGTAATCTTGCGTTGAACAGCAATATCTAAAGTGAATTGATGAAACAAAACAAAAGCATTTTAGACACAAAAGTCTTCAAGTAGAAATACTGTTAGATGTATCGTATTATTTAATATCTGTATGAGTTTTGGAAAGCATTAAAATTATGCAGATTATTTTCTCTCCTCTTTCTGTAACGGTGTTGTATGCAACACAGATTCCAGCTTATTATATATACCGTTGTTGCCTCAAAATACAAATGGTATCGATCACTTTAAAGGAGAGATAATAGCACGAAAAGAGCTCAAGAAATGAGAGGTGATATTTATTTGTCCATGTTACATAGACCAATGCTCCAAGTGTTAAAAGAATGAAAACATTTACAGAAATAGTTTTATTACGAGTACATATTTTCTTGTAAGTACAAGGGGATTAGGGGGATATTTTAAGAGCAGATTGCTATGAAATTCGATTCTCTTTGCCCAAACGCGAGGAAAAAAAAACAATAGAGGTTTTACAACTGAAAAAGTATAACCTATTTGACAATTCCAACCTAAGAATATCTGGGAAATGGTTGTAACCAAAAATGTTATTTGACAAAATGTGCGATTTAACAAGATCTACATGTCTATGAAAGCTTTTGTCCATCTCTTACAGTTCACAAGTTATAAATTCCTTTAGAATGAAGAGGGCTTCATAGGGTATTCCCAGAAAATTCAAGAAAGGTATTTTTTGTCATTCAAGTATCTTAAACACGTGGCATTTTAATCAAACCGTTATTCATCCCTGAGAAAATAAAAAATAACAAAGGGTAGCTTGGGATGAGGGATTTTCTTGAAAATCTTCAAATGGCATCCTGGGAATTTGCTGAGCTTAAATACTAAATTTTGGTACTTAATCACTTTTCGTTTTTGAGTTACCTGTTCCGGGACCCAGACTTTTTGTATTCAGGGATCTCAAAACAGTATTTCCTGTGAAATATTTGTATCTAATCTTTGGTGAAATGCATTACCTCTGCTAAATAACTAGAGGTAAGCAGTACAGAAATTAAAAGGTAGTTATCTCCACTTCATCTTAATCAGAAGAAGGCGGTTTGCTTAGAGACCTAGATTAGGCTAAGTGTATAGCTTTCTCTGTGGTCATAGGCAAGAAGCGGAAACGTCAGTGAGAAAGGAAATAGCTGCATCAGCTGTCAGAAGGATGGAGTTTTGCTGCTAGATAAGCTTCAAGACTGACTACAGTCACAGAAAATAGTTTCTCGTCCGTGTTCCTATGTAACATTGGTACCAAGATAGAATTCAAGTTTTGTTTGCTTATTTAGAGTCGCTTAAACAATTAGGTCATATCGTGACTATTTTGTATAATACAGTGGCATACAATAAATTTGTTACAATTGTTTAAATAAAATAATGAGAATAATACTAAATAACAAATCAATATAACAAAGGTATCCATAGAATTAGATTTTCGTATGCAAGTTTGTACTTTTGATGAATATTAACACGTCTTTGAAGTTGGATGGCGTGTTCAGAATGGTGGATAAGTCTCCAGTGATGTGATGAAGCTGTCATTGTGTAGCGTATTGCTTGCATTCTGTGAAGAGATGTTTTACTGTGTTGCAGACTTCACATTGTGGTGGCTGGCCTTTGCTAAGGAGGTATGAGTTGGTTAACCTTGTATGACCAATGCGGAGACTTGAGATAATTACCTGCTAAGAGAGTAGACAGGGGAAGAATTAGCGTCTCCTTTCCCCTTTCTGGAGGCGATTGATGCCAGGTCTGATGCCAGGTCTGGAGAAGTATTTTGTAATATCATGATAAGGTACTGCTTGCTGTTCATCTGTGTCTGTTAGCCGACTTGCTTCTTTAGCAGCTTTGTCCGCTTCTTCATTGAGCTTAATACAGCAGTGTGAAGGGATCCACATGAAATTAACTATTTTCTTTTTATTCAGAGCAATGGAATAAAGATTGTGGATATATAGAAGTAGTTGAAGGTCAGTTTATCGGTCTCTGAGACTTTGGAGAGAGCTTAATGAATCGGAAATTATAAGAAATCTATTCTCACTAGATTGGATGATGCATGTTAAAGCTTGCTTAAGTGCAGAAAGTTTGCAGGAGAATATGGAATAATATTTAGTAAGTTTCAGCTGAAGTTTCTTATCTGGGGTAATTACAGCGCATCCATTGCAGTTGTCCGTTTTGGAACCAACAGTGTAGATAAATGTATGGTTAGGGTAGACATTTGTTATTTCTTGAAACAGCTGTTTATAGGTAGAGCATCTGTATGAGATTTAAGATAAGCTGTAATGTTCATATTTAGTTGAACAGTTGGTATTCCCCAATGAAAGCTTCTTGGCATAATGGCAGGAACTTCTATGTTATGTTCTTCAATGAATTTGTTTATTTTAGATTTAAATGACATTTCTTTTTGTGAGTTAGCCTGTGAACGTTGGTTGGACGTTTCTGGGAGGACGTACTGGTATATCATTGATTCGGGTCTTGCTAAAGTTTTAAGGGCGAATTTTAGGCTCAGATCTGTTCTGCGGACGTTCAATGGTGGCTCGTCGGTTTCCATTGTTAGAGCAGAAACAGGGCTGGTTCTGTAAGCTCCCACGAATATTCTTAGTGCTGCTGTTTGAATTATATCTAGTTTCTTTAAAACTGAAGATTTAGCTGTATTGTAGATCTGGGCTCCATAGTCGAGTTTACTTCCAATGGGAGCTTGATGCGTTCGTATGAGGGTACCTTAGTTTTTGCAGCTTAGAGTTTTAATACATTTAGTCTTCTGAGGCATTCATTTCTCATATCATTTATGTGATGTTTCCAGCTTAGAGTTGCATCAAACGTTAATTCTAAAATGTTGATAGTCTTCACTGAGTCGATCATCTTGTTATCCACGCAGATTATTTATTTTTATTTTTTTGGTTTTACTACTCTTGGTCTTTATACTACGCTCTATATAGTAAGGATAGACTTTCTGCATTGTGTTCACTAGAGATTCTTGATCTGAAGTGTATTCCAAGGCTATGGGAATAATGTTTGGAACTCCAACAGTTTTCCACAAAGCTTTGGAACTGACTGAAGTTTAGCGCATGATTGTGGGTGTCTGACTCGATAATATTTTTAATTGGTCTGAGAGATTCAGCTATTGACGAAATAACTTCGTTTGTTTTCTTAACCTTCTTAGCCTGGTGCCTAGTGGGGGGGGGGGGGGGGGGGGGGGAAGCGGTCGGAGCACTTCTTTTAAATAAGCATTATCCTCTTGCGAAGAGTTAATCTCTGTGTCAATTGTGATGTTTGATATTGGTCGTTTAGATCTTGTTTGCGATTCCATTAGCATAGGTTCTGGAGAATTGCTGCGTTCGTCTTGAAATGGCGGAATGGGCTCAAGGGTAGAAGTGAGGTTTGGTGATTGCTGCTGTTCAGTGTCTTTCTCTTTAGTAGGGGAAGGGGGACGGTCTTGGAGGTTTTTGGTAGCGATAGGCAATTCAGGAAACATTCTCTTTAGGAGGGGAAGGGAGACGGTCCTGGAGGTTTTTGGTAGTGATAGGCAATTTAGGAAACATGTCCTCGTTTAAGACCTTAGGAGTAGTTTCTTGTATACCGTCAGCATCACGGCAATGTTTTGCAAACTGGCCTTCCTGCTTGCAGATGAAGCAGGTAGGGATATCCGCTATTAGGTAGGTATATCCAATATTTTGTGCCTTCATACAGGATCTGTATGCTTGGAGGCAATTTCTCCACATTCAAAATGTCCATCTTCTGTCCCAATACACTCCCAATAATACGTCGGTTGGAGCGATATACTGTCTGGATTGCTGCAAATAAAATATCATTGCTGGCATGTTCAATCTGATCTCTCATTCCCTCCAGTGTCTGTGGTTTTGTGGCGTACACCGCGTTCATTAAAGTTCCCTAAATGTAGAAGTCAGAAGGGTTAAATCGTTAGATCGAGACGGAAACTCCGTCGCACTTCCTCTTCGTTTTATGCATCCCTGATTGATTATACGCTCGAGAAAATCTCTTACATGGAAGTGAGGTGGAACCCCATCTTGTTGGAAGTAAACCTCATTTTGATTCTCAAAGAAATCATTAAGACGTAGAATCATGATTTCCAACATGTGTAGGTAAGTCTGATTCGTGACTGTTTTTGAAGAAGTAGGGCCAAATTGCTCCTTTGGAAGACAGACCACACCATAAGGTTACTCCTAGAAGATCTACGACATTTTCTTCAAAGATGTGTTGGTTTTTCTTATGCCTGTACACAGAATTATGGCAATTTCCAATAACACTTCAGTAACCACTTACATTCATTGAGTAATCTCACCGCCATGTTTGTTTATAAACATGTGTGGAACTATCAACGTATTGCTATGCATTTCCAGCTCCTTTATACACAACAAAATTGTATTTCTGTCTCACTTCGTTGCCAAGAAAAAAGTTTCAAAGTGTGTATACATCAATTTGGGACACTGTATTACAAAATTCAATCGGAATGAAAAGAAAATCACAATCTATCCCCATAACATCAAGATATGCATTTTACTTACACCTATCGTTATCTCAAATATAGCAGCGCTTGATTAAAACCGTTAGAGTAGTTTTGGACAAAAAATAATAATGAATGTTTTGTACAGAAAAGTTAGTCTGAAATTAGAATTTCGTGAACATCTTTGTGTTCCATCCTTAAGTCCAACACACTGTAAGAATACGAAATTTGGCACATTGTTAACTGTGCGTTATGTTGTTACAACCAATTTTGGTCGATCTTCACAATTTATCACTGATGGACACATGACTACAACGCAATTCTGCAAACCAAATCTAAACAGTCTTTTCTAATGGTGCTTCAGCACTAAAAGTTGAGCGAAGTGATTCTGTGTATTGTTGTTGAGTTAGTCATTTGTTAAAATCAAAAAGTCATCCAACGAAAATTTTTACGAGAAGTATTTTTCATAGAATTGCTTTGCCTAAACACCCCCTGCAAACTACTAGGTCAATTTTTAAGTCGCCTCTGTTTTCACAACAGAATATGTCAAATTTTGCGAAAATAGTAATGGCATCTCAATAGAGCCATCTAGGGTTATTTGTAAAAGGTTAAAAGGTGAGCCTTTTATATATAGAGTCCTCGTGAGAGAGGTCTTATAACGGGACCCGAACCAGCGACGAGGAAGTTGAGCACCGTTTCAGAAAATGTAATTAGAACAATTTGGGAATCAGTACCACTTGAACGTTAAGATGGTGATAGTTAGCGCTGGTAAGTAGATAATATAAAATCCCCAAGTGTGTCACGCTGTCATTTGACATTAATTACTCCAGATCTAGTAGAATCCTTTTAAGTGTGTGCGCTTGTGTCATATTCTAAGGTATGGTTTTATTTTGTAAGAGCGACATATTTTCTCTTCCGAGAGTTTTTGTAAGAAAATAATGAGGAAACGTTGTACAAAAGGTTATAGAAGAGGTAGTACGGAACAAAAGAAGAAAAAATATTCCTATAACTGTCTGTCGTAAATCCAATATCTTCTGAGTGACAATTTACTTTTTTCCCCTTTTTTTAACCACCACTGCACTTGATCTACTTTTCAGAACTTTTGCTCTATGTGACTGTCATACACTGCACCCTACTTCTGATGGTTTCGGGCCCTAATGACCTAGCTCAGGCGTGTCAAACAGCACTCGCCAAGTGTGAAAATATTCCCCTATTTTCCCTCCCTTCAAATCGGAAAACGAGAAAAACAAAGCGAAAACCGGTTCTACTAGCGCGTGCTACTGCAGTTAAGGAGGGGTGGACTCCTCTCTTCACACCCTCGGAGTGATGTTTTACAGGCCTGACCTAGCTGTTGACGGACCTTTAAACACCATTGCTTACTTACTCTCTGGTTCCTGCCAGATTGAACAAGCGTTCTTGCAATGACTACACAGCATTTATGGGGACGGCGTATGCCCATAAATGTCCTCAAAGTCCCCTTCCCAATTGACAGATTAAGGTTAGGAGAACAGATAGTTTTAAAAAACTACCTTAGACAAAGAACTGCACTTTTGTCAGTTAAAAGTGAAGAGCAAGATCATATAGTACACCAGCTTTGTGGTATATTATGTACAATTCAACGTTAAATATAAACTTTAGAAAAAATAACTTTTGCTAATGATTTATTGGTCGCCGTAATAGGGGGACTTGAATGCGGAAATGTATCAACTGATAAAGGAGTAGAAAATAACAAAATCATATTTAATGAATCAAAATTACCTGTTATATTTTTATCAAGAATAAATGAGCATTTATCTGCACAATAAACAATAGGAACTAGACTAAATTAAATATCTTGGCATAAGTATGGACAATAAGCTTGATTTCTTTGATCATATAAACTAGTGAGACATGCCCTAAATTACTCTATTTACTCCCTAAATCTGCAAAAATTAGTTGGAAGTTATGCCATAAGGCTCTTAAACATACACGTATATAATGGAGTAATTTTACCACTTATATTATACGGAACACCTGAGAAAAAATCTGATGGTTGCACTCACATGACTTTCTCTACTCTTGTACTAACCATTCTTACAAACTCTTATTCCTATATCTTCTTCGTTAACTGAGATAAACATTTACAGAAATTATCTTATTGCTTATTTCCTTGTAGGTGCAAGGGGAATATGGGAATACAGAAGGTTTTGAGAGATAGTCAAATCATTTAAAGCTTTCAAATTCCGTTCACGGTTAACATATAAAAATGAATAACAATGTTTAATTTGACAAAAGTATAAATTCTCCAAAACTCATACAAATAGCAAGGTAATCTCCGAAATTGTTCACTCTACAAAAATTTATTTATAGATAAATTGTGTATTTTAGCAATATCTATATTTTTGTATAGTAAGATTTGGTCTATCTCTTATGGTTTAGAGTTATGTAAAAGTCATCCAGAGTAAATAGGACTTTACGGGCTACAGCCAGAAAATTCAAGATATACATTTCATTTGGCATAAAAATATCTCAAACATATGGCAGTTTAATCAAAATCGTTGGAGCCATTTTCAAAAAAATCAAAATTTTCGAAAAATATTCCATGTAAAAGGTAGTTTAGCCAGACCTCCGTGTTTTTAATTTTTTAGCGGAGTGCAATATCAATTTGAGAATTTAAAATTTTAGTTATCTGTTTATGCTTTTGGACATATTTATCACCTTGTTTCATATCTGGCTATTGCCACTGTTTTTTTACCCTTTGTGTATATTTTTCTTGTTGCTAGTATTTTTATTTTTGAGTAAAATTTATATCTGGCTATTGCCATGAATCTTTTAAGGGCGCTGATGACCTCGAAGTTGAGCGCCCTTAAACCAAACCAAACCAAACCAATCAACAGGCCAGCCAGGGTTTTTCCTGTTTTCTTTTCTGTGAGCAAGTAACCTTTTATCGGAACATCTATGTATTTTCTGCTCTTCTTTCTTCATTTACCCTCTTCGTATGGAGTGCTTACACCCCCCAGGTCTTACACGTTATCGCCTGGGGTCAGATGCCTGAGGAATGTGTGATGGTGCTTTAGGCCCGTCGACAACTAGATCATTACCTGTCGAGGAGCAGACAGATTCTGGATCAGAGAGATTAATCATGCTGGGTGATCAACCCGATGTTTGGTATAATAGTGAATAAGGTGGTGACGTGGATAAAAGAAAATGTGATTATGGAGAACTGGTGAAATGAATGGCAAGAGAAACCAGAAAAATCAGACAAAATACGCCCAGGCGCGCATTGCCCACCAAAAGTTCCACAGTTCCCTTGGTGAGAGGCCAGCGATCTGACCATTCGGTTACGACACTGTATGTCCCTCTTTGAAATCGAAAGTAGAAACACAGAGACATTCAAGAAGAAACTCCTTTTGTACGAAATATGAGAGTGTTTTTTGTAGGAACAACCTCACATTGCCTTCCAACACTGATCTGTGCATTTCACCTTTGATATCTGTCTACCTGCTTTGATAACTGGATGAAATCTTTGAATTTGTTCTTGGGTAGGTTACTAAAGTCATTTTCTGGATATTTGAATGCTAAAGTTTGCTGTGAAGCCCAGTTTGAATCATGTATTCTGAAGAGGGGAATGGTTATGAAAGATTGTGAGGGGTCTCTTACAGCCTAATGGGAAGAACCGTAATGAAAATGCTCCATTACGAGCTGGTGACGAAACTATTCCAAAGGGGAAGATTCTCCTCCCTATAAATCGTGCCCTAGCGAAGCCTATTGCAAAGGAGCATCTTCTTTACTGCCTCGCTGTTGCCAATGATGTTTCTCACAGTAACAAACAGAGACTTAGCAGAAGGTTCAATTTTATTCAATGCATTAAGTTGGTATATTCTATGAACTTCAGAATAACCATGAATTGTTTATTTTCAGTCGCTTTAATTTACATGTTACTTTCAAATCGCCACTTTGCGATATTGAACGTTTAACAGTGTGCACTAGGCAGGGGCACTTAATGCACTGTAACGTAATACTCTTTAGCTCGATGTCTGTACAGCTAGAAGCGGGCAGGATGGAAGGTAACACAGGTGGAAGGAAAGCCAGTGGCGGCACAGTTGTACAATTTGAAATATCAGAAGGCTTGCACTTCTATTGACAGTATTGGCTGTGTACACAATGTGAAATAGATATATTTCATATTACATTCAACTGAGTGCTTAAAGAGCAAACTAACATTAATTTCTTAGCTCCTCTGCCACTTTTATACTGGCACTACATTAAATATTTACAATTACGTGTTTCACACGTTCGGTTTACAGCTTTCATTATTGAAAAACTACACACACAGGTAATTAGATCCAAATATGCTTAGTACTCGTATGTGAGCAGCGTGCCCGTGTAGTCTGGAAATTTGGACTGAAGAAATTTTAAGTAAAAATCAGTCAAGCTTGTTTTGTGAAGAAAGGACTTCTTTATTTTCCTACTGTATTGCAGGTTAATAAATTCCAATTGAAACTCAATTTCATTAGTTATGGTGTCTTTGAACTTCTCTATAATCATACCACGTTCCACTCCTTTATAACCAACGTATTCTCCACTATTAGTAGTCTAAAGTCGTTGTAAGTTATATTTTTAATACCTTGAACTATCTTGCCACATTCTAAGCATTCTGCTGCACCAATACCGTTTTCCCCAAAGGGAGAAAAAAGTATATGGGGATGGTGGGCGAGGGATAGATGAAGTAGCCACACTTTGAGTTGTCATCCCTATAACTTACTAGCGGACGCCGCACATCAGTTCCATGCGTCCGCCACTGCTGCACTCGAAGAAACGACTGTAACACATTGCCCGCTTGCTAGCACAGAACATGGTGACCCTGCCCGCTGCCCGTTTTTCCTTGAGTTGAGGCTGCCTGTGTACTTCTTAAGTACTCTTTAAGAAGAAAGATTGGGCCGCTTGAAATTTACAATCCCCGTAGCAGAACACTGCGCATGCTCAGATATCAAATGTCGATTGTTAATGAATCCCCCACCTATTACGAGCGTCTTTGAAACGTATTCTTAACATCTGATATGTGCCCTCGCACATGAAATTCTCTACTCACTTTTCTAGAAACTATTCCCAGAAAAAAGCTTATCTATTCCATGTTAATGGAGATAAACGATTATAGAAATGGTTTCATTATACATTTCCTCGTAGGTACAACAGGAATAGAAGCAATAGTCAAATTTTTAAGAGTTAGTTGACATGTGATGGCTTTGCCATTCCATTCTCTTTCCATGGCCAGGACATACAAAAAAGCCAATTACTTGCTATTTGAGAAATGTATAAGTATTAGAAAATCATTTGTGTGCAACACATCAGAATTCTTCTCCCTTCTGAACACACAAAGAAAATGAAATTTCAAACCCACCAGATCTTTAAAAAGACAATCGCTTGATCCTGCCCTATTCCCATTGTACCTAGAAGGAAATACATAATAAACCATTTTTAAATGGCTGTCTCGGTTAACAAGAAGTAAATAGAAAAATAAGCGTGTGTAAGAATCGTTTGTAAGAGAATGAGTAGCGAAATCATTTGAGTGCAAGACAACAGGTTTTTGTAAATGTGTTATTTTTTAAAAATTTAGTCATTTACTATTCATTTGATCAAGCGAGGTGGTGTCGCAGCAACGTGTACGACTTGCATTCGGGAGGTCCGGGTTCGATCCCCGTGGACTGATTATTGGATTTTCTGTGGTTTCCCCTCGTCACTAGGTGAATGGTTGGGTGATTCTCTTCTCCACGGGTTCCTTTCCCTTAATTTATCATTTGCCTCCCTTGTCAACTTTCAGGTTTGGCTGGTAGCGCGGTACGTTTCGGCAAATGCGGACAGATGGCATAGATGTTTGCGCTCTGGAACCCCTTCCCTGCCCCTTCTGGAGGTTGCTGCTCGGGCCGCAAGGGTCGCCTCATCGTCCTCTCTCTGGGTAAAGAAAACACTTCGATTGTGCGTCACATGTCAATATCTGTAACTGTTGGGGACTTCAGTGCGTCTCTGGGCTTCGCTGGCTCCACTGGCTCCGCTCTCTTACAAGCCTACGGTCTCACTTCGCCTCATCTCTTCTCCCTAGGGGATGGTAGCCCGCAAAAGTCTATTTCGGAGACCGGTGGGTCGAGGTGTCTCCCTCCATTACAACACACACACGCACACACACACACATTTATCACACACTTTCAGGTGATCAAAATTCGGGCCTTACTCATCGCCGAACACGCCTTTATTCATTATTATTCAGCTTATCACCTTTTAGTATTTGAAATTCTTTCTCTGTTCCAGTCAGAGACCGTCAGATGGCAACAAAATTTAAACGTCTCTTGAATTTTGGTCAAGATATTTAATGAATATGTCGGTTGTTTCCTTCTCCCATTTTATCTTACACAAACTCACTCTCTCTGTCTGTGTTTCTAGAAGTACCACGAGACCAATACTTCAATTCCTCCGAGAACGAAGTTGTTCGGATTGGGTTGGACTCGACGGAGCACATGAGAGATTAGGTACATCTGAGCGATGCTCAGGCGAGATTGTGAGACACCTCTAGGTTCTACGGCACTAAACTGCAGGGCTAGTAACGGTTGCTGGGTACCATCGACCCCACAAAAGTCTCTGTTTTCCCTAATTGGTTGACTGTGAAAGGCATATTCACTAGCGTCCTGGCGAATATTAGAGCGATGGCATAATATGAAATAGACACCATCCCTAATAAAAAGGCCCATAGAGCTTCGGCTGCCTGGGTTCCCAGGGACGGAGAGGTTGTCACTGTTGTCTTCATTGTTATTCTGTCTGTACGAAGTATATATCGAAAAGAACTACTGAAAACCTATTAATTGAAGCTTTGCTCTCTAATGCAATTCTACAGCCGGATGTTACTCCTTTTTATTTCTCTACCACGTATAACAAGTAGAGGAAGTATTGTATTCCACCCAAAAATTCGATGTCGAGATTTCACCGAAAATATATGTTTTGGGGCCACCTGAATAAACAATAGCATCTTTAGAAAAAGGTGTGTGTACCACTCTGTGGACAGCATAACTCAAAAACGAAAAGTCGGTTAAAAACCAAAGTTGGTATATAAGTTTAATATCTTTTATGGATGCAACACGAAGATTTAGAAGAAAATTCTTCCACCCTAAACTACCCTTTACATGAACAATTTTTCGAAAATGACTAACGATTTTGATTAAAATGCCATACAAACAAATATTTTTATGCCAAATGAAATTTATATTTTGAATTTTCTGCCCATGTAGTCCTCTTTACTCTGGATGACTTTTGCATAACTGGTAAACCGTAAGAGATAGACCAAATCATATTGTACAAAGCAATGTAAATCTTGCTAAAACAGATAATTTATGTCCAAATAATTTTTTGAGTGAACCATTTCGGAAAGATTCCTTGTTATTTGAGTGAGGTTTGGAATACTTCAACTTTCGTCAAATGGAAGATCGTTATTCATTTTTTATATCTTAGCCGTGCAAAGTGAACAAAATCTCAAAGCTTTAAAAGATTTTACTATCGTTCAAAACCTACTCTATTCTCATATTCCCCTTGCACCTACAAGGAAATAAGCAATAAGATAATTTTTGCAAACATTTTTCTCAACTAACACGAAGAAGATAAAGAATAGCTAATACAAGAATAGAGAAAGTCATATGAGTGCAAAACATCGGATTTTTACTTTATTATACACACAATAAGCAGAGAAAGGCACTTGAATAAAAAAAGTACTTCTACAAAAAATATGTGTGTATGTGTGTGAGCAAAATAGCTAAAAATAATTATCAGATAAGCACCAAATTGGTTTTTCAGGGATGCGACACAAAGATATTCAAGAATATCTATCCCATATTACTCTTTATAAAGAAGGAATTTTGCTATTTTTATTTTCTCAAAAATGGCACTAACTTTCGACTAAAATGTTATTGTTTTAAGATATGTTCGTGAGAAATAAAATGTAGATATGTGTGAAATTTTCTGAAAATAGGCTAAGTTCCTTCATTGGAAAATAATTTTCTATAGTCTGTATAACTGGTGAACTATGAGAGATAGACGAAAACTTGAAGTATAGAAAATATGTATCTATGTATTTCAAAGAACTTTTTTGTGGCATCAGTGACTTCCGAGGTATCCGTTGTTATTGGTTTGAACGCTTGTTTCAATACTTTCGTCAGCTTAGTCATACTTTCAGGTGCTGTCTTCTTTAGTTGTTTTTTGTAATGTCATAAAAAGAGTGTAGAATTTCAAGGCCAGCAATAGCAAACCCCCTATAAACCTTGGACTCAATTTGGTTTCAACATATCCCCAATTGTACCTACAATGAAAATTGAAGTGTGTGAGGAAATCATTTCTAAAAACGTTTATTTTGGTTAATATGAAGTACATGGATAGAAAAATAAACACTTCTAAGAATAGTATGTAGATGCTCTATTAAAAAATCTGATGTGTTGCACTCATATGACTTTCTCTATTCTTGTACTAACCATTCTTAAAAACTATTATTCCTATATCTTCTTCGTGTTACTTGAGATAAACATTTGTACAAATTATCTTATTGGTTATTTCCTTGTAGGTACAAGTGGAATATTAGAATACAATAGACTTTGTGCGATAGTCAAATCTTTTAAAGCTTTGAGATTCCGTTCTCTTTGCACACTTAACATATAAAAAAAATGAACAACGATGTTCCATTTCACGAAAGATTAAGTATTCCAAAACTCACACAAATAACAGGGAATATCTCCGAAATGGTTCACTCTACAACAAATTTATTTGGACACAAATTGTGTGTTTTAGCAAGATCTATATTTTTTTGTACAGTAAGATTTGGTCTATTTCTTACGGTTTACTAATTATGCAAAAGTCATCCAGAGCAAACAGGACTACATAGGATATAGCCTGAAAATTCAAAATATATATTTCATTTGCCATAAAAATATCTCAAACATATGCCATTTTAATCAAAATAGTTATGGCCATTTTCGAGAAAATCAAAATTTTCGAAAAAGTTTCCATGTAAAGGGTAGTTTAGGGTCGAGGAGATTTCTTCAAAATCTTTGTGTCGCATTCTTAAAGCATGTTAAACTTAAATACCAACTTATTCTAAAAATGCTTTTCTTGGATTCAGGGGGTCTCGAAACAAATACTTCCGGTGAAATCTCTACATCAAACTTTTGGTGAAATACAATAGTTCCTCTATTTATTATAAGTAGTAGAGAACGTAAAAAGGTATCGAAATTTTGAGTGCGATATCTTCTCTACCTACTATATATGAGGTAGAGAGAGGGCGTAAAAGGATAGCGAGTTTTTGGTTCTTTCTTAGACTCTCTTAGCTTTCGTTTAGTATTTTTATAGTTTAATTTAAACATGTCGTTCTATCTACATAAGTATATTGAGAAGTGTATATCTGGTAAACTGAAAGACAATTTTATAACCAGAATAAACAAATTAAAACACTTGGAACATTTTGGGAGATGCCTCCACCTCCACCTGACCCCCGATATACGCCTATGGTTATTTATAATCCAACACAATAGCTTATACCATGCTTAAGCTTACAGCATGCAGTATTAGTTACTTACACAGATACAAAATACTGTAGTGTATCTACAGAAAATGTGGGCGCTCTGCTCTCCCCCCGGCGAGCGCCCTTGCTCTAAAAATACTTCTGTCAGTGTACACTTACTCTTCAGATCTGGTGGAGACACTGTCCTTGTCCTTGTGGGCTTGCCCGGAAGAGCAGCTGCTGCCCATGATGAGGATCGCTTTCAATTGTTTTCCTGCTGTTGTACTGTGCTGTTGCTGCTGTTACATCTTCATGCCGGAACACCTGTTTCTCACCAACAGTACATCAACATCGCATCACTTAGTTTCTCTCCGTGATCAATAATAGTAGCTGCTGCATCTCACTTTTGTAAGCACCAAAACGTACTGTCAGCATATTCAATCACGTGTTCCAGTCGCGGAGCGTTAATCACAATTCATTCAGTGTTTAATTTTCCTGACCAGTGTGCATTCGCTGCGTTTTTGCTACAAAAATAATTATTCCGATATACGTAGAACAAAAGAAACACACAGCAACATTTAAACAAATGACAGTAGTGTTAAAAGCAGAGATTGGATGGTTGGCTAAAAGATTGTCAACTTTTTTCTGATGAGTGAAAAACTGTGCATAGTAGTTCAGAGGGACAGAATTACGGAATAAATAAAACAAATTTACTTCTAATTATAAATAACCACGTAACAAATATAGTACGGCACACAAACACGAGTAATGTTACTTATACTCCGTCTTGGGACTCAATTCTCAGAGTTCTTCCTCATATCATAAACTAAAAGAGCAGTTAATATTTTAAGGTTAATGACCTTTAACCCGTTAGGTTATATGGGGCGATGAATCAAATGGGCCAAATGATGCTTAAATGAACCCGGGGTTCATATGGCTTAGAGTTACCCAACATTCATTTTTCTGAGCAAGGGAAACCCAGTAAACAGCCTTATCCAGGTAACACCCTGAGGTTCAAACTCGAGTCCTATGTGAGGTAGACACGCCCACAAGGTGAGCTTTTAATATTTCTATCATAAATATTATCTAAAGTGCTATATGGATGACGATTTGGTTCTTTAAAGTCAGCTATTTTCTTTTTCTGTATGGTAGGGTTCTTCATTTGGATCTTGGAACTAATTTTTCAGACGCGAAGAAAATACAAAGTTGAATGTATCTCCAATGGAGAAGCAATTGTTTACATTCATTTTAATAATAAGGCAAGACTTTTAGAATTTGCAAAATAATTTTGATTCCTTAATAATTCCAATAATGTGTTATGGGGATGTTCTTTAGTTACTGATTAAATGAAAGCAACAGCACATAATTTATTTTTAAACTAGCATTTAAACACCTTAAGCAATGTATTTATTTTTCTTATTTAGTACAGCTTAAAAGCATTGGTTTTCAATTACAATCCTTAAAAATATCGAACAAGTGTCTAGAATGTCTCAAAAAGTGAGGCGCGGAATTGCCATAATATACAAATTAAATTTATTTTATCAACCAATTCCTAAAGATCTTCAAATAGTAGTGAATGAAAAAGAATGTTTTAATAGAAATCGAAGTCGTTAAATTTATTTATGGTATTAAACGCAATCGTGAACTTAAAACTGTGTTACACGTTTATTTAATTATTACATTTATTTCTTTATTTTATGCTATATTTACCTACTGAGGTGCACATTTTTTAAGATAATTTTGAAATACTATTTAAAATCTCTACGCTAATTAGTAAATGAAGATCGTTGTTTCAGCTTAAAAATAATGAGGCTTTTTGAATGAAAACATGTTATTGCTTTCTAATGTCATGATATCTAAGGATTAAGTCCAGAACTTCGGGGAAGAGCTTACACCTTTTAACTTACTACAATTTCAACTCTGCTTGATAAGTGAATACCTCTAAGCACTGAATCACAAGCCAGATTAAGATGTTACAGAAACGTTGACACAGAAAACAAAACTTACTTATGAACCGATTTATTTTGGAATTGCATTAAATCCACACACGCTTGCACTTTGACAGCCATGTTGAAAACTCGCCGGTTCGTTCCCTGGACATTTTTCGTGAGGTTATTACAACGCCGCTACATTCCTTGTAACTGCCAGTATTTACATTACCGTCAACACGTCTACTACTGAAAAACGCTGCGGATCTAGCAATAAAAACTCACGACACTTGTAGCTTTTCTCTCGTTCTCTGCTTTTCAGTAAGGAGTTGGACAAGCTCTCGAATCGGGACTGCTAACTTGTGAGCTATAAAAAGCAGGTGACGCTAAATTTTGGAACCGGAAGAAAAATGACTGCTGCATTTTCTCAGCTGTTGTTGACGATGCAGGAAACTGAAGGCAAGCGAGGAAAAAGGCAGGCTCAGCGTTCGTACGCAGTCGCTCCCCCTCACTTCACTTGTTTTAACAACTCAAATTAAGTGTTTCGGTCCAGATCCACGCTAGGGCTTTTCGCTCGAAGCGGTTGGATACGTATCCCATCCCGGACAGTAAAATAATCGATGCCCTTTCGCCCAGCAATGTGCGCAAGCGTTTTGTATTCCCATTTCAAACTCGCTACAGCGAGTCCAGATGTTGGTGTAAACGGTGTTAAAACTGTTTCCTTTTCTTGCAACCCGGAATTCAGTTTTATGAATGAAACTGCTTGCTATTTTGCTCCTTAATGCAGCATTCCTTACTAAACTCTTATAAACAGAGATCGGACCCTTAGTACTTGATTTAGATTTGCTCTTGTATCTGTGTGTATGTATGTGTGTATGTGTACGAGTGTGGGTGTTGTGTTGTAGAAGTTGTACTTTAAAACACAAAACAAATCGTTTTGGCAATCGTGAGTTCATTAACTGTGTAACAACATTTTTCAACAGTATTATTTTAATATGCGCGTAAATTTTAACACAGAAGTGAATAAAACTAAGAGAGGGTAAAATCTGTTCAGGGGTATCATACTACACCGTGAAAACCGTTCTCAGTACCTAATAATAGAAGTAAAATAGTCCCAGTAAACATGGGCCCTCGAGCAAGCCATTTGCAAGCTAATTGGAAATGTGTGGTTGCAAACCCTACTGATTTCATTTAAAGAACCTTCTAGTAGGTAAAAAAGTAATTTAAAATGTAGGTTAAGGAATTACGTTACCTCTATGTCTTATTTTACAATGACTGTATACTTTAACCCACTGAAGGAGGTGCTCAAAGTTTTTTTCCTTGCATCTGGAGGCAAGATTGTGCTCACTTCCACTATGAATTCCTAATTCTTTCGAACACCACTGAGTCATTTTGGAATTGTTAAAAATCATGTGCCATCCTTAGCATCAGTTCTCTAACCATGTTAACGAGCGTGTTGTACACTATGCTTTCGAGGCAACCCAAGAAACAAAATTCGAAAAGATTTAGACAAGATATTTTTGCAGGCAATAGTAAGAGTCCACCCCGACCTATCCATCATCTCTTTGAGTGTTGGTTGTGGTGTCACAGTAGCAATAAAATGTGCCGGTGCTCCATCTTGCATGTGCCACACTCAAGGAAAATCCCTCAAGCAGTCCTGGAAGATCCTATCGTAGAAACTAAAGGTACCTCCGTCCGTTTAGTTTTCTTGGGATAATATATGGCCCATTGAGATGTTCCCTAGTGCCCCTAAACACACATTCAATGAGAAACGTTATTATGGTGCCCCATGAACAGCTTCTGGGGTTATTTTACACCAAATATATGCATTGCGTAATTAACAATATCATCACATGTGAACCCCGCCTCGTCTGTGCAGAATCGGAATTTGTATCATCCTTTCAAAACCAAAACGCACACCCAGAGAGAGAAATCTTATAGCTTCTATCTGCGGCAAAGGGCTGGTTCAAAGGAACTTCTTGACATTATTAGGCAGCGGGAAGCATTGTTGCTTCAAACAGCAACACTTGACCGACAACAATAAGTAATCCTGCTTCAAATTTCACATCAACGTGAAGCAAGTAAAATATATTGTTTCACAATCAAAGGTGGCTGTAGTACAGGATGCGGTGGGCACACGTAAAAAAAAGAGTGATGTGCTACGCGTAGATGATGACGGAGTTACATTAGATTACAACTACACAGATTTTGATTCTTGAAAAAGAACAATAAAAAACTACAATACTGAAATAAATTCATTCATATCGATTCATATAAATCGATTGCCGTGCGTTAGTCTCGCAAAAATGGAAAATTGTTAGACTGATTTGAATAATTTAATTTTTGTTTTGTTCGCCTCAATACTGAAATGGTTTAGAAAAAAGCATTAGGAAAACCCCAAAGGAAGAGCCGAAAAATCGAGAAAAAGAATTGAAATTGTTAATTTTGTATGGAAATTACCTCTTCGGATTATTTTCAATATATGGCATTTGTGGCGGACCTATTGTTTGATGGCTGCATATATTACATTTAAAATCTATTTTGTACGAAAAAAAAAAGGTAGTGGATTTTGAGTGTAGATTTGGTTAAACTGAATTACATTTTGCGAACATTCAATTTGTTCAGTCATTCCATAAAGGAAAATTGACTTTAGAGACATAGAAATAAACAAAATATTAATTGAATTTTGTTTTAGCGAGACTCGAGGAATTAGGACAGGCTTAGATATGTGTTTTAGCGAAACTCGAGGAATTAGTTTGAGAATTTCAATGTAAGTGCAACAAACTTGAGTCATTGTGAAAACAATTCCATATCGTTTTACAGTATTCATTACAATGCCAAAAAGAGGACGAACTCACATAGGTCGATGATTCCAATGGACTTGCCATTCAATTTCAAAGGCTGCAATCCCACGTTCGTCCGATATGACACAATGTTGGAGGACGTTAATGTCATTAAAAAAAAAAAAAAAAAAAAAATCCCACGTGCGTCTGGCCTTCGCGATGGCCATCAACAAATAACAAGGTCAGCCATTGCAAGTTTGCGGAATTAATTTGCAGTTACCGCGTTTCGCGCATGGACAGCTGTATGTCGCGTGTTCCTGTGTCGGAAAGCCATCATCTTTGTTTATTTACACACAGGAAAAGAAAACAGTAAACGTAGTCTACCAGAAAGCTTTGCATTGAATGTAACTACATTTATATTTCACGTAAATAAAATACATTAAATTCATTTGAATTATAAACGAGTTCCATTTAATAACCAAACAACACTCAATCGTACATGATGCGTCTAATATAATGGATCTCAATGAATTGGAGTTGGAAGGTTGATTGGGATTGATAATCGATTATGAAGAATTACATCATTGATTTTTAGTGGTACAAAGTTCACCGGGTCATCTAGTTTATGGTATAAATAGCTGCCAATGCCTTTATTTTATTGTAAAATGCCAACATACTATGAAAATAACAAAAAAGTCACAATTACAATAAAGCTTAATTTTGAAGTTTGACGATGCTACGTTGTTTAGTATTTGTTTGGCAGCCATCAATATTGAATGCCCTCAGCAAATTTGTTGTTTTTGTTAGCTAATGCTGGATTTCTGACAGTGAAGTCATTAATCCTCTTGCTCTCCAATTTGAAAGCATGGATAAAGCTGGACATCGTAATGTGATACATGTGAAAGATTAGTCCAACTAATATTAAAGCTAAGATTTTACTCTGGGAGGGTCTACTCCTTCGTTTACAACTTTAAAATATGTTATTGTTGGCTAATGCTGGATTTCTGACAATGAAGTCATTAATTCTCTTGTTCTCCAATATTTTTCACTGATGGATAGGGCATATTTGAAGGTGGTCTTGGTCCATTTCCTCTTGCAGATCACATAGAGGACAGAGTGGTGAAGAATATATCCCAATTCTGTTCAAATGTTTTGCCAGACAATCATGTCCTGTAATCAACCTGAAGGTTGCAACTGCCGTTTTTCGAGGATGCTCAGGAATTACTGTCTGAATGTTTGGTAGTTTCCATCTTTTATTTTCTGATTTTTCATAGAAATATTTTGCAATAATTTTTTTAATTCAGAGTTGACTAATCTTTTAGCTGCATAAAACAGTAGATTAACTATAGATTTCTGTACACTGCTGTTACCTTTTTTTTGCAAGAAAATCAGCTTTCTCATTACCACTCAGTCCACAGTGAGCTGGTTTCCATTGGAAGACTAGGTGTTTTTGAAGTGCTGTTAGATGGCTAAGGATTTTCTAATATTCTATAATTGTTTGACTTTTTTGGTGACAACTTGGAAGTAATTGCTATAATTGCTGCCCTGGAATCTGAGAGAATAACTGCTTGCTGAAAATGTGAAATTCTGTACAAAAGATTTTGTAGGGCCATTCGAATTGCTTCAATTTCTCCATCAAAGTTTGTAGTTCCATAACTTAAAGATTTGTAATAGGAAAAGAGGTGACAAGTGACTCCAACCCCAGCTCCATCTCGGTTTGATATCAGTGATCCATCAGTATAAATATGGAACCATTCGTGTTCAGGAAATCTAGTATGGATTGTCTCTAATGCCAATAACCTTAGAACACTAGTTAGAATATCACTTTTCTTAACTTCTTCTGTCAGGTGTAAATAACATGCGATGTCTAATGCTTGTGTCGGGTTGACTTTATGTATGAAACAGTAAAATATTGAATGGCAGAGTTTAAGCGAGGCCGACCAAATAATCTGACCACTCCAGAAATTGTAAAGAAAGTCCACAAAATGGTATTGGATAGCCGTCGACAGAAAGTGCGCAAGCTAGCAGATATTACAGGTATTTCAAAAAGTGCTGTATATGGCATATTGACTGAAATAATACTTGTGGGAGGAGGGATGAGCGGGAGACCCGAAGGGCGAGCAGATTCGGACGAGATGCACGCTAGCAAGGACAGGGTTCCTAGATTCCAGTATGACACCAATTCAGCACCAACGCGAACCTGTGTTGCTATGTTTAAAAGGGTGCTCTTGGGAAGAACGAGCACCCCAGGAAGGGACACCAGGTGTCCATCAAATCGTCAGGGAGGAATCTTGACCCAGTGCCAGCTCGTTATTCTGCCAACCCCTTAATCATCGTCACCAGGTCTTCCAACTCTGAAACATATGAAGATGAAACACATAAAAGGAAATTATGGATAGGAAGTTCATGGTACCACTCCAACATTCCCCACCAACCTGGGAAAACCATAAAAAAGCAATTAGACCAACAAACTTTTAAACCGGAGAGATGGCTGGTGTCTTTGCGAGAGTATGGCAGAATAGGGCACGTCGATGCACTCTTTGTGTTAATCGCTATGGGCGTGCGTTCCAACATTTACTTTGAATAGTAAAATGTAATTAACTGTAAACAATGAGGTGTTTGTGTTTTGTTTATGTGCTCTGGGTTCGTTTCTTGGATTAAGGTTGTTTGCCTTCCTGAGATAAATGCAATACTAATTTGCATTGTTGATTTTGGCGTAAATACCTAAACTGGGTGGGAGGCAGTAATCTTGACATTAACTCGTCTAGCGCTTAAACGAAGCACCGCAGCAAAAAACTTTCCTTAACGAAAAGTGTTTAAAATACTGTTATCTATCAGCTCCCAAAGTTTGTCGGTCTAATTTTGGGACATTCTGTATAGTCCAAGCTAAGGCAACCTCACAAAGACCGGTCACACTGATTCGCCCCTTAAATTGAGCACTATTATTACGCACCCCATTATTATTGCTACTACTATTACTACTACTATTATTATTGTTGTTGTTGTTATTGTTATTATTGTTATAATTTTTATTATTATCATCATTATCATTATTATCATCATCATTATCATTATTATCATCATTATCATCATCATTATTATTATCATCATTATCATTATTATTATTATTATTATTATTATTATTATTATTATTATTATTATTATTATTATTATTATTATTATTATTATTATTATTATTATTATTATTATTATTATTATTATTATTATTATTATTATTATTATTATTATTATTATTATTATTATTATTATTATTATTATTATTATTATTATTACCGTTTTCTGAGCCACATTTTTGTTCATCTGTAACGCGATGTTCTATTTCAAATGCATCCTCATCTTCCGACCCATCCGAGTCATTTTCATTGTCACTGTACATGCAAAACTTTCTCTGTACCATCACTCATCATCATTAGTTAAGATTATATACTTCTCTTTGACAGTTTATTGATCGGCTGTACAAGTAGCAGAGCTGTTTGCTCTAAGACCAGAAATAAAACTGACAGCTTTTATTTTCAGAGATTGAAATCAAACTTTGCACTCAACAATGTATGCAAACTATTGTGATGAGAAGTTCATCACAACAGTTCATGGCAAATAAAATACTACACTTATCACCAGGGAGCGGGGTTTTAGTGCGAAATCCATCAAGTTAACCGTGTACGTACAACGGGAAGTAGAAGCACCGGCCGGTGACCTTGCTGTGCTCTTGTAAACAAGCAGACTGGAAGACAGCACAGAGTACACCCTGCTTCAAAGGTAGGAATACCAGGGTCAAGGGACGTTACTGGACAGCAAATAATGAATGTTTACCCATTTGAAGCGTGCCATTAACTTCATTTTTATTAAGGTTTTAATGTCTAGAATTTTTTAGCTAGAGACATCATCATGAGCGGTTATTGCAATGTGCAATAATGTATTTCCTAAATTTATGGACAATAAGTCACATCCGATTTGTTCGCAGAAAGTTTTTGTATTTTGAAACACTACGTTCCAGACGTAACAGGAGCGTACAAAAACATAACTCTGTGTCTCTGAAACTTGTTCTATTGTCTTAGTAGTCTCGAGCATTTTGATGCACATTACTTAATATGTTATTGCGATTACTATATTACTGAAATTATTCTTCTCAATGTATGAAAGACCTTCAAACAAGGCTGGTGTAATTATTTGCTTCACTGCACGTATTGCGACATTTTCTGCACGTCACAGACTTAATATGTTTACAATTCTGTGGTAATATTGAGTATAATATACTGCAGCCTGTAGCCATGTCCCCACTGAGTTACATTTGGTTGTGGAGACAAGGGAATTCCAGGTGCCATCTGTTTAAGTATCTTGATTTTTAAGGGTGTTTTGCGAAATATCTTTTTCGTGTTGGCTATAAAAGCATTTACATCCGGAAAAGAGGATATAATTTCTTCCACAACTCGGTGGAAACTATGTGCTAGACAAGTTTTAGTTTTGGAAATGCTTACTGTATTGCTTCTACAGCTTTCTTCATATAGGAAGTCCCGTCCGTATCAAGTAGTAAACCATTTTGTGTTATTGGACAGACACAATAGAGAGAAGAAAAACAGAAAATAACCAAATATAACATACGACAGTCGCAAGAAACAGGCTGTTGTGTAGGGGTGGGCGTGTCGTTTCCTCGACCCTCACGCTAGCTGCCGGCTCTATACTCCGTGCTGTTAATATTAGCTACTAAAACCCCGCTCCTGCTTATCACCTGTTTTCCTAACGAGGCGGGGTGACATGTGCGACTCACATCCCGGATGTCATGATCCTCCCGGTACAGGGATCCTTCGGCTTTTCCCTGGCCATTTTATTTTTCGGCGGTTGCTAGTGCATACTGGGGAGGTTAATTGCATCCCCCGAATTTCCTGTCCCTCCATTTCACTTCACCTTCTTCCTGTTTGCACATTTCAGGGTTGTAAGTGTCGGCGGAAGTATCGGCGTTGCATGGCAGGGAATAAGCTTTCTGTAAACTTTCCTCCTCCGGATTGGGAGCTGTCTCTGAGTCCCGGACACTCCAGTTTGATGTGTAAGCCTCCAGGAAGGGGTGCCACCAGCCAGTTTCTATCTGTAAACTGGAGGCACCCTGCTTTCTTCTGCCATGTCTCCTAATTTCTGTCTGTCTCCTTTCACCTCACTTCTTCCTCCACAGTCGCCCTCGAAGGTCTAGGGGTAACATATTTACCTCTGATTACCAGTGTCCTGAGTTCAAACACGAGGGAGAGCGACGGATTTTTAGGGCGTAAAAATCGTCATAATGGTTTCCTTTGGAAGTGAAGTAAAGACGGTGGGCCCGTGTGGTATATTTATGGACGTAAAATAAGCTCAGGCCTGATAAAGAGGGCTCTGAGCAAAATTAAGCATGCTCTCAAGCCCAGTATAGGATGGGACGCTGAGAACCATAGGAGTTAATGACATTCAATTAGTCGAGGTGCTAAGTCCCTCCCCTGCAAGCTCATCAACTTACTACCTTCAAAAATGGCCTATATAATAGCAATGGGACCTAAGGTAGACATCAACACCTAGATTAATTATTATTTATGCCAACAAACTTACTGTTGGTGTTTTTAAACACACAAGCCGTCTGTGGTTCAAATCCCAGTTGTGGCATTGAATTTTTAAGTTTCAGTTCTACCTCTCAAACCTAGATTAATATTTAATTCGTAATTTTGAAAGGCTTTAATAATGCTGAACTGTTACATTAAGACACATCAAAGAGTGTCATCCCCATAAACACACTTTTTCTCTAATATTGCAGAAATTAGAGCACCATTTCCTGCTAATCACACTTCATTTGTCATCAAATCGGTTAGCTTAGCACTAACCTTACACTTATGTCGCTATTGCACACACTGAGAGTAACACAGCCTAACCATTGAATCACAACTGAACTGTCACTTACTACTTCCTTGTTTCCTTTTTCAAAAAATTCAAAATTATGCCGACGTTTCGTCGCAAAACTATGTTCAACTTCTTCAATGAGCGACTGCAAAACAAATCCATCCAATTAGTCACTGCCTACTCTGACTGGCCTCGTTGTCCCGTCCCACTCGTAATCCTATTGGTTCCTTCTCCTCCAAAAGGAAGTTGACCTACTAATAGGGTCGTGAGGTATGGTTTGCCTGTGTCACGGTTCCGACTGCTCTTTTCTTTAAATATTCCTATGCTTTCCCTACCCGGATCCCATTCATCCCGGAGGCAATAGAAAAACGAGCAATGGCGGCATGGACGCGCATTAGAAACCACGAGAATGAGGTGATCGCCAACATCGGCAAAGGCGAGCCGAAGCACCGCAAACATATTAGAATAAAAATATTCTAGAAGCGGCACGGCTTGCCGACAAATGCGCGTCCGCGCAACCTCGGTCCTAAGCCACACACATGTTCCGGCAGAGGCCCTCTCCTCGGAAAATATTCAGGAGCTGCCATCGCGGGACAGTGTATATGTGTCAAAAATGTAAATAGTGTAGTGCGCTGGGACGCATATTCTGGTGTGCCCAGTGAAGGTGTGTGTGTGTGTGTGTGTGTGTGTGTGTGTGTGTGTGTGTGTGTGTGTGTGTGTGTGTGTGTGTGTGTGTGTGTGTGTGTGTGTGTGTGTGTGATTGCGCGCGTGTATGTATGCGTGTACATAATTGTAAATATGTACATATGTTACCGATAGACGGTCACCGTATGGGTTTTTGTACAAACCGAAAACTATAATTAGTTATAAGTAAGCAAATTGTATATAAATGTCAAATATAGCCTGTAAGCTGGGCCCTATGTACCGGCACCAGGACAATACTCTATAATAAACAAACTGAAACTGAAAACTGATTCGATGAAATTGTCACAGATTGCTAAAACTTTTAAATTGTCAAAGTCAAAGTGGTGGCCGTTGTTTTCTGTATGTTCCGCAATTCTTCTATTAAGCCTTGTGCGTTATGGCAATGTACAAAGCCACTATCACTACTAAAATACTGTAAAAATACACTTTCCCTTTTTCGAATGTGTGATACTTAGCTCCTTTTTCAAGAAAAGGCATCACACATAGCCTGGATGCAATGCAGATTTTGTTGATATTTTATCCAAAGAGACAACTGACATAGTTACAAAATTGCAGTTAATATTTGTTAATATTTACTAATTAATATAATTATTATTATTTAATATATATCATCCGAGGTAATAGTAAAGAGACTTTGAGGTTTTAGTAATCCTCCAAGTGCCAAGGCTGTTCACATAGCTGCTAAATATTAGCAAATTAATGAAGTGTTCGAATATTGTTCTGAAAGGGGAAAAAAACCTCATTGCTCAGGGCCACGATGTTGTTCTGTGTAGTGTGGGGCGAACGGCGGTGTACAGGATATTGTGAAAAAGAAATATATGAATGCTTATTAATTGCATTGTCATGACCACCAGTTGAATCTAATAATACAACAAACAATTATTGTGCAGTCCAAACCTCCTGACGTTTCGCGAGAACCAATGTGGTGCAATCGTGTCGTTGCCAAACTTCACTTCCTGCCATCGCAACCTTATGTCAGAACTTAATAGCAGCATTAATCACAGCTGAGCTGCCTGCAACCCTTCACGAGGTGTTTGTTTCTGTTATTGTCTGCCAAACCTCTGGAGGAACTTAAGTCATAGATGTCTATCCCATGTTCTATACAGGGTGTCCCAAAATTAGACCAACAAACTTTGGGCGCTGATAGATAACATTATTTTAAAGAGTTTTTGTTAAGGGAAGTTTTTTGCTGCGGTGCTTCGTTTAAGCGCTGGACGAGTTAATGTCATAGATCACTGCCTTCCACCCAGTTTAAGTATTTACGGCAAAATCAACAATGCAAATCAGTAGTGCATTTATCATAGTAAGGCACACAATCTTAATCCAAGAAACAGATACAGAACACAAACATCTCATTGGTTACAGTTAATCACAGCTTTACTATTCAAAATTAGACTGACAAACTTTTAAACACAGAGAAATGGCTGGCGTCTTTGCGAGAGTACGGCAGAATAGGGCACGTCGATGCACTCTTTGTGTTAATCGCAATGGGCGTGCATTCCAACATTTATTTCCAATGTTTGTAAAAATGATTTTATTACATATTTCTCTACAGGATAATACGAGTAGGAGAATACAGTAAGGTTAAGTGAGTCAAATCTCTTAATAGCTGGTCACTATATGATGGCTTTGAAATTTCAGCATAGCCATGACGTAAAAAACAAGTAACGACTTTCTACTTAATAAAAGATTAGATATTTGAGAATTATAACAAGGAATATCTTGGAAATGGTTATCTCCACAAGAAATGTGTATCTGACATAATTTTTTGTAGTTTAACGAGTCCTGGATTTTTTGCGCAGTAACCAGGAACCAAGCTGATTTTTTCTGTCACCTCTTCTATCAATCCCAGTTGCGTGTGGATCGGTTTGCCTGAAGACTAGAGCATTAATAATGGGACCAGAAATACATAATATAATTTGATGAATGCAATATCATAGACGATTGTTAGGTCTTGCAGATGCTCTTTAGCTGAAGTAATGCTCACTGCATCTTCCCCCGGTTTCAAAACAATGTTCTTAATGTCCTCCATATTGTGCATTGTTCACTGTAATTGTTGTCAAGGCACGACTAGCATACAGGCTAACACAGCATTTCCATGAAGAAATTGAAAAATGTAAAATTAGGTAAAAATAGGTTTTAACGTGAAATTAGGTATTTTTAGGTTGTATAGGACCACCATTTTGAATATATATTTCCATAAGTAGTATACCTATACACAACTTTTATTTTCTATACATCATGAGGCACAAAATAGTCTATTACCTATAATCTGAGGTCTGGTTACAAGCATAGCTATGTTTTACAAGTAACAAGCTGTTCTGTCCAGTGCCAGATTTAGCAGTTGCCTAGGGCGGCAATTTTCAGGGGCGTCATTTTCTCTACCTTTCTGTTCCCATTTCTAACTGTAAAATGTATCTGAAGCTGCGTAATTTTATTGCAAAACCTGTTAAAGGGGCGGGGAGGAAATTATTACATTGAATATCTAATAGGATGTAGGTTTATTGTTTATCGCTATTAATACAATTCAATTACATTTACAATATCGTCAATAGCTTAAAAATAAATCACAGCCTGCCTTTCAGAAATAATTTTGGTTTCAACAATAGGTGTTTGAATATGTTTCAAACTGTTAACGAATATATTTTAGATGTCTAGTATTCAATGGATTTCGATAGTGAACGGTTGCAAGCACAAAGGATATAAGAAATTGTAAGTACTCGTTTTGTAAATCACAACTTCCAAAACTGAGTGCACCTGTATCGCAGTGAACGCGCCTCAAGTCTCAAAGGTCAGGATATTTGGACCCCATTAAGAGTTTTAGGTGTTAAGACTTGTATGTCAGCCGAATGTGAGCGGACAATGCCGAAAATTATGGGTGTAGAAGGCCGAGCCGATGGAGTCACGTGTCTACTATCTATTCATTCTAAGGTTGATCCGCGCGAAACTGAACCCAGGTGGCCAGTTCACAGTTGTCGGTCTGGGTGGCTCAGTTGGTTAGACGCTGGCCTACTGGTCCCAAGGTCGTGGGTTCAAACCCGGCCCAGGTCGATGGTTTTTAAGTGTGCTTAAAAACGACAGCTCCATGTCAGTAGATTTACTGGCATGTAAAAGAACTCCTGCGGGACAAAATTCCGGCACACCGGCGACGCTGACGTGATCCTGGCAACTGACAGCGTCGTTAAACAACAAAATAGTTTTTTAGTTTTTAGTGCACAGTTATAATGTATCCTTCCGCCATTCGCGCCAGAAATACTGTCACAACCATGTGGTGAGTGCATGCGATACGTAACAAAGGATACAATCCCTTATTCCGTCAATTTAAGGAGTGACTAACATGTAACTAGAGACGATAAGATTGATAGTCACAACAAAATAAACGATGCACATGTCATAATTATTGCTTTTCTTTGCGAGCACTGTTTATACTGGTACTCGAAAAACCGGTGAACTCAGAAGTTAATTTCGATACTTCTTTGAAGGGAACAGTTGGATATTTCTCACACAACTTATAATACACGTTAAACACTATTGTTTTTTCACCACTAGTCAATGGTTTTCCCGCGTTATGCTTTGCATAAGTCGACGAAGACGCAAGAGCAAATTCACCGCGGCCGTCCGCCATGATTCTAAATAGAAACTGCTGGCTGTAAACAATACTCTGATATCAGGTAATTCCACGAGTTGTATGTTGGAACTTGTAGCCCTGTTTATCAGTGTACATCAGCGTTAATTAACCTCTTAGGTATTTGTGTAGAATATTGCATCATTTAACGATAAATTCATTCTAAAACTCAGATTACTAGGATGGGACTACTTCCCTGCACGCATTGCTACCCTGTCGTACCACGGTGCACTGGTCACATGGGTTTGTTTTGACGCGGACAAACCTAAGACTGAACCTAGTATAGTTGGATAGCTGAGCGGGAAAAGTGGACAGTGTAGGAAAACCTACAAATTCGCGGTGAAATGTTTCTAAATCTCATTCCGAAAATATAAATGCCATTGTATCTCTCCTAAAAAGTACAAGAAAAAATCACCTAAGTGCAGTTTGTGTGCTTATGAAGGAGCAGCGGAAAATAGTGTACATGAACAATTGGAACTGATACATGAAAGACGTGCAAATAATGTTTTCCAGCAGCTAGTCACGTGACCCCATGGTTCGGCTTTCTCCGCCGATGATTCGGCTGACTGCGACCTCTATACGTAACACTTAAGAGCTGTTTGCACTGACCATGAAAACAGGATCAAGTTTAATGGAAATATTTTGAGGGAAGTTTGAGTATCATGTTAAGTAATTTGGTATCAAGTAATTTCACATTCTTGTTGGATCATTTAAACAGTGACTGACCTTGTGATCCTCAGTAACATAACTTCTTTTGAAAATACAACGAAGTTGTAACGTTGTTGTTTGTAGCATAGCAACGATTAATCGAGCAACAGGCTCCTCGGTTCGATTCCCTTGGCCGACTTTCATTATCCGTGGGTTTTTTCGGGGGTTTCCCGGGGTCACTGCGCGTCCCTCCATTTCACCTTACTACTCATTTCATTTCGTCTTCCATCTGCTTGGTTGTTCCAGGATTTTAAGTGTCTGCGGGAGTTTCGGCGTGTAGGGCAGGTACTTGCTCGATCCTCGTCCTCCGGATCGGGAGAGGCCTCCGTGTCCCGGGCCCCTAGGGGATCTAGAGCCCGCAGGAGTAGTAGGAACCCTGTCCTCTTCTCTGTCGTGACTCCTTGTATCTCCTCCTGGTGTGGTTGAGTATTTATGGACACTCTTTTAACTGCTATGGTTCTTAACATCCCATTCAAAATTGGACGTGAAAGACCACTCAATTTTTTTCAGAGGTCTCTTTATCAGGCTTGAGGCTCTTTACGTTCCATAAATCTACATGGGACCACTGGCTTTACTTCCTTTCCGAAGGAATCTATGCTAGGGATTTTTACGCCCGAAAATATACATCGCCCTCCGCTGGGTTTGAACCCGCGACCTCGGGAACCAGAATCCTTCCTCCCGAGTGTCCCGCAACGGGCATAGATACTCAAAGTCTACGTGACGAATCTCCTCCGCGATATCCTATCCTATACTATTAATTTTAAACTCCTATGGCAACAACCCCCTTTCTTAGAATAACCCATATAAAAGCAGGAACGGAATAACATGGCTATGCATAACATGGTTTGGAATGTGAATCCCAACTTGTGTAGTGTGTTTGGGGTTTGGACCCACTTGGTAAAAGATACAGTTAACAAGCGGTCAAAATATACTAGAGAATTTAGCGATAATTTGCAATTTCGCCGCGTTAAGTTCAAAATCTCATAGTAACTGTCGCTTGGCGCTATGAGAATAAATTTGCTGCTAACATAAGCTTAAAGTCATTAGAAATAGTAACAAAGTTGCCAAGTTGGTGATACTGGTTCAGTGCTTTATAAGAGACCTCAACTGCAGGTTGGGGCGGAAAAAATAAGCTGGTTTCAAAATGAAAAATATTTATAGGTATTGGTAATATATGTATTCCTTAAAGCACACTGCTTGAAGATTGCAGAGGACGGGTCAGTTCTTAAATACAATGTATTTTAGATGTCCACTCTCATTTTCAATGCATTGTTGTCTGTTGTATACGTCGCTCGAAGTTATAACTTTTCGTACGTAGAGAATAAGGCCGCTCAGGCGGTGATTGACTTTTGACACTACCTTTCGTAAGTCATTGTTACACCTAATGCTGCTTTCCAAATTGTACAAGACCATCTTTCTGACATAATTCTATTTATTTCTAACACAGTTTCAAACACACAAAACAAAATAGGGCTCGGATTTTTATGACCTAAAGTATCTTGAAATATGCATGTATTTATGCTGTAAAATTACCAAAATATGACCTAAAATCCTGACAATATGATCTAAAATTTAAAACCAAAAATGCACTTACTTTCAGTATTTACAGATGGAATAATTCGTATCTCTCTCAACCTTCATTTTCAGCTAAATTGCGCTGAATAACGACATACAGTTTCAAATGGTCAAACTTGAAGCATCTTCAGTTTTCAGCCAGTAGTGCCTTATACTGCTTGCATCACGTGGTGTACTGGGAGCAAACTTGAAACAAGGAAAAGCATTAGCAGAAAGTTCTGGTTAATTTTTATCAACTTCTTTACCACAAAGAATGTCACTAATTTTACACACTGTTCCATATGCAGAATTCCTTTCAAGCACACGATGTAATTTTGCCCTAAACTTGTCAGCTACTTCTCCCTGTGCACATGATAACTCACTTTCATTTTCTCTCACAATGCTTAAAGCACCATACAATTTCATGCCCACGGTTTCAAGGCAAGTGATGAACAGACAAATTTCATTGTAGGCGAAGTTTCTTGATGCCGATGGAAAACAGTTGTCCTATATTTTTGATCGAATATTCGTCAAAGTTATTCAAAATCTTCACAATCTCACTGTAGTTCATGTAATAATAGTTCGCGGCGCCAAGCAAGTCACCCAACAAGACGAAACGAAAAAGTTTATGGAATGATGCTTACAAAAATATCTGAAGTGCTTAAATACTACATAAAATATGACTAAAAACGCCCTCTTATTCGTACATTTGGCCAAAATATGGTCTAACACTAAAATATGCTCAAACATGTATTTATATGACCAATAAAAGCTAACTCATTTTGTTCAAAAATGTTGGAAACATGTTTAAATTAACTTAGACATGTAAAAATATGAACAAGCGGAATTGTACATCTGGAAACTGATTCTTCAAAGTGATACTTAATCTTTTCCGACTCAAAAAGTTTACTGCTTGCGAATCATAATGTAATCTAGCAATCTTGTGCAAGAAATCCAGCTGCTCCTACATAAAGTTAACAATGAAGGGCCGCTATGGGTGGCTCAGTTGGTTAGACGCTGGCTTACTGATCCCAAGATCGCGGGTTCAAATCCGGGCCAGATCGATGGTTTTTAAGTGTGCTTAAAAACGACAGTTCCATATCAGTAGATTCACTGGCAAGAACTCCTGCGGGACAAAATTCCGGCACACCGGTGACGCTGATGTGATTCTGACAATTGACAGCGTCGTTAAACAACAAAAAATATATATTTTAATTTAACAATGAAAGTAAAACTGTAACCTTAATGTGGGTACCCTCACATTCTGGAATTGAGGGAAATGAATCGGCCGACCTGGCAGCAAAAGAAGTTACAAAAATCCCCTTAAGCGACCCGTCAATTCTTACACTGTGTAGTGACATTATCAGACACGTTAGACAAGGATATTTCAAGAGAGTAGGACAAGATGGTTTGACACCTCGCAATATAATGTGTTCTGTAACGCAACTGCCTGTGAAAAATCTATCAAGACGAGATCAAGTTTTCATATCTGGATTAAGACTAGGGCACAGCTACCTTCTAAAACAGGACCAACCACCAATCTGCCAACAGTGTAAAGTACAACTGACCCTCAACCATATCTTCACCGAGTGAAGATGGCGACGGCACTACGAATATCCAGTGAACTTCAATCAACGCTTAACACATCAACTGATTGCCCCTGGTTAATTCAGTTCTCCAAAAGTATCAATAAGTATAAAAGTATATAATGTTATATTCTGATTCCAATGTTAAGTGTATAAATAACAGTAAAGTCGCGATATGACTAAACACCTTTTTCTATTCAATAAACCGGTGCTCTACCAAATGAAACAAGCATGGGACGCATGAGTTTAATGTATTATTGTCCATACCTGTGGTAGGCAAAGTCAGCTTCCTTGGTTCCCCTATGACACTGATTTTCGCAGCTCTGAAGAAAGTAGTCAACAAGCTTGATGCAGGTGGCTCTAGTGTTTCCGCTGTTTTTTGTGGTTCCTGTAGCTTATCGAAAACCCTGTGACACAAATGTTACATCACAATTTAAGTCTCATGTAGTGTTCTTAATATTGAAACACCTACCTTTGTAAATCTTCATTCAAACCACATTTACACTTTGGTCTCATTTTCGTGAACTATAACTCTTTCGCACTGTAAAAAATAAAAGCATATCACATAGATACGGAAAACTATGTACCTACGTACATGTATATACATTACGATTCCTGCAATACGGAACAAGCTGTGCAGATCTTTCCAGCTACAACTTTAAAACTTGGTATGGTAATTTATTACCATAGCACAATAGCTTTCAAGTAGCAAATCTCCCAAACGGAACCAATTATTGTTCAGCTGTCAATGAGATAAAAGAATGCCAACCAAAACAATTGAACCTCGCTACAGGTCGAGAAAATAAACAAAATTACTATGACTGCCTCTGTGGTCTGGTGGTTAGCATGCCAACATTCAAATCCAGAGATCCTGGGTTCGACTCCCGGCTAGAGGGTGGGAATTTTTCTTCAGGCAGGATTAGTCCCCATCTTCCCTGGAGTCTGGAAGTATGAATGGGAATGTGAATATGTGTACGTGAATTTAATGTAACAATTAGTTAACCCAAAGTAATAGAAATCATAATCTTCGTCAATAAGTTTCGAGGGTTAGGCCTTTAGGCCTGTTCCATTTCATATTGGAGGTTGGTCTTTCCAGCGTTTCTTTGGTCGTTTGCTCAGAGGCCTCTTTATCAGGCTTGAGGTTTTTTTATGTGTCGTAAATCTACGACACAGAACCACCGACTTTACTTCCCTTCCCAAGGAAGCCGTGCTAAGGATTTTATGCCCGAAAAATCCATCGCCCTCTGCCGGGCTTGAACCCGCGACCTCGTAAACTAGAGGCTAGCAACTGCCTTTGTTGTGTATTACTGTTCAGAGGGCATTCAAAATGTTGAGGTTTTAGTTTGCCCATTGCTTTTTTTTTTAATATCAGCCACCATGGAAAACTCTCTCCACATCAGTGCTTCCATGTGGCAACACAAGGAACAATTTAGCCAATTCTATATATTTGAGAAGACCTACTTCCCTTCTAAACTTAATATTACTTAATGTTGTATAGATAATATTAACTGAAATGTTTATATGCTTATTTTAATAATAATTATCCATTTATTTTCTTAAATTAAAATTACAGAAGTCGCTACCTTTTTCCACTTTTTTGCTTTTCGCCACAAGGTCTCCCGAAGGCTCAAATTTCGCTACGCGTAGCGGAATTCCATTACAGGCCTCGGCAACACTAGATACAAATTATATAATGCACTTTTGAGTTGTCAACCGGTGGTTCGCTTTATAAAAATTCGCTAGTCATTCACGGAATAATACATTTCCTACAAAAGGAGCTTAAGTGCATAATGTCAACAAAATCATTTAATTTCGGGACAAGTCAGGCCGTAACAGAATCGAAGAAAGAAAAATGGAACAGGTGAGTGAAAAATCAAGATGTCTGTTCACAATTAAATGCTATATTGACCATGGTATCGTAATTTAAAAGTTATGTAATTACTGCAGCTTGGTGAAACGCTAGAGGTTTTAAATCCTGAACAGTTTTACTAAATATTTATCTTCGGAAAGAGCCAGTAGGGTCGCGCGGTGCCTTAGTGGTCTTATAGCTCCTCTGTTAGTTATTGTAATGGTCAATCCCATAAGCGTATTATCTTACCTGCGCTTTACACAAATTGTATTTTCTGTGGGGCCTAATTTTAAGGCGGGAAAAACCCTACACTCTGAAATTAATAAAGCAAGAATGCTGAAATTCTATTAAAATTACAGTTCTTTGAATTATCACTATATTTATCGAAACGTTCACTGCATATGTTTATTTATGTAACTTTGTGTACTAAGCCGTTGCAGTCATAAAGCATTAAACAAGTGAAGTTTGCAACAATTAGCAAGTTGATCTAGGTTGCTATCGTTCACAAGCCCTTTCAGTGCAAGGTAGGAAATAAGAGGTTTCTTCATTCGCAAGATGCCACGTTGCTTCCTAAAATCGGTACGACAAGCCAAGCGTCAAGACCATGATAAAACAGGTACCTAATTCATTCCGCTATTATCAGTTAAATAACTAGTTTGTTACTTAGTTTCTCTTTAGTAGCTACTGCTAAATGTTTGTACGAAAGTGATCCACACCAGCTACTTGCAGGTTACCCGTATCCAACTTTTCTGCCATTAAAGGCAATTGCAAAAATCATTGCCGCCTGAACATTTTCCTTTTGTTTTCATTCCTGTCCTGAAAATAATAATTTCGAGATTCGTTTTTCTTTTGCAATGACAAATGCAAATTTTGGCAGTAGTAAAGCAAAAGCAGCGTTCTCACAATTAGTGCTTTCGGAATATCTGTCTCTTGAATTGATGTTAACATAACTGTTGTTTGAAATTACCAGAAAATTACTATTTTCGGTAGCGTGCTTGCTGTGAAGTATTCGGACCGAAATGGGAAACTGAGCGGACAGATTAAGGTAAAGAACTTTCATAATACTTTCATCAATCTTTCACTTATCAAATGACTCCATATTTTCATGGTGAGAAGCAAGACAAATGATGGTGATAGTTTAATTAGTAGGTGCAGTAAGTGGAAACAGCTTACAAACTATTTAACCCCGTGCTTGCATATGTGGAATTCCATAGTAGCTTTGTAAAGGTCTTACTGGCTTTAATCTTTTCCCCATTTTAGCAGAAAATATAATTTTAGTCATAGTTGAAAATAAACCTCTGTCTTCTGTTTCGCTTCTTTCTTCTTCTTCTACTTTATTTAGTTTGTCCGAAACTGCTTTCATTACACCTAGATTCCATAATTTTACCATTAACGATATAGGAAATTTTAGACTGTAAAATATATATTGACAAACGGAAGTATACCTCATTTGGTGAGGGAGGGAAAAAATTATCTTGCTCCGCTGTAAAGAAATTTACGGATATTTTTCATCCTGTAACTCACTAAGACCCCAAAAGGAAACATGCACTGAGCTACCAATGATTTATAGAGCCAACTAATACTTGGCCAACACTTTTTCTTCTTTCTTACGACCTGCTTGAACAACAGTTATAGAGTTGACAGAGTACCTGCCTGCTGTGCGAGGGGTCCCTGGTTTAATTCCCGTCTGGGATGGGCGAATGTTTCTCAAATCAAGATTCCCTGCCCCCCCCCCCCCCCCACCTCCCCCACCCTACACTCTGGAAGTATATGAGTGTTAATGTGCGTGTGATCTAATGTACAGGAAATCCACACACCCAGAATCCACTATGTACTAGTTAACATGATTGCCTATAGGCGAATATGTTCCAAAGGAAAAGCCACCCGTATGACTATTGTAGTTAAACGTGGAGCATAAACGGAACAATAAAAAAATACAAACAGACAAAGCGCCTGTGCCTATTGGTTTCAGCTACGCCGCCATTTTATTCCAGCTATATCAGCTCTAAAATGGAGGTATGAAATTTGGCGGGTCTTCCGAAATATAAGTAACGCACAAATAAATCCAGGCCACTATAATCAGGACACTTCTTGAAAAATGCTCAGTTTTCTTCGCACATTTAGCAGACGATCAATGGGCCTTGTAAATTCTATTAAGGTTTGGCATGTATAACCAAACTACAGACGGATTTACCGACAGTATATTAATGAGTTAGGAAACGTAAAACAATAACAGTAACATACAGGTACAAAAGCAGATTAAAAAGGAACATAGAATACCAGGGGAGTTTTGGAAGACACAGAGTTTAAATAAAAACAGGGCAGGGTACTAAAGATTATAAACAAGGTATTTGAAGAAGGTAGTGTTCCATTATTGGGGAATTAGTCTATTATCTGTTGTAGGGAAGATCTGTCCGAGGATTTTGGTGGAAAGGGTTAAAAAAGAGCGGAAAAAGAGGTAAAGTCTGATCCCGAAGCGGATTTCAGGTCAAATAAGAGAACAATAGATAACATTTTCGCGATAATTACGTTAATAAATATTTAGAGAAACGAGAGGAAGGTTATGTATGGTTTGGGTTTGGTTTAAGGGCGCTCAACTTCTAGGTCATCAGCGCCCTATTTTGTATGGTATTTGTTTATTTCGAAAAGGCTTTCGGTACAATTAATTGGGAAGCACTAAGTTGAGGAAGAAAGGAAGGGGTAGTACCTGCTTTATCTGGGTTCTATAAGGAATATACGGTAGTAATAAGACCTGTGTAAAAATTGCTAATAGTAAACTAATTATGACTGTTCAATTTAACATAGATTTCGGGCAAGACTGAGCTGTTCAGTTTGCTGATAGACCATATTATTGAGGCATTTAAAGGGACAAGGCAGTCTGAAATTACACCTTAGTGAGTTAAATTACCACTGCTCTTAAAGTTCTCAATGTTTTTTCCTGAAATTTTTATGTGTTATTCTATAAATCATGATAATTATTTCAAGTGGTTATTTGCATTGACAGCTTATGTGATTGAGTATACAAAAATTATTTCATTCATCAGAAAAATAATAAAATTTACAATTAAAAACATGTGAATACATGTACCCATTTCTCAGAAAGTATGAGTAGCAGAGAGCTGACATTTTCAGCATGTGCACACAACACATAGTCAAACTTTCTGAACCAGATAATAATTTTATAATATATATTAGCGATATTAAGAAAGCAACACCACATTGCAAATCTTCCATGCTTTTACTTGTTTGATTCTACAATTTTTTTTATTTCTAATAAACTGATATACATAACTAAAACATTGAGGTTCAGAAGATTGCTGATTATTCTAAGAACAAGCATGCAAAATTTGAGTAGTTTCAGAGAAAAAAGTACATGAATTCACATGTCTTAAGAGTAAATAATTTTTTTTCTGGATGAAATAATGTTTCAATTGTCAATCCAAGTACAACTTGAAATAGTTGTGATGATTTATAGAACAATTCACAAGAATTTCAGGAAAAACCATTGAGAACTTGTTCTGTGCTTGTGTTGTTATATGTGAATCAGTTCGGCATTTATTTTTTGAGCTTAGCAGTAACATTTTTTGACATGGATGGGTTACTTCTATACCTAAGAAGGAGGAGTTTGTCTTATGAGTTCCTTCTCCTAGTCATGTCGCCTTTTGGGCTATTGAGTCATGGCTACCCAGGTTTGTCTTACGAGTTTCCTTCTATTAGATGTGTTGCGGTCCCCAGTTGACGAGTCACATCCACCCGTTGTGAACCACACTTGGCTTACTCGTGCCTCTAACTCTCAAGTTAGCTGGGTAACCCAGCCACCCTTTCCAACTGTCTGGATCATTGGGTGCTGAGTCCGCTCACCACGGCAAGGTGGGGCTCCTGAGAGAGATTGGAAACCCAGAATGTCTGAAGAAAAGATGAACACAGCAAGATTTTGAAGCCGGAACAGGCTAAAATGGCCTAAACCGTGAAGCAGAAGAAGAAAAAGACCATTGAGAACTTTAAGAGTATCGTAATTTAACTCACTAAGGTGCAATTTCTTCATGTTTAGACTACCTTATCCCCTTAAAGTGGAGAATATGTATGTGTCAATAATTAATAATCATGAAATGCCTGGCATGTTATTCACATATGATTTGGTATTGGATTTATATCCAATATAGCAATAGATAAATTTTGTTGGAATTGCGGGTAAGAATTAATATGTATAAGTAAAACAAAAATTATGTTATTTAAACTAGGTAACAAGCTAAGGAAAGATGAGAGATGATACTGACAGGGAACACAAGTGCAAGTAATAAAAAATTGGATTATTTAGGAATAAAATTAAATAGTAAGGGTAACTGGAGTGAACAGAAGAGAATGATTCCTACCAGCTAAAGGAAAACTCATGTTAAAAGCTAGGTATAAAAGCATGTATGGAGAAAATACTAGAAATGGAAATCAAATGGCTGGAGAAAATTTAGATGGCAATAGTTGAGAGATTTAGGGACTGAAGAAAATGTAGGTATGATTCACAAGAATTTTTGTGAACAGATCTTGGGCTTTCCAAGAGCCTCATCTCACATGGTGTGACACAAGTAGAACTAGGAGGAATTGGAATTAAAGGAAAAATTGTTGAATACCTACTGAAACATTGAACCTGAATTAGGAAGCTAGAAGAACAGAATGCTTTACGTCAGTATTTGTTACTACAAGGGAGGCTGTCAAAGTGACACCTGCTTGGGCAGGGTAAAGGTAGTCATGGTGAAGTCAGGTTCTGGCGACATGTGAAGGGAGAAGGAATTGGTAGTAAACGGTTTCAGGAAAGTAAGTAGGAAGTTCATGGGCAATAAAATTATAGAGATATGAAAGTGGAATGGAGCAGGAAAATGCCCTTTATTCAATAAAGAAGATGATATTGGTAGTCAGCTCTGAATACAAAAAAAATTATTGCAACATATTACTATGAAAAATCAAAAAATAAAAGATGGGAACTACCAAGGCAGTTGCAACCTTCACATTGATTACAGGACAAGATTGTCTGGCAAAACATTTAAACAGAATTGGGATATATTCTTCACCACTCTATCCTCTATGTGATCTGCAAGAAGAAATGGACCGAGACCACCTTCAAATATGCCCGGCCACTTCTAGCACCCCATCCATCAGTGAAAAATATTGGAGAGCAAGAGGATTAATGATTTCATTGTCAGAAATCCAGCATTAGCTAACAACAACAATTTTGGAATGTGAGTAAACAAAAATTCTCAGGAAGAAAATTGGTAAAAAGGAATGGTAAAATGGCAGTTTGAGAATTTAATGCCATTCTGGCAGTTTGTCACAATAGCTCAGTGGTAGAGCATCCACCCAGTAAGTGGAAGGTCTGTGGTTCAAATCCCAGTTGTGGCATTGAATTTTTAAGTTCCAGTTCTACCTTCCATAGGTATGTTTCTTTTTTTCTCTTGTAGGTCTTGTAGAAGCTTCTTGTAGTCTTCCGTAGCTGGCAGCAGTAGTGCGCACTGTGGATCTCCTATTAAGAATGTCTCCCTGGTAAGTTCATTTGCTAATCGTGATACTCCCGAACTCTCTTGAGGTATCTGGCTTTTACTTTTTCTATCTCTTCCAACTATTTGTATGTGAGATGTTCCCCCACTGATTCAAGACCACACACAAGTATGGGAAAACCCAGGAAAAGCTATAAGTGGTCTTAATCAATTATCAAAAGCCTTTGATTTGATCATTTGAAAGAACCTGATAGATAAGTTAGAGGAGCTAATGGGCAGAACAAGTACAACCATACCTATATTGAACATCCTGGCAGAGAACTGCATCCAAAGAGACGGAGTAGGAAAGTCTGATTGGCTACCACAAACTAACAGCATTCTCCAAGGTGATCCATTAAGTTCTATCCTGTTTAATGCCCTTGCATACAAAATTGTGAAAAAAATAACAGGAGCCAACATATATATCTATGCAGATGATATGGCCATTGTAACGTTAGATATAGGTACACTACAGACAGCAACAGACACATTAAGCGACTAGGCAGAGAGAAATTACATAAAGATAAAAGGAAGAGAAGACAGAAATGGTAGTATTTAGGAAGGGAGGCAGTCTCACAGAAAGTGAAAACATAAAATGTAACAGGATACTCCTCAAAAGAGCAAGCAACTTTAAATACTTAGGTATTACAATATAAACAACAGGAAAGAACTTCAGGCTGCACACTGGGGAAAGAATGATGGCTGTAGTCAATTAAAATATATTTAGTTTCCCTTTTTCAGTAGTTTCAAGAAACTTCACTGCACATTCTTTGGTATCCTGGTCCAATGCCTCAGTCCGCTTACGATACTGTATCATGCTTTGATGTTACAGATGCCAACATGACAGCTATTTAAGAATATGTGTGCAAAATTTCAAAGAAGTTTATTAAGAATTCCAATAAAAGAAGTATTTTGAAGTTTAAAATACATAAAAAAATAGAAAGCGAAGAAAAATGACTAAAATTTTAAGTGTATGACAACATATATTTAATACTTTAAAATTCCTGTTGAGCATATGAAGGTCCTTCAGATAACTGTTTAGCTTCTTATTGAGTTTTGCTATTCTTATTTTTTTTCTTTTTTTGTTGCTGAGTTGAATGTATTTAATGATTTAGTGCACTCAGCTTTAATCTTCCCTTGTCCCTAGCATTACTAATCATTTTACAGATTGAACTTACTTTACTAGGTGTGACTCTTTCCTGTACATAGAGAATAGCCTCACAACCCATATCGAACGCAATAATAGCTGAAGTCCTTGCAATTTGCAATTTAAGTTTAGAAACAAAAACTCTTGTATAAAATTCAGAAAAACATGACCACATGATTAACACATGTACACAGACAAAATTTTTACCATTAGCACTATTTTACATACATTCACTATCCAGGAATCTGACAACCTGATTTAAACTTCAGAATTGCACACAATTTTGCTGCAATAGGATAATTAATGCATTTTGGGAGCCATGCCCACCTGCACATGGACATTTAAATCATGATGTAGCAGCCCTTTAAATGGTGGTGTGATATATGCAACAGTACAAAGCACAGACATAATTTTAAGGCAAAAAAACAAAAATCAAATATTTTTATAATTTTGGCCCAAATTTCACAGATGCCTCCCCTTAAGCACTTCACAGGGTATTAGTGTTATTCTTTGCTATTTTAAAGTGTCTCAAATTGAACCAAGATAGTAAAGAATGTCCAATTTATTTTACATTTAGTTGATCCCATATTTGGTAGTTTCTTATTTTGTATAACTGTATATTTGAGGTGAAGTATTAAAGCTGAAAGAAAGAAAAATGTTATTTTACCTTACAGCTTTTGTTTCTAATTATGTCCTGAGTAAGCATACTCTTTCACTGTTAACTTCAGAATTATAATTGATTGCATGCTCTGGACTTTTGGGTGGAATACAATACTTCCTCTACTTACCAGTAGACAAAGTAAAAACAAAGATATAAGAAATAAATTAAATATTCTTCCTATAAATGAAAAAATAGAGGAATATAGAACCCAATGGAAACAGAATGTACAACGAATGGATGAAAAACACTTACCTAAGTTGTGTTATGAGTACCAGCCTATTGGAAGACCCATGAGGAGATGGAGAGAAACTGAGGCCAGAACAGGAGAAATTCCTAATCCATGTTGTGATGATGGTGATGACTTCTGCATTATATAAGATATGACAGCCATACTGTGGTTACGGCTCAGACTTTTCGATCATATATTTCACAGGAGGCAATATACTGTCTTATTTCTTTTTAGTAGTGCTTCACTTATAACTATTAATATTTATGTACTTTAAATCCTTGAGTATGAGTTATGGTCCAGATGCAGATATGTTATGTAACATAACTGAAACCTTAAATCTCAAACAAAATATTACCTTTTTTTTATTAACTCTATAAACATCAATTTGGAACTTCCATACAATAATTACTTCAAAATCAAAAGGACCTGGACAGACTGATTTTTATAAATAAGTTAAAAGCAGTTCAGAGAAATTTTGTTAAGAGCCAGACAGGTGTGAAACTTTCATAAACAAAGTGAAGCGGATGTTCCAAAAATGTTTAAAATAGTTCTTCAAGCAAATGATGTATTAGGTACCTAATTGATATAGTCACTGGAAAATGAAGTGCCCATGGTTATTAGTGGTAGTGGGTGGGTTCACAATTTTAGTGATTACACAGCTGATTCAAATCATCTTGAGAAGGCCATATCTGCACCTTGACGTAGACAAGGAGGAGGAGATGTAAATTAATTTAAACCAAAAAGGTGAGTCGATTAATAGCACTACACAACACTTACTTGTATTTTACCGGAACATGTTTCAAAGGCTTGACTTTCCTTCATTATCAATTGGACATTGGCTGGTTCTCCCTGGGGTGGATGACAATATTTTCTCTGAGGTCTCCTCTGGTGGTGGTTCAAGGAGCTTGCTGAAGATATCTTTCTTGGGATGTCAAAATTGAATACACTGTTTCTATTTTTCAAAATGAAAATTTGTTCCCATATGGACAACTCTTGTTTTCCTGTTACGTGTTTGAGGAGCTTTGGTTCTGGCTTCATGTTGTGGTTTTCTGTCCAAAAATGGTTGGCAACTGCTGATTTTTCCAACTGTTTGTTTTTTATGTTTCTAAAGTGTTCAATGGATCTTATTTCTAAGTTTCTTTTGGTTTTTCCTTTATACACTTTATTACAGTCACTGCATTCAATTTGGTAAATGCCAGATTTTTTATTGGGTAGGATGGCATCTTTGATGTTTGAGTTCAGTAGGTGTTTTATAGAGTAGTGGTTCATGGGTGCTAGCTGAATGTTCTGTTCTTTGAAAACTTTTTTGAATTTTTCTAAGGAGGTGTAAGTTTAAGGGCATTCAACTACTTTGACATCAGTGCCCTACCTTGACATGGAAAAAAAATTATCTTGTTGTTTAACGATGCTAACAATTGCCAGGATCACCAGTGTGCCAGAATTTCATCCTCCAGGAGTTTCTTTACACGTCAGTAAAACTACTCACGTGGAGCTGTCGTTTTTAAGCACACTCAAAAACCATCGGTCTGGGCCAGATTTGAACCCGCAACCTTGGGATCAGTAGGCCAGCGTCAACTGAGCCTCCCAGACCAACACCTTGACATGGAAGTGTATGTATTTAAATCATATATATTTCATTACTGAGATCCAAAATTAAGGCAAAATATGGTACATTAGCTCCCTGCAACATAACCTCAACTAATATATTTGAGTACTGGCAGAAACTTTTAATTTTTGTATATCTGAACTTGGTGCACTCTTGTTGGAATGAAAAATTATAATTTCTTTCTTGCTTGATGATTTACTTGCCTGAGTTCAATAAGTTTGGTGGTGTCATCAGCTGGGTTGAAGTAGTGAAGTGTATCACTTGAACTCTATCCATCTTTCCTATAGTGAAACTGTGTGCTGCTACTTCTGCAGTTGATACCTAAAATTAACTTTAGGCATTAATGATTTTGCACTCATAAAATTTTCAGGCTTGGAAACTAAAATCTTTGGCTTTAACAGCTTGCCAAACTATATGCTTAGTTCATGTAACCACTGCACCAACAGCACCTTTTCATGGGCTGAAGCAAAAAAGCTCCATTCATTCTACATGGAGAGATCTTTCTGAATGAACAGTTAGAAAGAGAGAACCAGCTCCTGACTTGGGCTGCTGTCCATCAGAAAAGAGTTTAACTTTCAAAAGAAATGCAAAGTCCTCTTCCAAAGTCTTCATAATGGTTGTTAGGCATATCCAAATAAACTTTGCACATGGTCTAGTTCATCATTTCCTGTGTATGATTTAGGAGCCAAGCCACAGCTTTGAACAAAATAATTTCCTTGTGGCTTTAGTCATCTGCATGGATCTCATGCTGTAAAATAAGACTATAAGTTTCTGAAAAATCAACCCAAGGGACACCCTCTCCATCAACTCATTACTCTGAGTCTTGGAAGTAGGCGTTCTGAGAATGCTTTATAAAAACATGTTTTATTAAGCTTCTTGACAATAATAGAAATTAGATCTTTAACATTTAGGCAGCTGCCTTGATGCTTCTACTGACACAACATTGCAGTTGTTCTTTACTGAATACAGCATGTAATGTCTTATGTTTTATACACAAGTGGCACTGTATATTCATAGAGTATTCATTTTGGGTATTACCTGTTAGTGCTTCAATTAGGCCACTTCTAATTATAAGAAAATTGTATCTATTAGGTGCAGCTTTGTTAATTTTCTGCAACAAGGTCTATATTTGCATGGTAATGGTACATACAAACTAGTGGTATATTAGATATATGTAGTACATTCTTTAATGAAAAAAATTTAGAATTTTTAATTGACAGAGATGATTATTCATCAAATGGTCTTTGCTTCCCTGATGTTCATAAGTACAGTGTATTTTTGATGAGTACTTTCATCAATGGATGTATTCTTTACACTTGGAGCATCTCGTTTTCCTGGTAACTGATAACTTTTGGCATCATGACTGTAAAATTCAATTACTCACTTTTCTATATGCATTATGGTGATCCAGTTACTAGTTTTATTTATTTATTTTTTCAAACAGCCTCTTCTGGCAACACCTCATACATTTGCTTTTTAATAAGATGTAGTTACTTGTTTTCTTGGCTTCTTGGACAGAGCATTTACGACCCTCATAGCTTTTCCTAATGATTGGGACCTTTGGTAACTACTTTTTACAGGAGAATCACTGCATTCTGATCATTGTTCTACTACTCCACTTTACTTTTTCTTTATTCAGTGCAATGTTTGTGCTGGGATTTGTTAAACTCTTCATCTTTGGACATTCGCTTTCTTCTTACCTCCCTTCACTGCTTCTTTCTCTCTCCTTAATCAGGTATGGTTGTTGAATTTCATCAACATTAATGCGTTTTCTGGGTGCAGACCTACTATGTCCTGGTAACTCATTCTGTGTCAATTCATAGCAATGTCCCAAGAATCAGTTAACATTTTCACTAATTATGATAAATAAGAAACTCTACACAAGACGTGTTTAATAAAAGTATTAACCATAACAGTTCTATTCATGTATAATCTGAACCAAAATATGCCTGGATCATAACAGTTATTTAAGACCTATGTGATAAACTAAAATATATTTTATATTTTAAGGTTAGATTTGACATGTTATTAGAAAAAAAGACATGCTTTTTAAAATTTGCCAAGTTTATCTGCTGCAGAAAACTTTTTCACTGTTTTCTGTTATGTTAAAGGCATTGTATCCTAATATTAATTAATTTAACAATTATTAATTACCTGTAAATGAAAATTTCATCTCCATACAACTTTAAAGTATAGTTAATTTTTGGAAGGAAACAAATAGTTGAGCATCATAAAGATGTATATTTAAGTTTGACCAACTTCACATTTTCATTGGCAGAAAAACAAAAGATCATAATTTCAACAACATTATTAGCATATAACATATAACTTGCCTATACCTTGTGGCCATAAGACCCTCAGTTGTAATTATGTAGCATTGATTTAGTGGCCTGCCTCTTTAGCAAGGACAGTAGCTGCAAAGCTCAATTTGCTGCAAAGACTGACATGTTTGATGATAACGGGGGCAATGTGGACTACCTGACACATAATTTCACCCATTTCATCCATTTTCCAATATGACCGCTGTTAAACTAAATATATAAATATGAGTTGAGCAGTTTCTGATGTTATCTTGGACACAATTCCTCTTTAATTAACTAGCAGACACTAGTAATGAATTTGATTGCAATATACAGAGAAAATACAGCAATATATTCTTATGCTAGGGGTATAGCATTCAGAAAATACACTACATAATACGTAAAATTAAAATAAATTCTATACAGATGTCATAATTTAAATAAAATGCCAATCAAATAAACAATCTATACAACTATGTACATAGACTTTTTATAAAGTACCACGATAAGAAGAATCTGAATTTTTTGTTTTGTCTAGTCCCTCTTCTGTTTCCCCTGTTGTGAAACGGTGAGTATATATATATAGATGTCACAAAAAAACATCAACAACACTAGTATGTTGCGCGGGAAGGAATCCCTGTCCGGAAATGCAGGGTTGGATGCTGTAGTGCATTGAAGTATGAGATGGGTGTGCATTACATTTCATCAATAAATCCAACATGAGTAGCACATCAAGCTGTCTATATTACAAATGGGCTTGGAACTGTGTACCTCCTATATTATTACAGAGCTTATATCAGTGATGCTGAGCTTCATGCACATGACCCAATATGTGCGGTTGTCTTTGAAGATTCTCAGTGGCTCCATGGACTCAAGCAATCAGGTCTTTCACTGATGTTACAGGAATGCCACACACCATACTCTTCATACAACTCCACAGAAAATAGTTGAGAGGTTAATTAAAGAAATTGAAGCTATTAACAGTGAAGCAACAAGATTCTAAAGTAAGAACAAATTAGAAACTAAAAACTTCACTTATCTTAGTAATGTTGCAAGTTTTTTGTGCAAATTGCTGATGAAAAATTTGCAACATTACTAAGATAAGTGAAGTTTTTAGTTCTAATTTGTTCTTACTTTAAAATAGTCGAGAGGTGTCAGATATGGTGACCATGCTGGCCATGGAACTGGTACACCTCTACCAATCCATGGATTTGGACATGCAACGATGAGATGATTCCTCACATTTATATCAAAATGTGCTGGAGCTCTTGTCAGCCATTTTTACAGCTGTGTTCTAGTACATGTTGCACTGCTGTTAACCATCTTACTGTACTAGTACACAACTGATGCAGTAGGATGTGCACCAAGGACTCTATGGAGGAATGTAACACAACACAGGAATGTTATTAGGCTCAGATCATTTATCCACAGTACACAGATGGCTAAAGGTTTGCATACCTTATGTATTACGATACCAAAATGAACCTTAACAAATTATTACACCATTTGTTCTCAAGCTTCAAAGCTCTCCAGCATCCAAACTGTGCATTTTTGGACAGGGGTTCCTTCTTGAAAACCAATCAGTTTGCCATCCCACATAACTTACTAAGCATTTTTGGTGCTTTTTTGGGATGTCTGACAAACTGTAAAGCTAACAAGGACTGCTGCATTGTTTTCCTTGACATCTCCAAGGCTTATGATAGCATAGGTCATGAACATATCAAGAGATGCCTGATGCGCACCAATATGCCAAACAACTTGAGAGCATTAGTTCTGAATCTCATTCAGGGTAATAGCATTGCAGTAGAATGTGGCATAAACAAAACATCGCCTATTTTTCTACAAAAAGGAGTTGCCCAGGGTTCACCCATCTCTCCTACATTGTTTAATTTAGCGATTGATGACACAATTAAAGATGTAACGGACCATGAGATTGCACAATTGCATGGATTTCAACTTAGCTCTGAAGTAAAAAATGTATCGGCCATGGCTTTTGCTGATATTGTTTTAGTAGCAAAGGACGAAACATCTGCTCAGTCACTTTTAGACTTAACTACCAGCAACTTGGCTGCAATTGGTTTGCATATCAATCCATTAAAATGCAATGTCATAAATATCAAACATGGTAAACTTAGTGAAACTTCTAAAATAAAATTTGGCTCAAATGTTTTAGAGCCAATCAAAGAAAATGAAAACATAAAATATTTGGGTGTAAATTTCACGAATGAAATCCAGTTGGATAAGAATAAGATAATCAAACGTTTGGAAAAAGATTTGAATTCACTTTCTTATTCCAACTTGCTCAAAGTAGATCAAAAATTAAATATCATTAATCAATATATTTGGCCTGGATTAGTTTATTCCCTTCAAAGTACACCACTGAATAAGATTCCATCCTCCTTTTTAGAAGATATTGATAAATTAATAAGAACATCCGTCAAAGAAATAGTTGGGCTACCACATGATTGCCCCAATGATATGATATACGCTCCACGTAATCTTCGAGGAATAGGACTAATTAGAGCTGGTTGGGAGGCTTATATACAACATTTCAATATAGCTCAGTAGCTTTCACAAATACAAGATGATTATCTACGCTTGTGTCAAGATACTCAGAAAGAGAAGAAAGAAGCCCTTTCCAATTTGAACATTGACATTAACGATGAAATCATGTCAAAATCAGGACGATGGCTTCGAAAACAATTACAACTTAAATCGTTTGATGCATGGTGTCAGCTACCTCACAAGGGAAAGGGAATTGAGACATATAAAGAGAATCCCAGAGCCAATTCGTGGATGAGCAACAGAAAAATCCTATCATGTTCTGAATGGACTAATGCCATCAAAATGTCATGTAACACGTCAGCAGTAAGATCTGTGCCTGGAAGAAATCAGCGAACAACACTATGTCGGCACTCAAATTGTAAAGAAGTGGAAACCCTTGGGCATGTACTAGGATATTGCCCAAAGGGAGAATTACTTCGCAACACTCGTCACCACCGTGTGCGTTCATCAATTTCTACAGCCCTTCGTAGAGCCAATTGGGAGGTCTATGAAGAGGTCCATTGCCTGTCTGAGGATGGTAGCCATCGAAGAGCAGATATCGTAGCCATCAAGAGGGATGCAGGAAAGGGTCTCATTCTTGATCCAACAGTAAGAATGGAGCAACATTTACAGCAGGCGACACAGGTGAACGAGGAAAAGGAAGCCATCTACCAACCATGCATTCCTCACCTTAGTGAGAGATATAATGTACCTGAAAATGCATGGGAGGTAAAAGGACTACTCTTTGGTGCCCGCGGAACATGTTTTAAATTCACAAGTACCTACCTCAAAGCACTGGGTGTGCAATGGTCCGAAATTGTAAATATATAAGAGGTAGAACTGGTACTTAAAAAATTCAATGCCACAACTGGGATTTGAACCACAGACCTTCCGCTTGCCGGGCGGACGCTCTACCACTGAGCTATTGTGACAAACTGCCAGAATGGCATTAAATTCTCAAGCCAGTTCGTATTTCTCCTGGTAAACCACAAAGGCAGTCTCACATCAGAGACAATTACCCCAATGGTGACTTACTATTGCAAGTACTTTATATCCCAGGATTAAATAACCTTCACATGGTAATTATTATTTATTTATGCCAACAAACTTACTGTTGGTGTTTTTAAACACACAAGCCGTGTGTGGGCAAAGTTTAAGAGGTAGAACTGGTACTGTGGTTCAAATCCCAGTTGTGGCATTGAATTTTTTAAGTACCAGTTCTACCTCTTAAACTTTGCCCACACACGGCTTGTGTGTTTAAAAACACCAACAGTAAGTTTGTTGGCATAAATAAATAATAATTACCATGTGAAGGTTATTTAATCCTGGGATATAAAGTACTTGCAATAGTAAGTCACCATTGGGGTAATTGTCTCTGATGTGAGACTGCCTTTGTGGTTTACCAGGAGAAATACGAACTGGCTTGAGAATTTAATGCCATTCTGGCAGTTTGTCACAATAGCTCAGTGGTAGAGCGTCCGCCCGGCAAGCGGAAGGTCTGTGGTTCAAATCCCAGTTGTGGCATTGAATTTTTTAAGTACCAGTTCTACCTCTTAAACTTTGCCCACACACGGCTTGTGTGTTTAAAAACACCAACAGTAAGTTTGTTGGCATAAATAAATAATAATTGTAAATATATGTTTACATGTCCTAAAAGACTCTTTATATATTTTAAATAATCACTTGTATTCAATGTGTTAACTGTTATCTTCTTGTTATAATCATTTAATGTTTCTTTAGATATTTTGAATATTAATTTTAATCATTTTTTTTTCTTCTTCTTAAAATTGACTTTGTCAAATATCTTTGTATTCTGGATCTTTATGGTCACCTGCAATGTCAGGTAGATGTCACAATTTTTGTTTGTGAAATATATACACTGGGAGAGCAAAAAAGCTCCAAATAGGCTACGCAGTATTTTGCCTGTTGGCATCCTCAGCACTCATTGCCGTCTGCCGCTTTCATAGAAAGGTGCACATGAAACCATGCATTTTTAAAACTACTTTTAAAGGCTTTACTGACCAACTTTATGAAAGGAGATGCTGAAAATGGTCACCGTCGTCCATACATACATTTTTGGCACCTCTTAAGGAAGCTATCCATCACTTGCCATAGTTCACATTAAAAAATACTGGCAATTTCCTGGTGAATATTTTGTTTTAATTCTTCCAGGTTGTGTGCATTTATCTTGCACACTTTGTGTTTAAGTTACCCTAGAGATAGCAATCACAGGGAGTTGTGTCGGGAGGCCACAAATCTCTACTAATAATTCTGTCCTGAAACACACTTTTAATTATTATTTATTTATGCCAACAAACTTAATGTTGGTGTTTTTAAACACACAAGCCGTTAAGTTCCAGTTCTACCTCTTAAACTTTGCCCACACACAGCTTGTGTGTTTAAAAACACCAACAGTAAGTTTGTTGGCATAAATAAATAATAATTACCATGTGAAGGTTATTTAATCCTGGGATATAAAGTACTTACAATAGTAAGTCACCATTGGGGTAATTGTTTCTGATGTGAGACTGCCTTTGTGGTTTACCAGGAGAAATACGAACTGGCTTGAGAATTTAATGCCATTCTGGCAGTTTGTCACAATAGCTCAGTGGTTAGAGCGTCCGCCCGGCAAGCGGAAGGTCTGTGGTTCAAATCCCAGTTGTGGCATTGAATTTTTAAGTTCCAGTTCTACCTCTTACACTTTTAATTGTTTTCATCAAAAGATTGGCTGTATGAGCTGTTGCCGAGTATTGTTTAAAAACAGCAAATTCATACCCCGTCTGTTAATTCTCTAAAAAAAGGGAGACAAAATTGTATTCCGTATGTATAGGCATCAATTGTTGGCTTGACAAAAATTGGCCCTGTAACTCAGAACCTAATGTTGTTCATGAAATAACCCTTCATGACGAAAGCAACATAAATCTATAAATGTAAGAATAACTTAGAGACTAAAAGCTTCAGTTATCTTAGTTCCTGAAATCGAAGGCTGTTGATTTCAGGAGCTTGCAGCAGATACTAAGTGCAACTTATAATCCCTAAGTTATTATTATTATACCTTAGGATCATGTTTACTGTTGCTAAAACCTTCTTTCACCTGCTTGTTCATCATCTGCCAGGACCTCTGCAAGTCTGACAGGCAGTTGTGGAGAGTCTTGAAGGTGCGCTAGGGAAACATACTCTAGCAGCACATGACAAGACTGCCAAAAATTTGCCACACAACAGACAAAGAGGAGCAGGGTCCCCCTTAAAAAGGTAACCAAGTGTAAAATTGCTGTAGCCTATGCGTAATAAAGCCAAGATCATCTCTCAACAAAATACACGAGAGAGGTTACCCAGTTTATTAGAATTTCTTTCACTGGTCTACGCTTATTACTGTGGGGAGCTGACCACTCCTCACAGGAGCACAACAGCACCACTCTCCATACTTCAAGCTTAAAGTCTTCTGAAGTAATACAAGGGATGGTATGCTTGGTTCTGTGGTTCCCACTCTTGATGCCAAATCTGCCATTTCATTCCCCAAAATTAGGCAGTCACCCAGTTATGATGGTGCACATATGAAATGGCTTGGTATATCGCATACAGCTATGCATTATGAATAGAAGTACTACTATGAAAACCAAAACCAAATGTATGTGGTTTGATTCCATCAACATAAGCATATCCAACACCATTGGTGCTCTTAGATCTATCAGTGTTATTCAGATGCAATGCATTCACATGCCAGTGCATCATCTCTGTTTCTAGGATGTGAATGTGACTACCATTCATTTCAATTTGAGATATAAACATGTACAATGTTTGTTTTAGCAGAACAAAACCTTTATTTATATAACTAGCTGACCTAACGGACGTTGTTCTGTCAAAAGCTATTGGACTGTGGCAATCACAAACATATCTTTTATGGTCAAGTTCTTGTGATGACGTCACTTACGAAGTGTACATGTTGTGATATCTTTACTTTTTAGTAATGGTTACCAAAACAGATAAGTATGTAATAATATACAGTCACAAATGCTGATGTGCTACACAGGTTTGTGATATCCAAATCCTTTCAATTTTATTTTGTCCTTTGCACTGCTGATTAGACTGAAAATTAGCTTGATTTTCAACATTTTGAGTTCGTCAACCCAAGCACCCACGTCTTATAGGTGGCATGAGTCTTGAATTCAGTATGGAAACACACAAAATAAACCAATCATCCAAAGATCAATTGAGAAACTTGTTTGTCAATCAAGAAGCAAAGATTTAAAAACAGCCAAAAAAAACATGCACTAATTGAGAAACCACTGAAAAACTGTCAAAGTCAAACAGTATATTGTAGAAAGAGAATGTCAAATCTAGAATTGACAGCTAGGAATATTTTGAATGGGAAAAGAAAAATGTGGTTTTTGCATTTTTCAGTACAATTTTTCCAATTTTTCTCTTCATATTTAAGAACCTTCCTTGAACTTAAATGAATATTTGAAAAAAAAATCTGATGTGTTGCACTCAAATGACTTTCTCTACTCTTGTACATTCTTACAAACTCTTATTCCTATATCTTCTTCGTGTTAGTTGAGATAAACATTTGTACAAATAATCTTACAGCTGAGTTCCTTGTAGGTACAAGGGGAATATTAGAATACAGTAGGCTTTGAGTGATAGTCAAATCTTTTAAAGCTTTGAGATCCCGTTCTCTTTGCACGCTTAATGTTAAAAAAATGAACGATGTTCCATTTCACAAAAGTTTTAAGTTTTCAGAAACTGACACAAATAGCAAGGAATATCTCTGAAATCGTTCACTCTACCAAAAAATTTATTGAGAAATAAATTGTGTGTTTTAGTGAGATCTACATTTTTTGTATGTTAAGAATTTGCCTATCTCTATTACGGTTTACGAGTTATTCAAAAGTCATCCAGAGTAAACAGGATTATATAGGCTATAGTCAGAAAATTCAAAATATACATTTCATTTATCATAAAAATATCTCAAACATTGACATTTTAATCAAAATCATTAGAGCAATTTTCAAGAAAATCAAAATTCTCGAAAAATTTACCATCTAAACCAGCGGCCACCAAGTGGATGAATTTTGTGCTAGAGCAAATAACGTAGCACTGTGCACTGCCACGAGTGCCGTGCGATTTCAGTTTGAGGCATGACGTGGAAGTGGACAGCAGTGTTGTCTCGTCTGTTGTGGTTTGTTTTCGTAAACATCCCAAGTTGCAATATTTATGAGTGTAGATTCAGAGCTTCAGATAAAACAAGAACGGTTAGATCTTGTTGCATTGAAGGATACTCAACAGTTCAGCAGTTTGTTCAGGTCATAGACTTGCAAGAATATGTTCAAATATTAACAGATTTGAACCAAGAATTTCAGAAAAGGTAACGTGGTGCAATTGGAGCAAATTTTCCAAATATTTGCTGAGCTTTACTCTACAGTTGATAACGTTCCATCTGAATTGCAACTTGAACTTATCGGTTTGCAATGCAATCGTCAACTGAAAAATAAATCCCAAAATAAAATTAGTTTGAGTGATTTCTATTCACATTTTCCAAGAAATACATTTCCTCTTTCTACTAGAAATGCTGCTCGTGTTCTATGTATGTTCGATTCACACACACACGCACGCACGCACGCACGCACGCACGCACGCACGCACGCACACACACACACACACACACACACACACACACACACACACACACACACACACACACACACACACGTGAACAATTTTTTTCGCTAATGACATTAAACAAAAACCGCTGCAGAAATCAACTGTCGGATCAGAATTTAAAATGTCAACTTAGACTAGCTGCTGCACAAACATTGATACCTAATTTTGAAAAACTAGTGTGTCAAAAGAGACAACAAAAGTCTAGAAAACTAGGTTCCACTTCTGAGTAATATGTTGTGTTTATTGCTTTTCTTCAAACTATTATTTAATACCGCTGTATTGTAAGTAGATTGTAGATTATTTTCATTTTGTTTAAACTATCAATTAATTGTTCATTTTTTTTTCATTAAAAGAAAAGTTGAATGATAATGAAAGAAACGTTATATTAAAACAATTTATATAACAATTATGTCCTTCATATTACAATTCGATTATTATTGTAGCACAGTCAATTGTGCATTTAAATTGCAAGATCGGCATTCTGCCACTGCTCTGAAGGCTACAGAGTGCACGGTAGACTATTCCGGCGTGCAATGGGTAAACTCGCACGACCTGCTCTGCACACTGTGATTTGAGATGGTGGCCACTGATCTAAAGGGTTGTTTAGGGTGGGGTTATTTTCTTCAAAATCTTCGTGTCGCATCCTTGAAAGACATTAAACTTAAATACCAACTTTGGTTTTTAACTTACTTTTTGTTTTTGAGTTATGCTGTCCACAGACTGAGAGACGGACAACAGACTGACACATGCATGCACGCACCCACGCACGCACACACACACCTTTTTCTAAAAATGCTCTTTTTGGATTTAGGGGGTCTCAAAACATATATTTCCAGTGAAATCTCGACATGAAACTTTTGGGTGGAATACAATACTTCCTTCTATTTACCAGTAGAAGTAATTAAACTAGTCAAATTGGTCCAGCTGTTCTCGAGTTTTGCACTTATCAAATATTTAGCCTCATTTTTATTTATATAGATTAAGCATTAAAAGAGCTTTAGTCAAATGGATGGAAAAAACTATGGAATGATGTGTCAGGGAAACAGATTATTTTTTCTTAATTTATTCCTGAGCGTATTTATAATGAAATAAAATGTCATAATTTTCCAATTTCTGGAGAATATTCTACAGGGCATTTACTGTTTTTCTTCTTCTTATCGACCTAAAGCAGCCATGTCCAAATGCCTACCCAGTCTCTGATACTTTCCACATGACATGTTGTATTCAGAAGAAGGGAGAAGAGGACATCCGCTCTTTGCACTGTGAAGTGGTGTTGTCTTACATTACAATAAACATTGTGCATAAGAAAGGTCTACTATGCATTTATAAGACCAAAGAAATTTAAAACAATTGTGTAATAAGCAATCCTCAATAGATGGTAAATTAAGCTTCCAAATTTGGCATAATATTTGTTATAGATATTTTTAATTGTGCCAAGAGATGAGGATTTGATACTCTAGTGCTATTTTTATGTTATTTGCTTCATTCAAGAAAAAAGTTGCTTGCAGGTGTATGTGGAGGCAATCATTGCCAACACACCAATGTTAAATGCCCTAAGATGAGAACGTTTATTTCTAGGAGCAAGCTTAAATTGCTTTATTCCTAAACTCTCTTCACAAATACTCTCAGCAATTCTTTTACACATGGCGACATCACTTCATTACAATCCACTACTGTTTGCTACGAGTATAAAGGCATTCATGGCAAGTGAAGGGAGTGTCAGTAAGGACAAGTCCCTTCTTGTAGGAAGGGTGGGCCAAGGTCAACTCATGAGCCAGTGTTTGGACATCACTGACTTAAAGCATCAAAAGACATTTCTATTCTACACCCATCTATGCTTACTTCAACCAAATTACAGAAGCAGAAATTCATTTTCTATTTAGATAAAACACAATATTGCAAACTGCTTTCAGTATAAGCTTTTGCTTATGACAAAATCAGCTTTGCAATGCCCTTTACCCAGACTAACATACTAGACCTTAATCTCCTCAAAAACATCAGCTCATTTTATGTTAAGAGCACATATTGGTACTTAAAAATAAAGTTCTTTAAATAGTTATTTTTAAGGATTATTACTGCTTAACTTAACAGGAATAATAATGTTGAAAACAAAGCAGGTATTTTTTTTAAGCAAACTCATTGTTTGAAATGGTTTCTTTCAGTATCATCAAGATGTTTCCAACCTCAGTATGGAAACAGCTGGAGCACAGTGAAGAAATTCACTGATGGTTTCTGCCGAAGGTCAAAAGAGAATAAGTTTGAACATAACTCACCAGACATTTCTATTGTGACGCGTCTTCGTATAACAAAAAGAAAAAATTTAGGAGACTGTATTTTCAAGAACAATGAAGTTAATAGAACAAATTATATGCCAGAAAATAATAATTCAGACATTAGTAAAGTTAATGTTACCAACTCCAGTAGAAACATTACAATTTCTAACGTTGAGGGAAACCTTAAGAGCTTTTTAAATGAAACTGCACCTAAAATAAACTCCAAAGAAATGTTGCTAAAGGTAACTTCAGATAGAATCTGCAACTTAAGAACAGAAATGACAATTACAAATGAAAATATCTCAATTAGTGAGTCAAAAGAGATGGAGGTAATAAATTCCATAGAACTTCAAAAAGTAGACATACCAACAAACTATTTATCTTGTGGCACCAGCAAAATTGATACTCAGAAAACTAATTCGTCTTCTCTTACTGCATCATGTGGCTTAAAAGATAAACTAGCTGATACAAATAACAGCCTATATAATAAAGGTAAATTTATACCATTAAAAGTGGAAAAACTGTATGAACATTCTGCCTTCAAAGATGCAAAAGGAAGCTCTGAGTTGAAAACTATAACATGTAAGCTTGTACCAAACAAAAATGGTAACTCTGTAGTTATTAACATGCCCCAAGATCTGGCTGAAAAAAACCAGTCTGCTGTCATGCCAAACTTATACAAAGTTATTCAGAAGACAATTGATACTAAAGAAAAGATTGGTTCAAACACTACATATATATTAAATCTGTTACCAAAGTCAGCAATTTTGGCAGAGAAGGCTAAATTGAATGATAATGATCATATATGTCATATGATAAACTCTTCTACAAAAAAACCTACCACTATTTCATCAGAGAATCCTGATTTCAGAGGTCTGCTAATGTCAAGCAGTCTTCAAAAAATGAACAATGATAATGGTCGTCGTCTTATGCATGGATGCCCTTATTGTGATAAGAGCTTTGATCGACCTTGGGTTCTGAAAGGCCATCTACGTCTACATACTGGAGAAAGACCCTTTGGATGTCCTGTGTGTTTCAAGACATTTGCTGACAGGCAAGTTATACAAATGTTGTAAATTCTGCATTCTACCGTAAGAGGATGAAGTAGGGTGAATCTCAGTGAACAATGACGGGGCAACTGCCAACTGTGGCCGCACCATGGCTGAGTGGTTAGACCATTCGTGTCTCATCAGAGTAGCTCAGGTTTGATCCCAGGCATGTGGGATTTTTGACGGACAAAGTGACACAGGGGCACGCTTCCTTCAGGTTCTCCAGTTTCCCCCATCATCTCATTCCACCAGTGCTCCAAATTCATTCCATGTATCATCAGTGCTGCATGTAGTAAAAGTGGGTGTTAAAACACCACAAAAAGAAACTGCATTCCGCAGGTCTGGTGTGACAACTTCTGGTACTGTGTGCCATGGGCACTCTGTAGATATTGAACATAAGCTATTAAATAATAGTATGCATTACTTACTATTACCATAGAGGCTGCTGGAAGTGCAGCTTTCCTAAGCAGCACCAATTTTGTTACACTTTTCCTCAGTACGAGCATGGGTTTGTTGGTTTTTCTTGTTATTCACAGAATTTGTTTAGTTAAATTGACTTACTAGCTGCAATATTGTATTTGTACCCAGAAATACTCTACTACGAAAGTTAGGCTTAAATTTTATCCATTTGTCTACATGAATTCTTATTTCTGAAAAATGTTTTTAACATGTACATAGGCTTGCATTGTGAATATGCAACCATACTATAGTACGAACTCATGTAAATATACACATTCATTCCAAGGACTAATCTCACATTGAGTGTGTATGATTTGTCGCAGAGGAAGCCAGAAATGAAGCAGGAAATGCACAATATCTACTAAGCATTTGCAGAACATTGGACCGGGAGTTATGCTGGGCCCTGGCTGGCGGCAACTGTCCCATCAACATTCGCTGAGATTCACTCTATAATGGGGGAAAGGTATCGCTAAGCACTTATAATTTATTAAGTCAAAGAATGTCACATAATTTAGGTTAAAACCTTTGGGCCACATTACATAAAAAAGAGTCAAGTTGGAGAATAAGCAGTAGAAATACCCAAGTTATTCATCCATTACCATACCTGTTTCGTCCGATATGACACAATGTTGGAGGTCGTTGATAAAAAAAAACCTATCTGTTTGCCTAAACACAGACAGTAAGAAAGGAGGCAAGTCTATGCATCATATGTTAACAATTTTAGTGCTTTATATATTCAGTTATATACACTTGTTTTATTCAACTAGTTTAACAAAATGCTGAACCACTAGCAATGAAGGACACTATACACTTAGGCATATCCTACTCTCTTGCCAGAGAAAAAAAACCAGGCCAAAGACCCACTACAAACCAATGACATCTAATGATGTTTGCTCTTTTTTTTGGCTCCATTTATATGCAACCTTTAATGTATAAAATTATACTGGCAGCTTTTCCTTTGGAACAGTTGCTCCCCCAGCCAGGAATAAAACCTTGGACCTCTGGATTTGGAAGCTAGCATACTAACCACCAGAGGTAGTCTCTATTATATTCACTGTCAGTGTATGGCATTTAGAGGTGGATGTGGAAGATAAAAAGTTTATATATAATAAAAAGTATTGGGAGTCTAGGGGTGTAAGAGAAGTAAAAATTTAAAATTTATATAAAACAAAAAGAAACAGACAAATCTGCAGTACCAGCAACTTTTGGATAATTACCACATTATTGAGCAAGAAAACCCTACTTCTAAAACTGGTCCAAATGTATTTTGAATTAAATATCTGGGAAAGGCTATACATACATGAAGAAATTTGAAACCCATCTAACGAATTTCAGTCTTCCCTTGAAAGAAAACTCATTTCTCAGCCAGATGTCTTCTCTCCAGTGATATAACATCCACATGATCAGTAGAGTTCATGCCAATCAAATTCTTGATGACGACTTCAAGTGAAGAAAAGATGCATTTGTGGAATACTTGAAGTTCTTTTTTATTGAATTAAATTAAATTTTTTGAGTGCCAAAACATTTACATCATTGGCTACCCTGGCCCCTCTGTCAGGGACAGCCTCTAATATTTCTTACATATCAAAGGTAGAATCAGGACTGAAAAATACAATGCCATATAATTATATGTTTACATTTTGATGTGTGTTGTTGTTTAGCACCTTTGCTAATGTCTTTAACTTTCTTCATTTTGACTTTTATTATTACTTTTATCTTTAACACCATTTTCTCCTTATGTTTTCCTTTTCCCTAAAATTCTTTATTTTTAAATTATTCAGTTCACTTTAATCTTTTTTGCCTTCCCTCTTTTTTCTTTCCGAAATTTTCTAGCCATTTTCTAATGAAATCCTTCACCACAATGATTCTCTTTATTCTTTTCTTTATTATTTTTATATTACACTGGCCTTTAACAATAAAATTCAAGTATTATCTAATTATTTTATGTTATAGATATATTTAATGATTTCAATACTATTTTAGTCTTTTTTGGAATAAAAAGCAATCCATACAACTGTAGTCAAATGAACACCATCACCATCCACATTCCATCACGCTGCTTGTTCTTTGTGGGCCCTCCCCATCTTTTACTGCAGTACATTTGACGGCACTCGCTAAGATGTTTAACTCCTGATGTTTGGCTTTGAATGGATGGCCAGTCCATTGTGTAATTACCTTAACAGTCATGGCTATTCAAATCACATTAAGATGGCTGTGATAGAGATATAAAAACCAATAAGCAATGGTCAAATCTTTCAAGAGCATGACAGCTTTGAAATTCTGTTCTTTTTGCACAGTCAAGAGATGAAAGGGTGAATAATGACCTTCCATTTGAGAAATGTATAAGTATTGCAAAACTCACACAAATAACAAGGAATATCTCCAAAATGGTTCACTCCACAAAAAATGCATTCAGATATCAATTGTGTGTTTTAATGAGACCTAAATATTTTGTATAGTAAGATATGGTCTATATCTTATGGTTTACCAGTTATGTAAAAGTCAACAAGAGTAATGTACTAAATGGTCCACAGCCATAAAATTCAAAATATACATTTCATTCACCATAAAAATATCTTAAACATTTTAATCAAAATCATTAAGAGCTATTTTTGAAAACAATCAAAATTTTCCATGTAAAGGATACCTTAGGGTGGACGAATTTTCTTCAAAATCTTTGTGTTGCATCCTTGAAAGATATTAAACTTAAATACCAACTTTAACCAATTTTTTGTTCTTGAGTTATACTGTTTACATACACATACACAAACACAAACACACACACACCTTTTTCTAAAAATGTTTTTTTTTATTCATGGAGCCTCAGAACGTCCAGTGAAACCCTGACATCAAATTTTGTGTCAAACACAGTAATTCCCTTACTTACTATACATAGCAGAGAAAGGAAAAATTAATAACTTCCCATTTAAGAAAATATAAGTATTGGAAAATTTAAACAAATAAGAAATATCTTGAAAATGGTTCACTTCAAAAAGAAAAAAAAAAGAAAAAAGGATATTGGACATAAATTGTGTGTTTTGAAAATATCTTTTGTAAATAAGATTTTGTCTATTTTCTATGGTTTATTAGCTATGCCAGTCATCCAAAATGAGGATTTATGAGGACATTCCCAGAGCATTCATGATATGGATTTCATTTCACATGAAAATACTTCGAACATACAGTATTTTAATCAAAATAGTCATTTTTGATAAAAGAAAAAATTTGGAAGAAAGTTCCATCCTGTATGCATATGATTTTCAAAATATGTATTTCTGGTGAGTCCTCAATATTGAATTTTTGGGTGGAATACAATATTTGTCCTACTTACTATAAGTAGTAGAAAAAGTGAGTTATAAGGGGCAGGTGTTAAAACTACATGCTATAAATTCTCTCACAAGAATCCCAAGGTAGTTCTAGCATGATGAGCAGGCAGGTACACTACTTTAGAGTGGTGGGCAGTAGACGACGCCAAATGCTTCCTTGCCAAGCAGCGACCAGTCATGTCACAGCAATGGATAGCAGTGAGGATTCAATATTTGGCAGAATCAAGGCAGCACAAAATATCTCCCCAAATATTCATAAGCTGGTCAACAGAAATCTAACCAACAAAAAATAGAACATTTAATATAAGTTGCAGCTTAATTTTCTTGTATTCTATAATTTATATGAGTTACTTGTTCGTAATTTCTCATCAGTTAGACCTTGAACTGTTTTAACTGTATTATCTGTCTTGGGTTTTTATATTACGAAATATAACTTTGTTCCTGTTACATTTATGAGATCAATTAAATGTAGAAAAGCTCTTTCTTTTTATATTTTGATGATTAAGTCGCTGTACATATAGGCATAAAATAATAAAATTCATCAAATAGATAAACAGATTAAAGTATTCAGCTGCAAGTGTTAACACACAACTACGTATAATAAATTGTCTGACAAATTGGAATATATCTGTCTGTAATTACATAGGTGCACTTTGTAATGCTATAAACATAGAATACTGGTTCACTGTTAATAGACTTTCAGGTTAATTTGACCTTCTGTATGGTTAGTTGTGTCATCAATAAAGCACGCCACTGACATAACCTGAGAGCTGCACTGAGGTTCTAAGCCAACAACCAGCCAGAGCGAGGCTCGATCACGCAAGCCCTGCTGGTGCCTGACGAGTTTGACACTCCCTTGTTAATGTATTGCAGTCCTAAAATTTAAAAATGGATGTTTTTTATCAACAGGAACTTTTGCTCATTTATATGCTGCTTTATTTTTTCCCAGTCGTAACACACATTAACAAAAACCTTTTATCATCATCTAGGTCAAACTTACGTGCTCATCAGCGCACTCGCAATCATCATGAATGGCAATGGAAATGTTCCACGTGTGGCAAGGCCTTTTCCCAGCAACGTTATATGGAACGTCATCAGGCTGAAGCTTGCAAGAAATATCAGCAGACTAGACACCGCTCACTGCAGCCACTTGTCAGGCACCTTTATGAAGCTGCTACTGGGAAAACTATTGCTGAGTTAAATGATCAGCTCTCATTGAAATAATTGCTATCTTAGTAGTGGCACATAAGTGCTAAATTGTTTTAATGTTTTAATAAAATGTCTTAGATGAACTTTGTCTCTGGGGACTACTATAATTATTGTTTTAACAGCCAGGACACATTGTGAACACTTTTGTAAAGAATTGCAATAAAATGTATTTATATCCTATGATACACCGTACCTCAGAGAGCAAGTAAGCCACAATTACAAACTTGCTAGCATTTTTTTATATATAATATAGTGTAATTTTCTATTAACTTTGTTCAAGCGTAATGTTGATTCAAGAGATTTTGTAAACATGACGTATTTGCATACAATTTGCATTTTTTGCTTTAAAAGCAGTAAAGTATTTATTATTTCAATTCTTACATTTTATTTTACTTTGAAACATAATACCTTGTATATCGGGTGAAAGCATATGCTACAAGGGTCACTAGGTATGTATTGAGACACAGAAAATTGGTCACCCCTCGGGAAAGCATTGTTGCTTTGTCAAAATAGCTGACCCATTGCTAAGGTAATGCAATGGTAGTAGGCAGACCATTGTTGTGACATTAATTTTTTCTCAGGTTATGTTTAAATCTGGGAAGTGTGAACATTTTTTCAAGTGCAATGGAGGTTTAGAGGAAGCATTTACATGCAATGATTTTGTATGACTTCATATATGGCTTAAATGAAGCATGTTTGAGTGTTAGAGGAGGGCTTTTGGGGACTATTCTCCATCAGGTGCCGCTGTGTTCAGCTGGTTTGCAGAGTTTAAGAGGGGGCAGCAATCTCTTAAAGATGAAGAGAAGAGTGGCAAACCAGCAACAGTAATGACTGACAAAAACATCACTGCTGTGGAAACAATGATTAACGAAGATCAAAGACTAACCTACAAGCACACTGAACTGGCATTATGGATTAGTTTGAGTGTTTCAACCATCCTTCACGAACACCTTCATGTAACGGGCAAATTGTTGCATCATGACAATGCATCAGCTCACACCACTAATGTAACAATGGAACTGAGGCAAAACTATACCCTATAGTCCCTATATGACAATGTGATTTCCTTCTTTTCCCTATGGTGAACAGATTTCAGGGTCACTGATTTTCTAGCCCTGAAGCAGTTTCAACATATGAAGAGGAGTTATCATCTGCAGTGCCAGAAACTGAGTGGCGTGGATGCTTCCAGAAGTGGTTCCGGAGGATGGAATGCTGCATACAGTTTGAGAATCTGAGAATTTTGAGAAATTGGGATAAAATATTTCTGTGACTATTCGTAATTTGCTGTCTCAATACATATCTTACTTTTTATTTTGCATTACTTTGAGACATAACAGTTTGTATCTCATGTGGAAGCATGTACTAGAAGCTTTTATTTTGTAAAATATGTTTTCATGAATACATATAAGCGAGAATCACTACAGAGTAAAAGTGACAGAGAGGTAGAACTGGAACTTAAAAATTCAATGCCACAGCTGGGATTTGAACCACAGACCCTCCTTCAAATCCCAGCTGTGGCATTGAATTTTTAAGTTCCAGTTCTACCTCTCAAACATTGCCCACAGACGGCTTGTGTGTTCAAAAACACAAACAGTAAGTTTGTTGGCATAAATAAATAGTAACAATGACAGCCTATGAAATTCATGTTCTACATTGAAGACATGTATTTTCACGTGGGAACTTTGTTAACAATATTGTCAATTGGCATATTCATATCAGCACTGTTAGTTACTAGAATTTTGACCCTCAAGGGTCTTTTATATGCTAGTAAATCTACTGAAATGGGGCTGTCGCTTTAAAGTATACTTAAAAACCATTGATCTGAGACAGGTTTGTATCCATGACCTAATAAGTACACCAGTGCTTAACCAACTAAGCCTACCAAAAGGTGAGTGTCGCAAAGAACACGACAGCCCCTTTAGTTTGAAATACCAAGAAAGATTGGGTTTAGCAGAACATTGGGTTAGAGGAATAAACCCAATTTTCCAAACAGAACCATACTTAACAAGCTGACAAAGTACTGGGATAGGGTGACTAGAGAGGCCTGGACAATAATGCCGTGTTTACATGATGCCAGTTGCTGGGACAATTGTTAGAAGACAGTTGACTGGCATAAAATTATTGGCTACGTGTGAACACTTCATTCCAATTGCCGAGGCAATCTATTGTCTCAAGGAGTAGACCAAGGACAACCAGTTGGGCACAGCTGCTTTCTCCACCACCTGGAATACAGTACAGTCGAGACAACTGTTGCTGTGTGAACGGACAAGACAGTAGTTGTGTGACAATAGGTGAGTCAGTCCACTTGTGCTTTTAAGTACATTGTGTGTTAAGCTTTATGGCTCCAAAGTGAAGTGATGATATGAACATAAAAGTATAGGGAGCCACGGTGTTTGTGGAACCAGCACAAAGTCCTATACAAGAACAAAAATGCCTGCCAAACAGCACTATGCGAGATTGCCTCTCAATTAACCCTTCAGGGCTTTAGTGCAAATGAAGTGAAGGCTAAAATTAAGTCGTTTATGTGCCAAGCTTGAAATGGTACAACATAATGAAGGAAGTAATGGTGAAAGAAACGTTGACAAGAATGTCTTGAATCAGAAGAAAACAGTGCAAAGAAGCACCTTACAAAAAACTAAAAGAAGCATGTGTGGTTAAAACATGTAGCAAAGAAATTAAAACCACAGAGCCATGAAATTGGATCCCATATGATTGTAAAAGTAAATGTTTTGATCTTATAGAAGACAGATAATTAAATGTTATTACTTTAAGATTTATAAGGAGTATACACTAGGAATTTGAAACCTTCAAGACTTAGTAATACTGCATGAGGAATTGTATTTTGATGCCATACCTATATTTATATTATAATGGAAACAATTTATTTTAAAATGGGAAAAATAAAGAAATTGTCAAATGAAAAAGGTTGTTAAGTCCAGGATATTTCACATTTTTCCTTAGAAAGACAATTTCCTTGTCCACCCCCGCTTTTTCTCTAACTCCTCCACTAGAACTTTGCATGACTCAGCAATAAATTTCTGGCAAAGATCATTATAAATCGAAAGTAATTCCTCACAAGACACAACAGATGCTGCACGCTCGGTCATTTCTTGCCATCTACTGCTGCGGCAATAGTTTCCCGTTCTCGTTCAACTGGCCTGGCCAGCAATTGCCTCGCAATCGTTTGAGGATAACTACCCCCGACAACTGTCTCATCAACTGACATCATGTAAACGTGGCTATAAAGGCAACATGCCATGCCAAGAAACACTTTGGAAATGATTCACTCCAACAAAAAAAAAAAAGTATTTGACAAAAATTGTGTGTTTTAATGAGTAGTAAGATTCTATCTGTTCCTTACAGTTTACCAGTTATGCAAAAGTCATCCAGAATTAAAATGATTTCTGAGCACATTTCCGGAAAATTCAAGATATACATCTGTCATTAAAGTATCTTATCTTACACATACAGTATTTTAATCAAAACCATTAGAGCCATTTTTGATAAAATCAAAATTTTTGGAAAAATGTTCCATGCAAAAGGTAGTCTGGGATGGAGAGATTTACATCGAATGCACACATGGGCACCCACACACTACCTTTTTCTTGAAATTGGTATTTTTTGTATTCAGGAGACATCAAAACTGACTGCCTTCGTAGTGCAGTTTGTAGTGCACTTGCCTCTGGAGTGGAGGACCCGGGTTCGATCCCTGGTACCAGCATGGGGATTTTTCCCCTGCTTGGAGGTCTGGCACGGGGTGACTCAGCCTCATTAGGTCCCAGGGGGACCAACTGAGGAGCTACTTGATAGAGAAGCAGTGACCCCAGGTCGAGAAGGCTGTATAACTGGCCGGGAGGGCTAGGGGCGCTGAACACGTCCCACCCTCCAGTGCTGCACCCCACCAATGACCCCCGTTGTGGGCATAGGTGGGGGACGCAGCGGCTTGTTGGCAAGCTCAAGTGGACAAATATTCAATCAGAACCATTGTTAGTCACCTTTGCACTATGCTCTCAAATAGACATGTTGGCTAATGTTGGATTTCTGATATTAATCCTCTTGGTCTCCAGTATTTTTCACTCAAGGATGTCACATTGATGATAGCTGGACAGTATTGAAGATCTTGATCCATTTTCTCTTGGAGATCACATAGGGGCAATCCTATGGGATGTTGTGCTAGACAACCATGTCCTATAAATAGTCTAAAGAATGGGAAACACCACCTGCCCATCAAACTTGGAGCAGTAGTCCCCACTCGGAAATCTGAATGGGAAACTATTTTACCTCCGAAATTAAATTTTACTCCTCCAATCATCAATTCAGAACTGGAATGCTACATACTAGCAAAAATGTAACTGTTTAAAAAGAGGGCCATATTTTTGTGTTTTGGTGGTCAGCTCTTATCCAACCCCCAAAATGCTTGGAGTGCTACACCTGCAATTGGACATGCACCTTTAGAAAGAATGTGTGCAAACACAAATAATGTTAGGATTTAGCATACCTGATCCCCACGCTTGCAAACTGCAGGATTCCCATGAGCTGTAAATGGAATGCCAGATAACTTCACGTGCCAAAGTTTATGCCTTCTTATGTTTCTGTAGCTGGTGTTTTTGCTGCCTAAACTATCCACTTGATGTTGCAAATGATAAGAATAAAAATGATGAGGCATCTACTGGACAGCATAGATAACTTTAAAGTTATCTCCAATATATGCCTTAATCACTGTATAGGTTACACAAATGTCAGGAAGCAGAGCAAAAACATATAACCTTTAAAACATTTTCTCATAAAATACTTTAACATGGCTAAAAATTACCATCTAGCTATACTTCAGCAGTGCACATCAAATGCTTTCTTTCACTCTGGTTTAATAAATGCTTGTGATTTACATTGTATAAAATCATTCTACTTTTTTGTATGTTTTATGGTAAAAAAAAGTAAATGTATTTTCTTGTATGGAATAAAAAATTAAATATAAATTGCACTGATGTTTAACATCTCTGTTAAATAAATTATATCAATCTTCCTTTCTTGGAAGTTTGAAAACAGTGTTGCTATAATCAATCAACCGGTTGATAACGGAGCAAAGTTAGCCTCCGAAACGTACTCCGGAAAATTATAAATGTAAGTGTTGTTTAGTGTTATTAACTGACTTACCTTTTAGATTAAAATGAAATCAACATATTCTTTTGTTTTCTTCTTTATCTGACTACCCTTCCCATATGGAGGATTGACAACTCCTAGGACTTCGAAGCCTGTGTCTAGGTTCAGATGTCTGTTGGGGAGCAGAAGAACCTATGTACCAGACAGAGTGAATACCTGGAAGCAAGTGGTCAACCCAGCACCAGGTATGAGAATGAGGAAGAGGATACAAACTGCAGGTAAAATGGATGAATGGAAAGATGATGGTGGAGCAGTTGGTGGAAAAAGTGGCAGGAGAAACTGGAGAAAACCCACCCAGACGCCGCTTCATCTACCTCGAATACCACATGCGGGACCGAACACTTTGGTGATAGACAAATGGTCTAACCACTCAATCACAGCACATCTCTTGTCAAATGTAGAAACTACTGTCAAATATTTTTTTCAAAATGTGTGGTAAGCACATGGAAAGGAGGAGTACAGGTCTAGCAGTGGAACTGAACGGACATATAGTGAAGGAAGCTCCCGTGGCCGAGGTGAAAAAGGAGTTAAGCGACATGGCAGCTAAAGGGGAGATAAACAAAACAGTTGTAGTAAGAGATAAAGGACTGGCAGAGAGATTTAGACAAGAGTGGATGAAATACAATAGGGGAAACAAAGAAATGGATACGTTAAAACGGGAAATTCAAAATTTAAAAAGAACACTTGAAAGAATGGAATATAAAAGCAGAAAATACAATGTAGTGATTTCAGGAGTTGAAGAAAAACGTGGAGTGGGATTTAGAAGATCTACTAGTGAAAAAATTGGAAATACATCTGAGAGGCTACGAGATTTGCGACGCATTTAGAATCGGCAAAATACCAGGGAAAAGAAATATTCTTGTGAAGTTTACAAACACACAAACGGCTAAAGAAGTACTAAAAAAGGCAAGAAAATTGAGAGGATCAACTATTCACATCAACAAGGACTTAATGTATGCACAAAGGGTACAAATGAAGGAGCTAATTAATCGGAGAAGACAAGCAAGAAATGAAGGCAAGAGGGTTTACATCAAAAACTTTGAGCTGTACGCAGTAAACCAGTCAACAGAGAGAAAGAATGGACCAAGCGACGGGCAGAGGCAGGACCAGCAGGCACTGCATGAAGAAAAACAAGGAAACGACCAAACATCAGCAAGAAATATCACAGAACAGACGACTACACAGCAAACTGCAACACGTGTGGTTTCTGGCACAAGTGCTTCAAAGTCAAAGTCAGGGGTGAGCAAAACGCAAGGTGACGAAATGGTAGGATGTGGCATGCGGAAAAAACTGAGGAAAGAGCCAAGGTCGGGGATGACAACAATGGACATTGGAGAACACAGAGAGGAAGTGATACCAGTGAGGTTGAGGGGGAAAGGGAGAACTAGGCAAGAGAAAAAGAAAAAATGGGGTATTTCGCCGAGAGCAACAAGGTTTAAAACATGGTTGGGTAATCCATAAATGAGGAAGCAGAGGGTTTTTATACACAGTGAAAGTGAGGTTATAAGGTTATGTGTAGTGAAGTACTGAAATGAAAACTAATGAAGTGTACAATGTAAACTGATGAAAAGAAGTTATGAGTGAAGTTGATAAGAAAAAGTTGAGAAAGAGGGAAAGGAATAGGGGTGGGAGATGACAGAAAAACAGAAATAAAAATGTAAGGGTGGGAGCAGGATAAGATTAGTGAAAAGGTAAACATATGTAATGTGTATGTAGAGGGCAGTTTTATTGAAGAGCTACGCTAATAGCAAAGGGACCAGGGTCCAGCTCAGGGGTAGCCCAAGGTGTATCAGGTTTAGTACTCAATAAATATTCATTCATTGAGAAAAAGCTAAACAAGAACACGATAGAGGGAGTACAAAACAAACCAAAAGAAGGAAATGAAAAAATGCTTAATTCTGTGCATATAACTCTTATATTAAGGAATCACTTTTGATTATTCTGATGTATTAACATATAAATAATTTACACAGTGCTGTAAAGTTCTTATTTATTCAATAATTTATTAAAATGTAATAAGAGAGAAACATTTCCAGTCTGTCTAGTAATTAGCTCAATCCTTGTCGCGATAACCATCACTCTTCATACTTTTACCAGCAATTTCTAACATGGCACGGGTTTCCACATCCTTGTCTAAAATAGATGCACCCTGAAAAAGTGAAAAATAGAAAATGTTTTAAATTTATTACCTCACTTTCAAAAATGAACATACTTTTATATAGAACTCTCGATATATTCAAGAGTAAAATAACCAACAGATATATCCAATAATTATCAGCAGTGCCAGCACCATATTTGCATTCCCTGGTCTGTTCTGGTGCAATGTTTACATCTTAATAGTGAGTGAGTGAGTGTGTCAGGTTTAAGGGCCCGTCGACAGCTTGGTCATTAGGGCCTCGAGTCCAAAAGTAAAATTACGGACAGTAAAATGTTAATATATCACCCATAAAAAAAAAAATAAAAAAAAAACAACTAAAACTCTAAAGTTAAAATAGATAAAAGCAGCTAAACAACTATTAAAACGTTCCATTTAAAATGCTAAAAACTGAAGCTTAAAACTGCTACAAACTTCACCTACACAAACACCAAAGGAAGTGAAAACATGTGGTCCTGATAAAACTGAGTTGGCAATACGCTGCTACATTTGGAAGCCATGCCCAGCAGTGAGACTGCTGACTGGTGCTAGCAGAAAGTTTTAACATCCGGTGTACAATACTTCCAGTATTGCCTATAGTAACTTTGCTGCCCACAACAGACGTAAACTAATATTCGAACAGAATGGTGTTGTACTGAAGATATTGCATGTAAATGAAATCAGAAACCTGAATTTCAATGTCTTGAACTTAATATACATTGCACAGTTTCGTTTTTAAGATCACTTTGAAAATGCATTTTCTGAAACTTATTACTATGCGTTGGCAACGTTAACTTTCCCCCTCCAACTCAACACAACTGCAAAACATCAGGGCCAGAGATACATAGGCCGTACTGTAGCTGTCATACCCAACATTGAACAGGCAAGTTTTTAAATCTCAAATAGCTATTTTTATTCATTTAATTTAGCCTCTGTACTGTTTAAGAAATTATTGTACAATGATCTAGAAGATTTTTTTTATACTGAATCCTATACTGCAAGGTCCCATCAGTATATTTGGGGACATGGTTGATTCAGCACTTTAAAACAACTACTTGTGATAAAGAAAGACGTAAATTCTCTTACAAGTATGCTTCACCCCTACTTGGAAAACTTCGGATTTGGCGAGACAGAGTTCTTCCCACATGCAAACAACTGCATTGTGTAAAATTAGAATAACATTCTCATGAACTATTTCATGTTGTGGCTCACAACTTTGCAGTCACAGAACATCAGTTTTCTATCTCAAAAATGCATATCTATTTTCTCCCTGCCATACCTTTAATTTGTGTGGTTGAATTCTTAAACACAATGTGTACCCTGGTATTAGTATGAAAGTTCTATTCAGATTTAATTTAACTGCTTGGGAACTTGTCCACGGCCTGTCAAAATGAATGACAAAATTCACTCATGATCAAAATGAATGAAAAATTCTCTAGTGATTTAAGATCTTTCATTAGAATTTGAACTTAATGTAGATTTATAACAACAGATAATTATGCACTGTTTTGTGGATGTACAGCAACTCTAAGGTAGATAGCACCGTTTGCACATGGTCTTTATGTTTTGGTGAAAGCTGCATTAGCTAACTCTTTGAAGCTATAGCCTAAGCAGGCCAAGACCTCATGCTTGACTGCTTTATCCTCTGTCTCTGTCTACAAAGGAAAACATGGGTAGAATATAGTAATGTGGGTGGTGTACAGTCATCCAATCTCCCTTATCCAGTTAAGCATGATTTGAGTAGTCAAAAAGCAACGTTTTTCCAGTGAGCAGCTTCTTAACTCATCCCCAAAAACCTCAAGAGGCTGAATTCAGCATTATTATCACTCCCAGTGGAGAAAAGTTCCCATGCTGGTGCAAGGAATCAAACTTTGGTTCCCAGCAGCAAAGCTACTACAGTGGTATATAGATGGCAAGGGGCATATTACTATAGAAAAAAATATTTTTCTTCTATTTCTATTCACCTTCCTCATATGAGGATTAAATACTCCCCCAGAATTACAAGTGGGTGCCTAGGATCAGATGCCTGCGAGGAGCAAACAAACTCTGAATCAGAGAGAGTAGCCAGGATGGGTAATCAGCCTGAAGCCTGGTATGAGAGTGAAGGAGATGCTATGAATGAGCGCAAAATAGATGAAAGAAAAGATGGAATGAAAAATCTGAGAACCCAGGAGAAACCCATCCAGATGCTGCTTCATTAGCACAAATCTCATATACAGTCCCCTGAGAATCGAACCTGGGCTGCCTTAGTGAGAGGGGTGCTGTTTAACCACTTGGCCACAACAATAGAAAATATCTTCATCTTTCTTCTTTCCCTGATTACCCTCCCCTTATATAGGACTTACACCCCCTAGGACTTACAAGCCAGTGCCCAGGGTCAGATGCCTGTCAGGGAGCAGAGGGACCTCTGGACCAGACAGAGTGAAGACCTGGAAGCAGGTGGTCAGCCAAGCACCAGGTATGATAGTGAGGAAGAGGATGATATGAAATGCAGGTGAAATGGACGTTTGGAAGGGTCATAATACAGCAATTGGTGGAATGAATGGTGGGGGAAACCACAGAACCCAGAGAAAACCCACCCAGACGCTGCTTCGTCCACCACAAATACCACATGCGGGTCCCACCTAGGTGGTAAACGAGCAGTCTAACCACTCAGCCATGGCACTGCCAGTATACTCCAGGATGAGGAATAATCCTGGCTGGAGAAAAATTCTTACCCCCTGCCAGGAATCGAACCCGGGACCCCTTGCACAGCAGGCAGGTGCTCTAACAACTGCACCACGGGGCCAGCCCAAAAGAAAATATCAAAAGGCAAAAATAATGTATAGCATATGATTATCAACATGTTATTACTAATGGCAGTATTTCTGTTGGCAGACCTATAAAGCAGATAACTGAGAATTATAAGAAACTGTGTCAAAATTTTATCAAATCAAACCACAGGTTGGAAGTTCAGTTTTCTGCTTCTCAAAATTAATGCAAGTCCATATACAGTAAAACCTGCCTTCAGCGGAATTGAAAGGAACTTACGAACATTTCCATTTAACGAAGGTAGGCCTAGGCTATTAAAAAAATTAAACCTGAGCATACATAAATGGACAGAATGAGATAAAAAAGATGTATGCACATTATTCAAGTGTGTGTATTCAGATATTTTTGCTGCAATACACATAGGTAATACACAGCAAAACATATAATGAAAGATAGTTGCACATATTATTCATTTATTTTTCTCCATTAGTCAAGGAGAGTTTTCAGTACACATTGCTGCTTAGCTGTTCAACTTTCTACAAATATTTTGGCCTGAGAAATTACACCATTTTGAGTCATTTTGCCATAGGGTGAATTGTTGCAGTTCCTTTAAACTTTTAACAGCATGCCGATAAGTCTTTAGCCAACACTCTTCTTCCAACTCAGGGACATATTCCTCTTCATCTTCCTCCGCCTCCTCTTCTTTCTGACTTAACATATTCTCAATTAAGACATCTACATCAACTGTGTCTGCTTCACTTTGAACATCACTGTCTATGTTGACGTATGCCATGGCATTGTAATTGTAAGCACCTTCATTGATGTAATTTTGTGCCTGAATATTTCCTAAACTCTGCATTCCAAAAACTTTCTGTTAAAAGGTGTATTATGATTTCCACATAAGACAGTTTCCATTTAATAAATGTAATTTAGCATGTTTTTCAACCCCAAATTCATGGGACCATTGAAGGCAGGTTTTACTGTATCTGCAAACCAGACAATTGGCAACCGAATGCAATTGGAAAACACCCCCTACAACCAGCCTATAGTGGACATTGGTCCATCTGATGACAATCTCTTCTCTGAAGTAAAAATCCACAAAATGAATACTGAAGTGAAGCACACAGAACAATTTTATATTGAAGAATTTAGTATTTAAATGTTATCATCAGGGAAGTCAGAAAGATGGGAAATTATTTTATATTTTAGTGCATGTCCTGTTTAAGATTCTGAAAGTGTTTTGTCCTTTTTCTTTCTTTCTTCCTTTAATGCTGGCACAATGTAGAACTTAGTACTATTTTAACGCCTGTCAAAGCAAAATTAGAAATTCCAGGTAATTTTATTTATAGTTAAAAAATAACAAGAATTTGTAATGACTTACCCTTTCTTCATCTTCCCCATCTTTTACTGGCTTGGGGCCAACTCCCCATACTTCTACATCACCTATTTGGAATTCCTTCTGTGCAGAGAGCATTTGATATTTCTTATATGTTGTGCAGGATTCGCTACTATGACCATTGCCAAAATCAGCGTCTAACCACAGTCCAAAATATTCAAATTGACCACCCATACCCTGAAAGTCAAAAATAAAAAAATATAAGCTTTATGAAGTGCAGAGAAACTATAGTGCCAGCTAGGCTGAATTGCTATAGGCTACCACTGAGAATACAGGGTGCGCACAAATGATTTGAGCGGTTTTGTGATTTTTTTATAGTCATATTGTTAAATATATGGTGATGGTATTTGATGTTGTAAATTAGCTATCTCTCCAAGTTTCGTTTGCAGCAGTCATAATACTTCTTCTTTCCACTGCAAGAGTGCAGTTGTGACTTCTGCTTCCTCGTACGGCCACAAGCTCCAACAGTTGTAAGATGGCGACCAACAGTGAAACAGCGTTTGCTGCTCTTGAGTTTGATATGAGTAAATCCGTGACAACCGTGTGACGAAACTTTAGAACAAAGTACCAGAAAGAACCACCCATTCCCAACTCTATACACCAATGGTATCAACAGTTGATAACCACGGGATGCCCATGTAGGGGCAAATCGACAGGTAGGCCAAGAATGCCTGAAGAAACAGTTGGCCATGTGCGAGCTAGCTTTGCATGTAGCCCAGTGGCTCATTGAGCCAGTAGAGAATTAAATATCCCGTGTTCGACCATTTGGAAAGTGTTAAGGAAAAGCTTGAAGGTGCGCCGTTACCATTTGCAACTATTACAAGCATTATCACCCAAGGACAAAGTGAAACACTTCAAATTTTGTAGCAGTTTCAAGGAGCGTATGGAAGACAATGAGTTTTGTGATAAGATTGTTTTCAGTGATGAAGCAGCATTCTTTCTGAGTGGTAAAGTGAATAGGCATAATGTAAGGATTTTGGGAACTGAAAAGCCCCATTTTGCCATGCAGTATGTTCGTGATTTGCCCAAACTGAATGTTTTCTGTGCGATATCACAATCTAAAATTTGCGATCCCTTCTTCTTCAGTAAAAAATCCATTACATGGCACATCTACCTGGATATGTTGGAGAATTGGCTCCTGCCACAGTTGGAGACCAATCCTGTCATCTACCATCAGGATGGTGCTCCACCTTATTACCACCATGATGTTCGTGAACACCAACTTCGAGATCAATGGATAGGTCGTACTGGGAATGAAGATAATGTGCTCATGCCAGGACCTCCACATTCTCCCGACCTCACCCCTTGCGACTTTTTTATATGGGATTATGTGAAGGATGCAGTTTACATGCCACCATTACCTGCTGATCTATGAGAACTATGGGTCCGCATCATCAATGCATTTGGTGAAATTAACAGAGACATGCTACATTGAGTGTGGGCCAAACTTGATTATCAAGTTGATATTTGTAGAGTCACTCGTGGAGCACATATCGAGCAACTGTAAGCTATTAAAAAAAACTTTATGAGTTGCTATATCTGAGTATAGTGTGTTTCTGGTGTTCAGTCACATAATATTGCTATAATAATTTTTTCAAATTGCTCAGATCATTTGTGCGCACTCTGTATTTCCAAAATGAGATGTGGAAGTAAGAGATATAATGATTGCTATATAATGATTAAAGCAATGATCAAGTATTTCTCTACTACCATGTTTATGCTTTTAAATGGAAAGTTGCACGCTTAACATTGCAAAATTAGTACATAGGAATAGAATTACCATGACAGTTTAAAAAGCATAATTTGAATGTTTGAAACAAAATATACCCATTTCACAGTCATTACTTGATTATGTACCAGGTGGATTACTGCTTACCTCAACCATGTTATCAAATTACTTTAAAATTCATTATTAGCTTAAGCACAAATTACCATCCATTCACACACAGATCCTTGCCAATGATACACTCACATTTCCATGGGGAATTCAAATCAGATTGAATACTGCATGGAAATGCAGATTCAGATCAAACTGAATCCTTGTATCCGATCCTCTTAGAAGAGTAATTGGATCAACATTTTTTTACATGAAAACACCTACCAGATACAAATTGATTTGAATCCATCAAAGATGCTAACATCTACTGTACTCACTGTAATATACTGCACGCTCATCATTTTGTTTTCTTAGCAAAAGTGGTGTAATAAAACACAGCAACAAAGCCACTTTTATTGTTTCTATAATCTTGCAATATATTCTCCTCAAAAACAGCCACTACCCTCAAAATCTAGTTAAAATATGTAAAAAACAAATTTTTTACAGGTTCGCAAGTATAAAATAAGTGACCAATAGACAGGGTTTTTCATTCAAAACCTACTGGAGCACAAGGCATTTCAACTCTCCCGCAACCTTGCTCCATTCCTCCACTACCAGCTGCCATTGTGCCCGTGGGCTAGCTGTGTGCACTCCACTCAGTATTATACCGGCCACCAACGTGAACAGACACTTGACCCTAGAGTAACACATTTTCATCTGTAAAAGTTATTATAAAAGGGAATCACTAAGCCATGTTCGCACAGTGTATATTCAAATATTCCCTGGTGAAGTGCCTCCTTCCAGATTTGCAATTCACAAGATTGTGAAGAAATTCGAAACCACTGTTTCTGTGGTAAACAAAAAATGAAAGTGTAAACATACAATATATAAACTTAGGCTTTCACGGCCGGTGTCTTGACTATTAGATATGTTTAGTTCTTCCGGGCTTGTAAGCCGTGGTCTAGAAGGCATTGTAGATACCAACGTTTCGCCAAGTACTGTGCTTGGCATCATCAGGGTAACACGATCCGCTGTCTGCATTGGTCAGAGTTTGTAAACTGTAAACATAGTTTTAACAGAGGAAAAGTTAGACGAAATAGGCAAATGTTTCGAACGTTCGCCAACCAAATCCATCCCAAAATTAGAACAACAGGTGGGAATTTCAGTCTTCTGCACACAGAGCAACTAAATTCTTCAAACTAAAACCCTATAAATGTACAAGTGCCCATGCTATAAAACAAGGTGACCCAGTATCATGAATGCATTTTTGTGAATGGTTTCTTTCATCAGTGAACAACAGTGTAATTGATCCATAGCTTCTGTTCTTTTCCGATGAGGCATGGTTGCACCTAAATGGTCGTGTGAACACTCATAACAGTCGGTACTGGGCCTCTGAAAATCACATCGTGTTCAAGAAATCCCTCGTTATGATTGGAGAGTTGGAGTTTGGTGTGCTGTTAGTGCTAGATGTACAATCGGTCCGATATTCAAGCAGACTAAATGCAGAGTTACTGAAATGACATTTTGACCCCATTTTATCATCAAGTGACAGAAGAAGAGAAATTATATGGGTGGTTTCAACAAGATTCTGCTACTCCCATACAGCAGAGGCATCCATGAATAAAATTAGGGAAGTGTTTGACGATAGTGATTAGTGTTGGTGTATGGTCCTCTCACTCCCCCGATCTAACAGTGTGTGATTTTTACTTGTGGGGTAACCTGAAAGATGAAGTTTATGAGACAAATCCTCATATATTGCAAGAAATAAAACAAAATATTAGAAATGAAATCTGAAGCGCTACAAGTGGCCCAACTTAATCGTGTGAATCAGAATGTGTTCTCCCGAGATAATGCTTGTTTAGCCGAGGGTGAACCACATTTTCAGCATCTTCTATAAGGTATGAGTATTATACATGCTTTACGTGCAGAGTTTATATAGGAGCAAAGCCAGCTGTGGCACACACAATCGCACACAGGCAAAATGCTGTGTACCATTAGGTTTTAAATGAAGAACCCTGTAAAAGCTTGAATTATTTATGCTTGAGCCTTGTATATCCAAATCGATCTCATTTTGGATTGAATTCGACATGGAAATGCAGATTGTACTGAAAATGGGATTGGACTCAAATTGATTTCAATACCCCTTGGAAACTGAATATTTCAGAAGAAATTATAGCACAAATTCTCTAATATTGCCTTTAATATCTGTCTTTTGGTTATGTTCTCTTTTACCCCTCCCCACCAGAAAAAAAATATATATATTTGGTGTCAAATCTTGGATATGGAATCACCATTTATAGGCCCACTTTGTCCAATCCAACCTTGATATATCTGAATGAAATGTGCTGGACACCTATGATTTGAAATCACATTCATCATCTGCTAAACAGAATGCCTCTAACATTGTTGGGAGCTCATGTCTGAGGATTTGCATATGTTTTGTGGAACTCAGTAGCCTATCTATGAAAAATGGCTCTAAAGATGGATTACTATTTTAAACTAATAGGTTCATCCTCAAAGAATGCTGATATATTATTTGACGATTCCAATGTTGTTTGTTTAGGGACCAATAGAGCATATTTCTAAAGTGAAGTGAACCAATGATTTGTGAATCTTACATCAATAAAAAAGACACACGAAGACTGCCCCGGTGGTTGAGTGGTCAGTATTTAGGTTTTTCAATCTAGAGGTCCCATGTTGAATTATCAGGTGAGGCAGCTGAAGTTTTCCTTAATTAGAATCATTCTCTATCCTCCATAAAGTCTAAAAGTATGAAACTTGGAGCAAATATGAGTGTTATGCTAAGAATATTTTCCAGGCTGTGTGGCCATGTCCACTGGGATTTCTCCCCTCCTTCCCAGGCATTTCGTATATGGGCTAAGGCAGACATTTTCAGTGGGTCTCTGACTAGATCTCTGTGGTCTCTCGATGGCAACTGAAGCAACTGTAGCTGACGATGTGGCAGTATTTATAGGACAGTATTTATAGTACCCATGGTACTGCAAACCGATTGGTTCAGCAAGGAATCAATGGGCTGTCGTGGTGGGCGGTTGCAAGAGTTCATTGGTCCACGAGAAGTCTTGTTTTTGCCTTTTGTAGAGCGGGGTACCATGCCATGTGTGGTTTCATTGCTTCTTCCTTTCTATTAAAGTTCTTCTGATGTTTGAAAATTTCAATGGCCTGTCAGTACATTCTTGGATAGTACTGTCGAGTGGTGAACAACACCTATGTTTTGGTGTTGAGTGATATGTTCCCCCCTGCCCAAAGCACATGTTTGGCAACTCCTGACTTTTCTGATTGGCCCAGTCGGCAGTGCGTCTTATGTTTGGCGATGCATGTATTGATACTGCATTATGTGGTACAAATGTAAACTTCCAAATGAACAAAGTATATACCAGCTGCTGAGAGTGGGTCTCAGGCATCCTTAGCTGACCGGAGAATGTTTTGTATTTGTTTGGTGGGCTTAGGAACTGTCTCATTGTTGTATTTCCCTAGGCATTTGCTTATGTGGTCTATGATCTTGTGTACATACAACAAAACAGCAGTTTCCTTCCTTTTGGGTTATGGTATCATGATTATACTATGTCTTTTTGGATGTAGAGCCCTTTTACTCTGGTACTGAAGCCATTATCTCTTAATTGTTGTTTTAACTCCTGGTAATGTTCTGGTTCACAAATGTTAATGGCATAATTCAGGAGTGTCTTCATGGATCATTTATTTCAGGGGTGGTGATTGGAGTTACTGTGGAGATACCTGTTTGTATGAGTCGGTTTGCGGTGAAGTGTATATCCAAGACCATCATCACTTTTTTGGTAACTAACACTTCTAAAAATGCCAATTTATCTTTTTCTTCTTTCTCCATTGTGAACTGGATGAATGGATTAATACTAATGAAGTGCACTAGAAACTCTTCCCATCCTTGGTCCCATATGACAAAGGTATCAGCAATGTACTGGAACCAGTAAATAGGTTTGTGATGTGCCTTGTCCAATGCTATGGCTTCAAATTTCTCCATGTAGAAGTTGGCTATTACAGATCTGAGTGGGCTACTCATGGCAACTCTGTCATTTTGTTCATAGAAGCCTTGATTCCACTGAAAGTAAATGGTGGTCTATATGTGTCGAAAGAGAGCTGCCTGTTCTTTTGTGAGGATCTCTTCCAGTTAACCAATCACTTCATAAACTAAAACAATTATAAACGATACATCAAAGCTTACGAGATCCCCACATTGCACTTTTGCTTTTGTATAGTGTTTAGAGTTCTTGATATGTGAACTGTTGTTTCTGATATGTGGCTGGAGTAAATCTGTCAGAAACCAGACCAGAGTGGAAGTTTGTGAACCAATTGGGCTGACTATAGGGTGCAGAGGGACCCTAGATTTATGTATCTTGGGTAGTACATATAGCCTGGGTGATACTGCTTCAGTTATCTTTATCTTTTTCCGTACTTCTGCTGGTATGGAAGACTGCTTGATGAGCTTATGGGTCTGGCATAGAATTTGTGCTAGAGGATCGTGTCAATTTCCTGTATGTGGCTGGGTTTAGAATTCCCCTGATTTTCTGAATGTAATCACTAGGGTTCAGGACCACAGATGCATTTCCTTTGTCGGCTTATAGCATGATGTCTGTTAGATTTCAGTTTCCTTAGAGTGATTCTTTCCTCTTCGTCCTGGTTACTTTTTGGTGCTGCAGCCCTCTGGAGAATCTTGCAGGTTTCTCAGTGTATCTCTTCAGCAGCCATTAAGGGTAGTTCCCTGATGGTGCTCTCCAATTAGCTATTATCTCTTCAACTGGGACATCAGACTGCGTAATAGCAAAATTTCCTCCCTTGGATAGCACCAATGTTTCGGCCTTGTCTAGTGGGTATCCTAAGAGGTTAACCATAGTACAGCCGGTATGCACAGTCAACTTGTCTGGAGTACAAGTGTTGATCTTCTGTATGGACGTGCATGTTCTCATGGTCGTATTCTGTGAGAAGTGAAAGTATTTCTTCTTGTGTCTAGTCATAATATGATCAGAATCGGATGACATTGTCATAGGTGATTCTATCAACTTGTTCCCAGTCACTCCAATGCAGAGTGTTTGTGTGTCTGCAACAACTATTGGTCATGAATGGCCAACTGTCATTGTGTATGATGTATCCATTTTCTAAGAAGAGCCCGTTCTGTGTGACCGCATTTGGGGTGGCAAGAAGCAGTCTGAAACATCTACCTCTGTCTTAAAAGTCCTGGTGTTAAACCCATACCCCTACACCTGAGTAGGAAGGTGAGTCAACAAAGAAGATGTGTTTTCTTTTTAAGTAAGGCTTCTGGCTGTCGAATCAGTCAGTGAGCATCTTCCCCATAGAGGCAAATTATTAAAGTGCGTAAGCTTTCACGGCTGGTGTTCGGTAAACTAAGAATATCTTCTGGGCTGTGAGGACATAGACCCACTGAAGATGTCTGACGAAGCGGCAGACAAAACGTCTGGGAAGGAGGGGAGAAATCCCAGTGGATCATAGCCTCACAGCCCAGGAGACATTCTTAGTATATCAGACATCAGCCGTGAAAACCTATGCACTTTAATAAATATGAGTGTGTTTCCTATTTAACATCAATAAAACTCTAACATACAGTCAACAAGTTTGCTAACACCATCAGTTTTAAGGTACAACTCTTGATATGACTACATTAAAAGGTGCTATACAAATGAAACAAAAGAAAAATACATTACAAATCTTGTATATTATGCCTTAATCCCCATTCACAAAGTTCATGTTATTTTTAAAAATCTGCTCTATTAGCTCTTGATGCAAGGAGACATTGCCAAATATATAGAACACTTCCCTGACTCTTGTCAATTCCATTGAAATGTCAAATTTTAGCATGATTCTAAAAAGAGCAACCATATATCTCCTGGTGGAGAGAGATATAACATAACTGCAAGAGCAGGCAGAACATTAATTTCACTATCTTCTCATCTTCAACTTTTACCTTCTCTATTATATAGAAAATTAAATTAAATTATTTTGTTGTTTAACGACACTGTCAATTGCTAGGATCACATCAGCGTCGCCGGTGTGCTGGAATGTTGTCCCGCAAGAGTTCTTTTACATGCCAGTAAATCTACTGACATGGAGCTGTCGTTTTTAAGCACACTTAAAAACCATCGGCCTGGGCCGGGTTTGAACCCGCGACCTTGGGATCCGTAAGCCAGCGTCTAACCAACTGAGCCACCCAGACCGACTCTATTACATAGAGTAAGTACAGGAAGTACTGCACTCCACCCTATGGATACTGAGATTTCATCAGAAATACAGATTTTGAGGACCCCTGATACAAAGCAATTTTAGAAAAATTCTGAGGACTTAGTATTTAAATTCAGCATCTTCCAAGAATGTGATACAGAGATTTTCAAGAAAATCTCCACACCTCGAACTACATTTTACGAGGGAAAATTTTCAAAAAGAAAGAGACTGTGTGTGTATGTGTGTGTGTTACTATTATTTATTATTATTTGTTCATCAGAAGACTTTTTCCTCATCATGTGGATGGTAGTCTTGTAAATTCTAAGAACAGTCACTAGAGAGCGGCTCCAAGTAAAAAACACTCTAACAAGCTCATCTGACACCAACCACCAAGTCAGCTGCTGATACTAATACAAATACCACAACCATACATTATTCAATGGCACCAATATGCATTTTTAGGTAACTATAGGTTCACTTCAAAGAGTGATGGCACAGATTTGATATAGTCGGCGCAGCTTATTGAGATACCCCAAAAAACAACCTTGACATTTTTCCCTCATTGTGGTGCAGCCTGGTTATACTTGGTGATATCCCATCCGTTAGGTTGCATTAGTGCCGCCAATTGTTTGTAACATTTAACCATGGTAAAGCTATGGCCATAGTTGGTGTTATTGTGTGTCATGTTGCCAGTTTATGTACATGTTGCAGAGAGGCCAACCGATCGATCTTAAAACAAGATTCTGTTTAGGCACCGTATTTATTAATTAATTAATCAATCAGTGGACGTAATGCTTGTTTTTGCATGATTTTGTTTTGAATTTTTTTAGAACAGTATATGCAATATAGTTAAGTGTTGTTATTTTTGTATTCACTACACAGTAGTGCATCTTGTATATATTACAATATTTAGCGCTCAGAAGTAATTTTATCCAAAAGTGTTATTGCAGAACAAGATTTGCCGAAGATGAGTAGGTTCATCATGTGTTGTGTGGTAACGATGTTCAAGCATTATTATCGTTTGAAAGTATGTTACTTTAACACTGTGATATTTGAGGTTAGAAGTGGCTTTATTATGTACATCGGCAGGACTGCTTTTTGTGATACTTCCGTCAGCTGTTTAATGTAATATTGGCCATTGTGAACTCCTGGGGACTGCCGATAAACTGCACCGACTATAGCAAAGGCACACTTAAAAATATACATGGCATGTAAGTGATATCACTGAAATTGGTGTATGGTCTCTCGTGATTCCTACATATCAACATTTTAAAGCAATTTTCTTGTTCAATCTGAGATTTATTTTAGCAAGATACTCGTAACAGCTTTGAAGTTTAGAGTGTGCTATCAGAATATGAATACAGCACTCATTACAGAAAACTTCTTTATCATACCAACAAATAAGCTCATTAATTGGACATTTCTCTCTCACTACCTTTGTCTACTGAGTATGAAATATAAATAAAACTGAAAATGGTGTGCAAATACAAGGTAGGTAGAAACATTTCACATATTTTATACATTAGTGTGTTATATTGATTCACAAAGTAGATACCTACCAAACCATTTGGCAACGTCTGCTGATTTATGTTCAGATACTGATAGTGCTCATTGTAACCAGTACTCTCAAAAACTTTCATACTTGGATTAAGGGTGAACAAAAAACTGTTGCTGGTGCCTAAAAATAAATCACATTATTAGTAAAAGAAAAATGGTTTTCTGTAATTAATAATGCAAATTAAAAGGATCTAGAAATATAACATTTTGCACCAGAGCAACATCCACATGCAATTTATGCTAGTTAGATCAGATGCCATTAATTACCTTACTGGAGTCCTCAGCTAGCACACACCACAAAACAAAACCCATAAATTACATCATTTTAATGGAAGATACTGATGATGCAACAGCTTTGAGAAAAAGCATCACATAAGCAAAAAACCTGAACACGCACTTTGGCTTTCTAGCAGTTAGATGTCTAGTGAAACCATTAATAACAAAAACTTATGATTTTGCACCAAAATTATAAAATTTCATACTATTTCAAGCACTGAAACACTGCTTTATTTTTCTTCATTGAATTACCAATTTATAGATAAAGCCATATTTGATTCTGGGAGGAAGTTTCAACTTTTTAGTTGCATTTGCTACCGCAAAGTGCCAAATAGATCACTCTGTCCTTCCATAAGCAAAGAGCAACTCAAACTGCTGCATGTACAGAGTAACAATTTAATAAATGTGAGTTTGGGTAGAAAGTGCGTTCAAAAAGAAACCAAACTTTTAGTTTATCAGCTTTAATGCTTATTGTACAACATTTTAAGCATTGTCCCCTACAAAATAGTCCCCTTTACTGGCAATACACCATTCCCATCGTTTCTTCCGTTTTTGGAACGCCTCCTGGAACACATTTTGTGGGATGGCACACAGGTCTCATAATCTCCTCAATGTGTTTTTCAGTTTGGGAAACATAGCTGGCATATTTGTGGTAATTTAAAATTTATTGAACTTCTCCTCGATTACACAGTGGATTCACAAAATTCTATTGTTTTCTGTGCCTGTGGGATAGTCAATTGAACAATACTACATAGTCAAAGAATGGCCCAAGAGATAAGAATTCGAACCAGAAATCTGAATATAAAACACAAGCTATTGGAGAATCTTTTAAATGTGTATCTTTACACATAAAACTTGGGGCTCATAAAAAACTTTGTGAACGGAATGGACAAAATAGGGGAAGGCTTCAAATACCTGACAGAACTGTTTGTGTGTGTAAGTCAGCCAAGATAAAAGAAGGAATTTTCATTGGTCCACAGATAAGAATATTGCTTGCGCACTCACAATTCAATGCTAAGCTGAATCCCACTTAACTTGCTGCAGGGTTATCATTCAAAGAAATTGGTGAATGGGTTTCTAGATAACAAAAAAGTACAAAAAAGCACTTATCAATGATCTTTTAAATTACTACAGAAACTTAGGATGTAGAATGTCATTAAAAATGCATTTTCTAAATTCACATTTAGACTTTTTTCCTGATAATTTGGACGTGATGAGCAAGGGGAATGTTTTGGCCAAGATGTACTTCAAATGGAACGTAGATATCAATGTAGATGGGATCTCTCCATAATGAGTGACTACTGCTGATCTTCAGAAGGAAAAGCCACCTTCGCTTAAAAGAAAATCCCCTAGAAAAAGCTTCTCAACTGCTTCAGGATCCGAGTCTAAAGGTAATGAAAGTACTAGTAAATTCGGCATGTAATATTTATTTTTTGTATGATACATGGATAAGAATTTCAAATTTCTGAATTTTGTTGGAATTCTGTCAGGTGCATGCATGATGTAACAACATTAGGAAATTCAACAAAACCTACCCATTAATGAGTCGCCATTTCAGAGTGTACGAGATACAGAGATCTGATGTTTTTACAGGATGTTTATGCATTCTTTCCGAGTGTGCTACTTTATTTTGAAGAAAAAAAAAATAATAAAATAAAAAGATAAAATATGATTTTGTTAATGAACCTCTAAAATTAAAAAAAAAAAAACTTCTTTTTTAAATTATGCATAATAGAAAACTTGATTAAAAAAATTCACATAATCACTGTATTATCTGAATTGTATGATATAAATTTTATGCACATAGGCCTAGTATCATCTGCACTAATATAGCATTAGTGAGGAACAGATTAACATCCCTTACTAAGAAAGGGTATCATAACAAAAGAACTGAGGGTGATGGATAAAAACAGATGACAAATTCAAAATCAGCATAGCCCACTAACTATAAATCAGGAACTTTAAAGCCAGTTCCTCATAACTTTTAAAACTTAGCATATAATGATGTGTTTTAGTGCTCTTTTCAATTGTTGTGCAAACTTGGACTTAAATTCAGGCAAATTTGGAAAAAACAAAAATGATGTAATCTGCATACATATTTACAAAGTTATGTCTTACATTCCCACAAATCATGCAACAAACCGAATAAAGTCTTATATTACCAATAAAAGCCCAAAACTCTTTACATTACAACTTTACGTACCTCGAAAATTGGGTCCAAGATTCCAACTATCTGTGGCAAAACCTCCAAAGATATGGCCACTTTTGTCCTTGATGACAATAAGTGAGGGACCTTTATCTGTTATATGGCCCAGCAATTTAGAGAAACTTTCACCATGAACAGCTGTTGAAAACAGGAATCTCCACTCACATCTCAATTCTGCTGGTAAAGCATGGTTCAGATAAAAAATATGAGCCACATCTAGCAGGGAATGAAAATCAGGCACATCTACACCTTTGCAAAGTGGGAAGCCACTTTCTGTGGTTACTTCTCCTTCTGTGTTGATGACATTCTGTGGTACATCGAATGCATAATGGAATACATCTTTCTGTATTTTGTCCAGCTGAGGATTTGATATAAACCATGATGCAAACTGTTCACTTAAATTTGCATTTGACAAACCATCACAGAGTGATTCTACAAACACAGCATTCACATCAGTTGACTGTGAACATCCCACGGTCATCCAACTTTTGAACCCTTCATGCTGCATTATGTCTTGCATTTTCATATAAGTTGCTAGTAGGCTTTTTAAATACTGAAAAACAAATTTTAATTTGAAAATTTCTGTGCTAAGACAACATTACTGATACACATCAGATACATTTTCTAGCAATAGACTGTGATACACACCATTAAGCTTTTGCAAGGCTCTGAAAAAATAAAAAAACCCTTTAGTTCTAATCCCACTAACAGTTTCACTATTGGCAGGAACTGCTACCCAATGGATAGTAATCAACAATTAACTCAGTCTAGTTCCTGAAAGGGTGGTATTTGACTAAAGACATTTAAGTACATCGATTTCGAAGTAGCTTCAAACAACCTAATTAGTTGCAAATCCATATATCTTCTCAGTCTACCAACTAGGTAAATATTGTCCCAAGTTCCAAGCATTATGCCATCTTTAAGTGCAACTAAACTCGTTCTTTCAAATGGCTGCAAAGATATCTATGGTGTTTAGCAGAAAATAATACAGTCCCAACTTTCTCTAGAGCTAGACGTTTTACCTTCTTGCTTAGAGAGGGCTCACCGAGCATGATCGATCTGCGGTAACATGGGAGGCTCGCATTTGGGAGATTGTGGGTTCGATTCCTTTGGCTGACTTTTCTTACCCATGGGTTTTTTTGATGGTTCCTCAGGTTGCTAGATGAATGCTGGGAAGGACAATTACATCCCCTGAATTTCCTGTTCCTCCATTACATCTCACTTCTCATTTCACACCTTTCATCTGCTTGGTTGTTTCAGGATTTTAAGTGTTGGAGGGAGTTTTGGCATGCACAAAGGCAGTCTCACATCAGAGACAAATTACCCCAATGGTGACTTACTATTGTAAGTACTTTATGTCCCAGGATTAAATAACCTTCAGATGGTAATTATTATTTATTTATGCCAACAAACCTACTGTTGGTGTTTTTAAACACACAAGCCATGTGTGGGCAAAGTTTAAGAGGTAGAACTGGTGGTTTACCAGGAGAAATACAAACTGGTTTGAGAATTTAATGCCATTCTGGCAGTTTGTCACAATAGTTCAATGGTTAGAGCAGCCGCCCGGTAAGCGGAAGGTCTGTGGTTCAAATCCCAGTTGTGGCATTGAATTTTTAAGTTTCAGTTCTACCTCTTAAACTTTGCCCACGCATGGCTTGTGTGTTTAAAAACACCAACAGTAGGTTTGTTGGCATAAATAAATAATAATTATGTACAAGTTCTTTGCTCCCTAATCTAAAAATGTATACAATCTTCACTGTTTTTCCTTTCTTATGTAGGACTTACAAGCCAGTGCCTAGGTTCAGACGCCTGTCAGGGAGCACAGGAACCTATGGACTAGAAGACCTGGAAGTGGGTGGCCAGCCAAGCACTAAGTATGATGGCGAGGAAGAAGATCATATGAAATGCAGGCAAAATTGATGATTGGAAAGGTGATAATGGAGCAATTGGTGGAATGAGTGATGGGGGAAACCTGAGAACCTGGAGAAAACCCGCCCTGGCACCACTTCGTTCACCATGAATACCACATGCAGGGATTGAACCTGGGCCACCTAGGTGATAGGCAAACACTCTAACCACTTGTCCATGGCACTGCCTAATCTTCAATGTTAACATATATTTATCTGAATAAGTTTCCAAGTTGTAATAATAAATTTTGATCCAGCTGAAACACAAACTGTAATGAAATAACCTGCATAAAAAATAGCATAATAGAATTTACTGTTGCTTCTCTCTCACTGTTAAGTACTTAAAACTCTTTTTCTACTATCTTTCATAAACGGGTGAAAAACTAACTATAAATCAGTACTAAATTTGTTTTGGCAACATGTAACAAATCATAATGCACAATGACATTAACTTGCTTTAGCAACACCATCTATTTTGAAACCAGAGTGCTTATTAAGCTGCCTTTGTATAAAAGTTCCTGCTGCCACACAAGTAATATCAATCACTATCAGTTCTCAATGTCACATTAACAATTCAATTACTTTTGGGATCAAATGTGATGAAGTATCGCACCACTAGTGTAGCCACAGTTTCATGCAACAAAGTTCTGCAGAGAAAAAAATCTTTGCACAAAACTAACCTGCTTGACATCCATCACAGATATGGGAGGAACTTCTACGCCAGATGCTATTAAATCCTTTGTAGCCTCAGCTCTTTCATACTGATCACCTTTTGCGATAGTGCAAAAGAGTTTTTCAAACAGCTCTGCATGTACTGTTTTTCTTTTGCCATTTGCAAAGTAGTAACTAATTAATGTAAGTAAAAGGTGACCATCTATCCTATTCTTGAAAAATTCCTGAAAAATAAAAACAGTTATTTAAATTAATTTTATCACATTCTTTGATCAAGAGTATTTGATATGGATTTATCATGGACGTTTACAAAAATGCAGTACTTGTATAAATTTGCAGCAATATATTTCTGTGAAAAACTCCTATAGCAGCTCATTAAAAATACTGCAATGCTGAAATGAGCTTGGCAAGAAATTCTAAAACCTTCAGAAAACATACATACTGTGTTCTGAGTAACTATATTATGATAGTTTCTAGTTCCGAAGAGTGGATATCTGAATTTGCTTTATGCCTTTGCTGACTTAATGAACCACAGCGCTCGAGATGCACCCTGCTGGACTTGACACATTGGAATGCTCTTGCTGATATGTTTGTTTAGCAATTTTACACTACGAACAGAATAGAAATTAGTTGTAGCCTGACATAATAAAATCAGTTACAAAGTTTTCTTGCAAGTGTATAAACTTAACAAACAGCAAGCACAATGTTAGAAAGTTTAGAGCAACAGATGTTTGGATAGAGCGTCTATATTTCAAGCATTCCATAAAGGTCTAACAGATATGAAAATGTTATAAACTTTACACGAAAGCACTGATAGTAAACTCACACATGGAGAAAGAGATTAATATTAAATAATAGATGCTGGATAAATTGGAAAGAAGCAAATTTGAGGACATTAGTAATAACTGTGCTAAATGTCACAAGTAAAATGGAGCAGTGATGCAAAATTTCAAAGAATTGATGAAAATATTTTATTTGTTAACAATGCTGTCAACTGCTAGGATCATATCAGTGATGCCAGTGTATTGAAATTTCATTTCACAGGAGTTCTTTTATATGGGGCTGTCATTTTTAAGCATACTTAAAAACCATTAATCTGGTCTGGATTTAAACCTGTGACCTTGGGATCAGTAGACCTGCACCTAACCAAAAGAGCTAACCAGACTGACAAAGAATTAGTGATGATGGTAGCGATGGTGACAGCGGCGGCAGTGCTGGTGGTGGTGGTAGTGTTGGCAGTAGCTGTGAAAGCTTAAGTGCCCTCTTTTAGAAGTCTGCACATACATTTTTGGAGCCCTTTGTGCCTCCAGACCTGGATGTTAATCAAATCTGATGGTTCAGATTAAATCGAGCACAGCCTTCATATCTGACGTTATATCCTCACATTCAAGAAATGGGCACTTAAGATATGCGTATCTGTGCATAGTGAATCCGTCACATTTGCATAGTATATACTGAAAGGTTCCATATTCCCCTCTGCATTTCTTGCATAAAGAATCTTGGGTATCATCACCATCATCATTATCATTATCGTCATTATCATTTTTGTACGCTAACATCCTCCGATCTAATGTCATATCAGACGATGAATGAATAAAATGGGTGCAATGATGCTCAAATGAGCCAGAAGTCCAAAGAGCTTCAAGTTACCCAACATTCGTCTTCTCAGGATAAGGAAAAAACTCTTATCCGAATAACTCACCCTGAGCAAGATTCGAACTCGTAACCTCTCGGATGTGAGGCAGACACTCCACCACCACACTACATACAGGCCGTCGTCGTCATCATCATCATCATCTTTCAGAAAACGATGCATTAGTCACCTTGGGTCTCATGCCATTTGTTCTTCAAATAAGATGGACAATGGCAAATTACCCGATACAACAGAACTCTCTGGTAAAGGCACCACAGCTTGTTGGTTCCCCAGTTAGTGATGAACTGGAGATCCCAGACTTCATCCAATTGAGTGGCAGACTGAATGGAAAACCAGCACTACAGGTAGGCAAACTTAAAGATGTTTCCAAGCATTGAGCAGGGACTACATATGAAGAAATTAAGAACCATAAAGAGACTTTACATAATGGGGCATGGACCGTGCGGACATACCTTTGTAGTTTTGGGCTGCATGATAATGACAGATGCAGGTGCGATGCCGTGAAGTCCCCAGAACATGCCATCTGAAATGTCCTCTTACTCTAGATGATAAAGTGACTGAAATCTCATACCTAGAGAATAGACGAATATATGAAATTTTGAGTAATCTGCATCCTTTGGCAAGGATAGCAAAACTAACACACATGTTCTCCACTAAAGCCAGTATTGAATATTGTGGTAGACGGCATAAAGCATAGCAAGAGATCAACTACCAATATCTACATATCTTATTTATAGTGTTTAATATTTTAATGTATCTCTGTTTTAATTATTATTGTTTTCAATGCTTAATATTTTAATATTAACTTAGTGGTAGTCTAGTAAATATGTATACAAATGCAAAGTAAAGCTGTAATAAAAATATACACAACTGATGTGAAAAAGATTAGATTTAGACTCAATATATAATTCTATCACTCTCCTGGACTTCAAGATCAAAATTGCAGTGAACAAAGTTTATATGAAAATTAATAAAGGAAAATAGTCCAGATTATAAAACACTCATCAGACTTGAAGAATAAAGAGGCCGAGGTCTTGCCGATACGCAAGATCTGTTTGTTTTTTTCACCCAGAAAATGATAACTGTACTGCCCTAGAAGACAAACCATGACAGTAGAACACTTAAAAAATCTGATGTGTTGCACTTGCATGACTTTCTGTACTTACTTCTGTACAAACAATTCTTATAAACACATTCTTCTAATGCATGTTAATCAGAATAAACCTTCCTAGAAATGGCTTAACTACATCTTTCCTTGTAAGTACAATGAGAATGTGGTAGTCTTTAATGGAAGTCAAATCTTTTAAGAGCTGGTCACTATGTGAGGGCTTTGAAATTGTGTTCTCTTTTCATGACCAAGCGATAAAAAAATGAACAAAAACTTCCCATTTGAGAGTATTACAAAAATCAAAGCAGTAACAAGAAATGTATCTTGTTGTTAGCTAATGCTGGATTTCTGACAATGAAGTCATTAATCCTCTTGCCCTCCAATATTTTTCACTGATGATATTGAAGAGAGCAATAGCAGTAATAGTAACCGCTTTTTAGAGAGCACCATATTTTTATGTTTTGGCGGTCACATCGCTCTCTCACAACCCCCAGAATGTCTGGAGGACCACACCTGTCGTTGGTTTACAGGTCTCACCGACCTGACCGGGAGAATTATCAAAATAAATTCACCGACCATATCCTCTGATTACCAATCAGAGGACGTATTACATGACATGAAATGTATCTAAAATGGTTCACCCCACAAAATATTTGTATTTGACATAACATTATGTCAAATACAAATAATATCAAATGCAAATCTGCATTGTTTATGCAATAAAATTTTATGGTTTATCAGCTATACAAAAGCCACCCAGAATGAAGAGGACTTCTGAGACCATACCCAGAAAATTCACTGCACACATTTCATTTGATATGAAAATATCTTAAACATATCGTATTTTAACCAAAATTGTTAGAACCATTTTCAAGAAAATCAAAATTTTTGAAAAATATTTTATGTAAAGGAGTGGGAAGCTCTTCATGTCCTGTCGGAACATGCTGAACTTAAATACCAAAACACAAACATACACATACATCCTTTCTAAACAGTCTTTTTTTAGATTCATGTGATCTCAAGAGATGTAGGCATTTCCAGTGAAATCTCAGTGTCAAACATTTAAGTTAAAAAAAAAAATTAAAATTATTTTGTTGTTTAACGACGCTGTCAATTGCCAGGATCACATCAGCGTCGCCGGTGTGCCGGAATTTTGTCCCGCAGGAGTTCTTTTACATGCCAGTAAATCTACTGACATGGAGCTGTCGTTTTTAAGCACACTTAAAAACCATCGACCTGGGCCAGATTTGAACCCACGACCTTGGGAACAGTAGGCCAGCGTCTAACCAACTGAGCCACCCAGACCGACAAAAACAAACATTTAAGTGGAATGCTAGATTTCTCCTACTTACTATACATAGTAAAGAAAGTAAACATGAGGCAAGTTGAGAGCTTTTTCACTTTTTATTACTTCATTCAGTTTTCAGTTTCAGTTTTCACTCTCACTTCGTTTTGTACTGCCACTTCGCTCTTCTTTGCACATAGCATTGTATTGAGCAACACACGAAGCAGCCTTTTCTTCCTTCCAGTGCACACTAAATGTCAAATCTGTGCATCTTTTGTGGTGTTACATTTATGAAAATGCAATTTCATTCTAGCTACTAATCCCTCCATCTCTACTCAGCATTACTTACATTTAGTTTCCATGCCTTTTGGACTTGAAGTGAAATACTTTTTGATCCCCATATGGGATTAAGTTCTCAAGCTGGATTACTCAATTTAAGATAACAGCAAGCTTCTTGCTATACTTTTACAACAGAACATATCCAACATTGCAGCTCTTCTGCTAGCAAATTACTACTGTTGGGGTAAAATAGGTCTTTACTCAACAGTGGCAACAAACATACTGAACAAAAACAGCAGTGTGGATTTTAGCAATGGATTACAAGCAACAATACTTGCATAAGTAAGCCAACTGATTTTAACAATGAAGTTTTACTGCTAAAATCAATTGATTTAAATCAGTGCATGCTGATTGCTGGATATTAACAAAATCAAACAAATCAGAATCTATCAAGTAAAAATGAGATTTTTATGATCACTTCTAGAATTAAAATGATATATGATATGAAGTGAGTTATGAGAGAAGAATTTGACAAAGCGTTCGATGACAGAAAAAGTGATAACTAAGTTTAGGAATTTTATGCTAATAGCACTGTCCTTCAATAGTTTCCTGGCTTTGTTGAACATTGGCCACCTTTATGGAAAAGAATGCTCTGATTTGAAATATTGTGGACTTTCTGTAACATAACTTTTATGCCAGTTAATATTTTATTAATTATACCAGACACTAATTAATATAATTATAATTGTGATTACAAATACATATTTTACAGCAACAAATGAATAATAATAATAATAATAATAATAATAATAATAATAATAATAATAAAACAACTTTATCATACTACGGAACTTTAGGGCATATGTAGGGCATATACGTATTTACAAAACAAAATACTCCATGTATACTTTGCTATCCATCCATACTTTTAGGGGTCCAAATTACCTAGTTGTCGACTGGCCTTTAAACACCACTCATTCACTCTATTCTTTTATCTTTCGGTATGGTGGGCCACAGGTTAATGATAGCTCGAGTGCCGAATGACTGGCATTTATTTGGCAATGAGTGACCCTGTGCAGACAAAGCTTTCAATCGTTGCATCTTAAATTAATAGGCACTAGTAAAACACTTGTCCTTATAGGGGCCTATGTGTCTTAATATATCACCTCAGAATTTGAGTTGGTTTTTTAAATTACTGTTATCAGTAATGAAGTTTCCACAAAAGATTTATTATTGTTAATTATTTTTAAGTTTGTGTTGTGTAGTCGTACATCCCACAATGGCTTTCACCTCTTCTAGGAGAAATCTCCTAGAACATTGTTATTTGTAAACAATCCATATATTACATATGTAGTTCTTTCCCATTACACAAAGAAATCTTACATTTACATACCTTAACTCTGCTTGCAGTGAGACCGAACAAACAAACAATCACACCATTTACTAACAAAGCATATTTTGTGTATTTTAAAGTTAATCCTAGGAGATCAAAGTCAAATATGGGCATCACATACTGTTTGTAAAACAATGTAGTTAAGGGCCAAGATAGTGGTACAATGGAAAACAGAAATTAAATGAGGTTGGGATTGTCATGGTATGGAGTGAACAAAAAAAAAAGAAAGAAAACCACTATAATGATTCTTGCTTCTGCATGTGTAAAGCATCATGATACAATAAAACAAAAATTAAATACCCAGATGGACTGCTATAAGAACTCTGCCTGTTATTATTGAGAAATTTTGCATACTGTATTTATTTTATAATGCACGTTTTTACACCACTAGCACTATTTTCATTATAATATTTTATGATTCGTAAAAAAACCTTACATGATACAAACAGAAATCACCATTAAATTTTAATTAATATCATCTTTCAGACCTCAAACTGATAAAAACAAAAACAAAAAAATAAAATTTTGCAGGCCAATAATATGCAAGCACTTATACATTTAAACATCCACAATATACATAGCTGCAGGAATATTTTCAAAATAGAATTTCTAAAACTATTAGTAATTAAATATTTTGAAGTGCTTTCTTTTGTGTAAAATAATAAGTTACATTTTTACAAATTTTTAGGCATACTAAACAATAAAACTGTAAGTAAATTTAACACTACTTTTACATATAACTACCATACACTTGAATAAAACTCCTCAACACCCACCTTCATACTGTGAGCAAACTGCTACGACCAGTAACATGAGCTATTGTTTGGACTAAATGTGAGCTACCATCAGTGTTGCAAAGATTCAAGACCTACTCCATGGCACATATTCGGAAATATACAGGGTTCTTCATTTAAAATCTAATGGGTGCATTGCATTTTGTCTATGTGCGATTGGGTGGTTTTCTTTTGTAGTGTTTAACGCCCGCTTTTACTACTAAGGCACCGCAGCCGGTGACACTGATGATACATGGAATGAAGATGGAGCACTAGTGGAATGAGATGGCGGGGGAAACCAGAAAACCTGCCCCAGCGCCGCTTCATCCACAACGAATCCCACATGCAGTTGGCTAGGATCGAACCCAGGCTGCTGCAATTGGGTGTGCCACAGGTGGCTTTGCTCCTATATAAACTCTGTGCTTAAAGCAGAGTCCACCTTATAGAAGATGCTGGAAATGTCATGCACCCTCGGCTGAACAAGCATTATATCAGAACACATTCTGATTCACACGATTAAGTTGGGTCACAGTAATGCTTCCGATTTCATGCCTAATATTTTGTTTTAGTTCTTCCAACGTATGAAGATTTGCTTTGTAAACTCTGTCTTTCAGGTTGCACCACAAGTAAGCATCACACACTGTTAGATTGGGAGAGCGAGAGGGCCATACATTAGCACTAATCACTCTATCTTCAAACATTTCGCTAATTTTATAAATGGGCTCCTCTGCTGTATTAACAGTAGCAGCATCTTGTTGAAACCACCCGTATGATTTCTCTTCTTCTGTCGATACATAATAAAATGGGGTCAAAATGTCATTTCGGTACCCCTCTGCATTTACAGTCTGCTCGTAGAATATTGGACCAATTATGCATCTAGCGCTTACAGCATACCAAACTCCAATACTCTGATCATAATGAGGGATTTCTTAAAGATGTGGATTTTTAGAGGCCCAGTCCAACTGATAAGAGTGCTGACATGACCATTTATGTGGAACCATGCCTCATCGGAAAAGAACAGAAGCTGTGGATCAATTAAACCATCATTCACTGATGAAAGAAACCATTCACAATAATGCATTCGAGATACTGGGTCACCTTGTTTTAAAGCATGCACACTTGTACATTCATATGGTTTTAGTTTTAAGAATTTAATTGCTTTATGTGCAGAAGACTGAAATTCCCATCTGTTGTTCTAATTTTGGGATGGATTTGGTTGGTGAATGTTCAAAACAAGTTTGAGAGGTAGAACTGGAACTTAAAAACTCAATGCCACAACTGGGATTTGAACCACAGACCTTCTGCTTACCAGGCGGCTGCTCTAACCACTGAGCTATTGTGACAAACTGCCAGAATGGCATTAAATTCTCAAACCAGTTCGTATTTCTCCTGGTAAACCACTCACCAACAGTAAGTTTGTTGGCATAAATAAATAATAATGTTCAAAACAAGTGCCTATTTCATCTAACTTTCCCTCAGTTAAAACTATATGTTTAAGCTTTCATTTTTTGTTTGCCACAGAACCACTGATTTTGAATTTCTTCACAATCTTGTAAATTGTAAATTTGGAAGGAGGCACTTCACCAGGGTACGTTTGAATATATGCTGTGCAAACAGCTTTGTGATTTCCATTTATAATAACTCTCACAGACAAAAATGTGTTGCTCTGGAGTCCAGCGCCTGTTCACCTTGGTGGCCAGTACAATACTGCAGAGTGGAGTGCACACCACTAGCTCACAGGCACATTGGCAGCCTGTATGGGGGAATCCAGCAAGGTCGCGGGAGAGGTGAAACACTGTGTGCTCTGTTAGGTTTTAAATGAAGAACCCTGTATACATACTTTTAATTACATAAAAAACTATACAATAATTTTAATAGTTCAAAGTTTATGGTGTTAACATATTTCACAAATTGACCCAAATATTTGTTCACAATGTTGCTGTGGTTTATTGGCCAGTTCGCTTTGCTTCTGGTTCTGGCCTTGAAGACACTGTGCTGACGATCCAATGTTGGGCACTCCCATAGAACATGATCAACAGTTTGTTCAGTGTTACTGCAAGGACATCTAGGACTTTCAGAAATCCCAAATCATTGGTATAAGACCTTAATTTTCCATGTCCAGTTAGCATCGTTATGTTTGATGTAAAAGATATGTTGACCTTTGTCTTGTCTATCACCTTCAGGAGGAATTTCATCTTTAGTTATGCTTGACCACATCTGCTGCCATTTCACACAGAAATGTAATTCACTATATATTTTAAAGTTGCTGTTCTTAACTGTAACGAAAACTGAACATGATTTCCACACGTGAATGTACGATTAAGTTTCACAAACCTTAATTGTAACCATAGATTAATTAGCTACAATTATGCTTAGTGTCCAAATTGCTTGCATTTGCAACACCCATAACACCAATTTACAGTTATTCAAGTGAAGAATAGTTTGAAAAGTAGATTATTCTAAAAAATGTTAGACCTACAAAACATGTTTTTCAAATTTGGCATAATTCCTGTGATTATTAAAGATTAATTTATTTTTTGACAGATTAAGGTACCAAAAAATACTAGTGAATAGAGAGTGGGTGAAAGATGACCCCTAAAAGTAGAAGGAACACCTCAATCAAGAGCAAGATAGGGTAAAAAGAACAAAACAGTAACATAGAAATGTATTTCAAATAAGCATAAGGATCTTCCTTCCTTAGAAGTTTGAAAACAGTGTTGTTATAATCAATTTAATCTAAAAGGTGAGTCAATTAATAACACTAAACAACACTTACATTTATAATTTTCCGGAACGTGTTAAGGAGGCTAACTTTCCTCCATTGTCAACCGGACAATGACTGGGTTTCCATGGTGCGGATGGCAATACTTCTGATGTTTCCTCTGGTGACGGTTCAAGGAACTTGCTGAAAATATCTTTCTGGGGAATGTCGAAATCAAATACTCAGTTTCTATTTTTTAAAATGAAGATTTGTTCCAATGTGGACAGCTCTTGTGTTCCAGTTATGTGTTTCAGGAGTATCAGTTCCGGCTTTATGTTGCGATTTTTTATCCAAAAGTAAAAGGCAACTGCTGATTTTTCCAATTGTTTGCTCTTGATGTTCCTAACATGTTCCTTGGATCTAATTTCTAGGATTTTTCCTATGTATACTTCAGTACAATCACTGCATCCAATTTGGTGTATGCTGGATTTTTTGTTAGGTGAAATAGCATCTTTTATGTATGAATTCAGCAGGTTTTTCATGGAGTAATGGTTTACTGATGCTAACTGAATGTTATGCTCCTTGAACACTTTTGAATTTATCAAAGGCCCATGGATGATATGTGAATTTTTTGAATGTCATTTTTTCATTTTTGTTTCTGCTGCTGTGAGTGTTGTAGTTTCCTTTAATTATTTTTTCTTTTACGTTTTTTATCTACTAATTCCTTAGGGAAGCAGTTTTTTTGTGCTATTTGAATTATTTTGTAATATTTTGTTTTGTATTCTTCCCCAACAATCACGTTATTTCAGGATTCTATGGTATTTCAATGTGTACGAATAATCTTCTTGCACTGAAAATGTTATCCAAATGTCACACCCAATACATGCAATAACCCAAAAGTGTAAGCAGTTCAAAATGCAAACCAATAACAAGAATATCTCGAAAATGATTCTTCTTCTGCTTACCCTCCCCTTATATAGGACTTAGAAGTTAGTGCCTAGGGTCAGATGCCTGTGAGAGAGCAGAGAAACCTATGGACCAGAATGAAGACCTGGAAGCAGGTGGTCAGCCAAGCACCAGGTATGATAGTGAGGAGGAGGATGATATGAAATGCATACAAAATGGATGATCTGAAAGGTGATGAAGTAATTGTTGGAATGAGTGGCAGGGGAAACCGGAGAAAACATGCCCAGATACTACTTCGTCCATCATAAGTACCACATGCGAGGTCTCTTGGGATCGAACCCGGGCTTCCTAAGTGGTAGGCAAATGAATGGTCTAACTGCTCAGCTACAAAAATGATTAACTCAAAAAAAATGTTCACACAAATTGTCTGCTATAACAAGATCCACATTTTTTGGTGAAATAATTTCTCTATTTCTTAACGTTTACCAGTTATGCAAAAGTAATTCAGAATGAAGCGTACTTTAGAAGCTATCGTCAGGAAATTCAAGATGCACATTTTATCTTGCATGAAAATATCTTAAACATACGAAATTTTAATCAAAATTGTTACATCTATTTTTGAGGATATCAAAATTTTTTTAAAATGTTCCATTAAAAAAAAGGTTTAATGTGGGGAATTTTCTTGAAAATCTTTGGGTTGCATCCTTGGAAGATGCTGAACTTAAACACAAATTGCATTTAACTGTTTTTGAGTTACACTGTTACCAGACAGGCACACGCAAACACACATGCACACAGCTTTTTCTAAAAATACGTCCTTTTGGATTTAGTGAATCTAAAAACATGTATTTTCGGTAAAATCTTAGTATCAAGTCTTTAGGTAGAACAGCACTTCTACACTTCTGTACATACTATAAATATGTGTAGAGAAAGAAAGAGAAGAAAGAAGCCCTTTTCAATTTGAACATTGACATTAACGATGAAATCATGTCAAAATCAGGACGATGGCTTCGAAAACAATTACAACTTAAATCGTTTGATGCATGGTGTCAGTTATCTCACAAGGGAAAGGGGATTGAGACATATAAAGAGAATCCCAGAGCCAATTCATGGATGAGCAACAGAAAAATCCTGTCATGTTCTGAATGGACTAATGCCATCAAAATGTCATGTAACACGTCAGCAGTAAGATCTGTGCCTGGAATAAATCAGCAAACAACACTATGTCGGCACTCAAATTGTAAAGAAGTGGAAACCCTTGGGCATGTACTAGGATATTGCCCAAAGGGAGAATTACTTCGCAACACTCGTCACCACCGTGTGCATTCATCCATTTCTACAGCCCTTCGTAGAGCCAATTGGGAGGTCTATGAAGAGGTTCATTGCCTGTCTGAGGATGGTAGCCATCGAAGAGCAGATATCATAGCCATCAAGAGGGATGCAGGAAAGGGTCTCATTCTTGATCCAACTGTAAGAATGGAGCAACATCTACAACAGGCGACAAAGGTGAACGAGGAAAAGAAAGTCATCTACCAACCATGCATTCCTCACCTTAGTGAGAGACATAACGTACCTGAAAATGCATGGGAGGTAAAAGGACTACTCTTTGGTGCCTGCGGAACATGTTTTAAATTCACAAGTACTTGCCTCAAAGCACTGGGTGTGCAATGGTCCGAAATTGTAAATATATGTTTACATGTCATAAAAGACTCTTTATATATTTTAAATAATCACTTATATTCCATGTGTTAACTGTTATCTTCTTGTTATAATCCTTTAATGTTTCTTTAGATATTTTGCATCTTAATTTTAATCATTTTTTTTTTCTTAAAATTTAACTTTGTCATATATCTTTGTATTCTGGGTCTTTATGGTCACCTGAAATGTCAGACAGATGTCACAATTTTTGTTTGTGAAATATATATATAAATATATATATAAATCCAAGACCAAAAATGCTTTTAATATGCTTGAAAATATTAACCTACTTTGGTATGCTAGTACTATACAACTTAAACTCTATACCTCAAAATCACTTTGTTTACACTGGTCTCCTCCCCCTTGATTTATTAGCATAAAAGTTTTCCTAAGCGACTCCGCATCTTCTTGTGACAGTGTATTAATTTGATCGGGATTTTTATGTTTGGGTGATGTGTTTCCCATGTTGCTGATCTGCAAAAATATAGCATTATCAGATACCTAAGCATAAATCATCTCAAGTATTATCTTACACAGAAATTCATCTACCACTAAACGGAGGGTAAAATACGGTAACAGGTAACTTGTGCTGCATGAACACTACTAAACGAAAAACAAATACAATCACGTACTAATGGAATACTTCAAATTTAGACTGATATCATCCAGATAAAGGTATTGCACACTACCGCCCTCTTAACCACAATACACCACTATTCTATTCTTTTATGATCTGCAACTGTCACATGCGTATTCTATTGTTTTATAGTCTGCAACTGCCCACAACTGTCACTTTGCACGTGACAGTTACTTCCATTACGCCATGTAAGATCAACGAACTACCGGCAGTGCATCAAAAATAATAATTGTGTAGGCCGCAAGGCTCTGAGCAATCTGTGCTCTGAGCGTTTGAAGGCAAAGAGTATATAATTTATAAGTTAAAGGAGGGAGCCGATGTCGTCACTTCTTTGCTTGTTCTCCTGTTCCGGTCTCAGCATTCTTGTATTTATTACTCTAATACGTATCCTGTAGGTAGAAATTGTAGAGAAGGTTCATTCCACACTAAACTTCCATACCTAGAGTTTACTAGAAATACACGTTTTAAGGTCCCCTGGACCCAAATAAGCATTATTACTTTCTCTAATAAGTGAGGTAAGGATTGTTTTCCACTCAACTTGAGATGAAATTTCCTGAATAAAAAAAATATTAATAATAAAATTAAAAAAAAAAAAAAACTTTTTAGAAAACGGTCTGCGCGTGCATACCTGTGTGTTTCATTTATTACTCCATTACATTAATGTAATATTACATGCTGTAGTTACAATATATTACAATTTCATATACATACTTTGACATTTTTAAGTTGCTATAAACAGGATTTAACATCACCTAACGCGTTATTATACTAATCGACCAGAAGATCAGAATGAATATAAGAAATCAACAAAAACTAAGGAGACATGGCCAGCAACAAAACAAATTATATTAATTCTGATCTTTGTGTACGGAGGTTTCGATATTCGTAGTTCAGGTTGCTAACGGTTTGTTATTCCATGTCGCAGGTGCATGTAGGATCAGGGATAATGGGGAATCTATGTAAATAATGCCATATATCGGCATCACTAACTCACACATCAAAAACTGCCCACTTCATAAAAGAACTCAAAGACATCCAACTGAAAGCTGAGGACAGTTTGGTGAGCTTTGATGTTGTCTCCTTGTTCACCAAAGTACCGATTGCAGAAGCCTTAAGTCACATAGAAGAACAATTTCCCAAAGACATCACGCAGCTTTTCCGCCATTGCCTTACAACCAATTACTTCCAATGGGACAACACTTTTTATAAACAGATCGAAGGTGTTGCTATGGGCAGTCCTTTGAGCCCGGTGATCACCAACTTCTTTATGGAACAGTTTGAGAAATCAGCACTCGCCAAGGCACCTCTTAAACCGAAGACCTGGTTGCGCTATGTCGATGATACTTTTGTAGTGTGGAGTCACGGGGAAGACACCTTAGATAAGCTTCTGACACATCTAAACAGCCCAGTAAATGATAATATCCAATTCACCATGGGGAAAGAGAATCGGTCTACAAACACAAAAGAAATAAAACTAGTAATAGTCTGCAAATAGTGCTTTGTTTTGCCGTGTCCTGTTACTATGGTTGTAAATTCTGGTGTTATGGGTAATTTTATTTTGAGCTATCTTTGACCTATATCCTGGCCATATAAAGAATATGTAACAGATTTTCTTTGTGGGCTACGAAAGCTATCATCAAAGCCGATATCTGAAGTAAACTAGAAATTAATAAGTAATTAATATTAATAACTGCAATATCAGCCAGTATCCGTCATGAAGAATTAGCGCGTAGGATGAAATATGTCACGGTCTCGTTCTCTACCATTCAACAGAGGAGAGCACAGGGCACAGAACACCTTGCTACTGTGTTCTCCTCTTTTCAATGGCAGAGAACGAGACCGAAATGTGCGCTAATTCTTCACGATAATTGTTACGGTCCTCAACAGCTGCATTAGTATTATTTGTTTCACAGTGTACCAAGACAGCTAGTGCTAATTTTCCGAAATGGATAAACAATGTAACAATTAGTAAAACGAACATGCAGTTGAAACACGAGGATAAGTTAGTGACAGTGAATCAGGGAAGGTCTACTGCAGCTCTTCCATACTTGCAGTGTGAGCAGAAAGAAGAAAATGAGAATCCTTAGAAAATGTATATTTAATATAAACAATTATGATAAGTATGTGTGGCTGACCGGTCATTGTGAATTAAATAAACTTTATTGCCAACCATGCTTATTGTTTGCAACTGAGAAAACGCCCTGGGACACGACGGGTTTCGCAAATTCGGTGTATTTAATCACAGCTTTGGATCAACATAAGAGATCAACAATTTCAGTGAGTGAGCGAGCGAGCACGCGTGTGGGGTGTGTGTGTGTGTGCGTGCGTGTGTGTGTGTGTGTGTGTGTGTGTGTGTGTGTGTGTGTGTGTGTGTGTGTGTGTAGTTTAATGGCCCGTCGACGAGGTATTTGAGCCCGAACAGCTATTATTAAAAACATAGGATTTGAAGAATGTGCTCTGAAATTAAGAACGTTGCTAATGAACAGGACGAAGAAAGGCCTAGAAAGAGAAATTCTCGTGAGGATGAAACTCATTTTTCGTACTTCAGGATTTCCTGTGAAGTCCTGGACACCTTAATAATTCAAACTACATTAAGATTTGAATAAAGTAACAGTTGAAATTTTTGGTCTTACTGGATTTTGCGAATTGCGATAAAAGTTTTTCGACATATGTATTATGTAAACAGAGAAAACCATGTGTTTCCTATTTCGATATACTGTCTTTGAAAAACAAAGTGTTATATTCATCTCCAAAAATGTCATTTTGTTGTTATATTTAAATCCCGCCTTTAACTACAAAGGTCATATCGGCGGCCTCTCCCGTGGAACATGTTGCCTATTGGCAATGGGGTTAAAATTTAACAGTTCGTTAACTTTAGGTTTTCTTTTCCTTGTTTAATCCACACACAGACACACACACACACACACACACTCTCTCTCTTTCATCCATACCTCCAAACTCTGGGGAGGATAAGGAATAATCTTGGCTGGAAACCTCCCCCCCCCCCCCACCCGCAGGCGATGACACTTATGTTACATGGGATGAACGTGGAGTACTGGAGGAATGAGATGGCGAAGGAAATCGAAGAACCGGGTGGAAACCTGTCCCTGTGCCGTTTTGTCCATCGCAAATCTCACAGCTCGCCTGAGATCGAACCTGGGCCACTTTGGTGAGAGGCAAATTACTCGGTCATGGTCATACCGATTCCGACCAAACTTGACACAGATAACCTTTGACTCAAGGAAGAATTACTGTAATTCAAAATTCCACTCCATTTCATAAATTATTTAATTTTGTGCAATCCCTACGAAAGCTCGTAAGACCACTCATATCTACGCAAAAGATATTCGTAGTTTGAGCCCTGCCAAGATAAGGGTAATGTAAATTTTCACTGCCTCATAAAATAACAAAATTTTGTGTATGTTGGTTACTGAAAATAAACAAGATTATATTGACTTCGAATACGACATCGTGGAAATCACTCAGCTCCATTAACGAGAAATCATTAATATTCGCACACTTTATGTTGAGCTCTAAGAAGGCGTTGTTGTTGAAGACGGTAACTGACTTGTTATTTCTTTTACGCAGTTGTACTTCAAATTATAGGTATAATAAAAGATCGCGAGTTGTAGTTTTCGCAATGGTTTCTTCCATATTATCCAACGGCTAAAGTAAAAGGCTCCTTCTTTTACTGTTTGAGTCTGCGGTGTTGATGACGGATCTACTTCAGGCATTTGGTAATTTTTTTAAATTAACGTCCTCTAACGTAATGCCATATCGGACGGTGAATGAATGAAACGGTTGAAAGGATACTCAAATGACCCTGAGGTCCACGGAGCTTTAAGTTACCCGACATTCGTCTTCTCAGGATAAGGGAAAACCTCGGGGGGGGGGGGTGGATCTTACCCGGATAACTTACCCTAAGCGGGATTCCAACTCGCGACCTCTTGAACGTGAGGCAGACACGCTAACCATCATACTACTGAGGCGGGCGTTTGGTACTTAGAATTACTGTTTGAATTGCTTAAACACAGAAGTTAACTGGCATGTTAAGCAAGAGAACAGCAACAGAAGTAACGCATTACAGTGAAATACACAAATGGTGACACTGGGGTGCTGAGTTGTTACTGTGGCAAAGCATAGGCTTTGACTCTTAGACTCCAAGGCTCAAGACAAAGAGTGCAAATAGTGCAAACTATGGTATTTGTAATTTTATACAGTACTTGTGCGCAGTATTTCCTTGGTATTTTATTATGTATATTTTTCGTTTTTTGAGGTGTCCTGGGAGTTTTAATTAACTCTTTTAGATGTCTTGTGTTATGTTTTTAAGTGCCCCCAAAGAAATTAACGTCCTCCAACGTAATGTCATATCGGACAGTCAATGACTGAAATGGGTGAAATGATGCTCAATGAGCCCGAGGTCCATGTAGCTTTTAGTTACCCGACATTCGCCTTCTCAGGATAAGGGAAAACCTCGGAAAAAACCTTAGCCGAATAAATTATCCTAAGCGAGATTCGAATCCGCGACCTCTTGAATGGCAGACACACTAACCATCATGCTACAGAGGCAGCCACGATATATAAACGCGAGGCTAATGGGCAAGTAGAACCTAAGGCGAAATGTTATGGTAATGAGCCGTCATACCAGGGGTAACGTCAGATAATTAATGACAATCTTTTGCTCTTTGTGGGTGTCCTAAGAGTTTTAATTACCTCTTTAATTGTATTAAGTAATACTTTTAAATGGGTGCCTCTAAAGGAACGCAAGGTTATTGAACAAGTACATCCTAAGTCTAAAAGTTGTACGATAAATCGTCAAACCATGGGCAATACCATACTGGCAGTTAATATTTCACCATCGGTGACCTTTGATTCTCCTTTTGTCTTTCAGCCAAAATCCTATCAACATCTCGTTGTACTTTCGTTTTACCTTTTAGCAAGTACAGATAATTAGGTCCTTAGGCGCCGGGTGTGTAGAACTTTAAGCGGATTTGCTTTCAGCCATGGAATGGGTGTGTTACGTTCAAGCAGAGTCGCGACTTTTTTTTTTTTAATTAACATCATCCAACATTGTGTCATATCGGACGAATGAATGAAATGGGTGAAATGATGCTCAAATGAGACCGAGGTCCATGGAGCTTTAAGTTACCCGACATTCATCTTCTCAGGGTAGGGAAAACCTTACCCGGATAACTTACCCTAAGCGAGATTCGAACTCGCGACCTCTTGAACGTGAGGCAGACAAGCTAACCATCATGCTACCGAGGCGGGCTGAGTCGGGACGATACGCTGATTCTCCTTCTTGGCATTTTCTCTTATTTTTGAGATACCAACAGTCTTTTTAAGAATCCTTTGCTGCAAAAATATATTGGCTATCCGGTTTTTGCCGCGTCAAATTGGATAAAACCGACGTTTCGGCCATCTTGTCGTGGTCGTCTGCAATGGCAAACTGCGCCACTTTTTTTTTTTTTTTTTTTTTTTTTTTTTTTTTTTTTTTTTTTTTGAGTGGAGGGGAAATCCATTTATAGAGTTCCACTCTACTGGGACTGTGAGCTTCACCGAAAAGTACTACACACTAAAAAACCTCCACCGGAGAGAATTCAAGGAAGGATATCCGGCAGTACCGCGAATCGTACCTGCGGATTCATAGGAAAGCATATGCTGACCGTAATAGGGTGAAATTAGGTGGCCGGACCTAAACATGACCGGGGCCCTGTCCATGTCCTGGCAAATTCATGGTGTGGGATTTGGTTAAGGATTTAGGTTCGTTTCCGGTTGGAAACACCGTCGTAATCTACTTGTTGCGTCCTAAAACATAAAGAGAACATAGTAATAATTAACTTGGAAAAACTTAGTCTTAGTAGTTAGGTTTTGTATACCGTCCTGTCTTCCCAAGGGGAGGGGGTCTTATTGTATTGTGCACATGTGAATGCGTTAGTCTAAGAAAGCTCTAGGTTAGGAGTAGATTTGTTATATTTTCGCAAATAGCTGCGTCAGTCAATAGTATTCTAATTCTAAATTTAGTTTGTGGTGTTGTCTGCACTATAGCTGTGTCTTATTAGTTTAGTGCTTGCATGTTACTTGAATTTCATTTGAACTTATATCTAATCTAAATGTACTTGAAAATCACGTCCAGTTAGTCATTGCCAATGTCAAATTAATGTGGGGTTGCATTCCCCCAGTGCAATGACTGGTAGACTGCCAACCGTGCCGCAAGTCATGGGTAGTGTTGCTTCTATGGAAGTCTTATTTGTGATTGGAGGAATTATTGCACGTCGAATTCCGGATCCCCCAGGCCGAAGGACCTGTCGAATCATGATAGCGGTCTTTTGTGCTTGTCGCGGTCTGTTTTGTATATGCCTAATCGTTGGATTAGGGCATTGCCGTTTTTATCTTTTCGCATATATAGTTAAGCTTAGGCTTTTTATGAATTCTTCGATAGTGTGCAGTTTTAGTTCTTTGTGCAAGACATATAGGCCGGTGCTACCGGCGGTTGTTTTGGTATTATCTTTATTATTCTGTTTTGGAGCGTTTGTAGTTTGTGTAAGTGGCTTTTAGCATCTTATCCCCATACCGGGGCTGTGTATGTGATTATTTGTCTTAGGAGTGTTTTATATAGAGTAAGATCCATGTTAATTTTAAGTTTGCTGTTTATATTGATCATTGGATAGTTTGTTTAGCTGAGCGTTTGCCTTGGCTTTGATCTTGGAGATATGTTTACTCCAAGTGAGACCTTAGCCCATTACTAGACCTAAGTAGGTCACTTGGTCGTTCCAGTCGATACATGCAAGCACTAAACTAATAAGACGCAGCTTGGTACGTTAACGGCTGAAGGACACACTTATTTTTCCTGTGCAGGAGTCTTCGTGAACAGTATTGCTTGAGTTTTTCTTGCGTTTACTTTTATTCTCCATTTGGAGAACCAAGGCTCAAGCGCATTTTGGAGTCGTTGGTGAATAATACGTGGTTGGGTGGACTGTGTTACTAATGTAGTGTCGTCTGCATAAATGCATTTGTCCGTTCTTATTAGGTCGGGCATGTCATTAATGTACAAGTTGAATAGTGTCGGCCCCAACAAACTTCCTTGTGGGACACCGGCTCTAAGTTGCTTCATACTAGATACTACTTCCTCTACCGTGGTGCGGAAACGTCGATCGGAGAGGTAATCCCTAATTAGACCTATGGCAGTATCAGGGAAAGCGTATGCTTTTAGTTTCCTAATTTATCGAAGGCGCGTTCAATGTCCAAATATAGGGCGCCTATTGATTTATTAGTCTTATAGCCATTGGTGATCTGCGCAGTCATTCGCAAAAGTGAAGTGCGATTGAGTGTTGAGCTCTGAACCTGAACTGCTCCTGTATCAGTATGTTGTGTTTATGAATGTTTGTTGATTCTTTTGAGTATTAGTTTTTCTAGCACTTTATAGGCTAATTGGTCTATAATTTATTGGTAGTGTTAGATTTTTGTTCGCTTTAGGGAATAGTAGTATTTTGGCTTCTTTCCAACTTGGGGGAAATCTGCCACTTTGTCCAGAAAGAGCTTGAGAGCTCTGCCCGGGAAATTCTTTAGTGCCACATTTGGTATTTTATCTGGCCAAGGCGCTTTTCTGGCAGGCAGGTGCCTAATGATCCATCCGATTTCGCCTGGGTTAGTCTTCCGCTGTTTGTTATGCGTATGTGCTTGGCTTATTTTTTCGGCATCATCTTCAACTTGTGTAAAGACTACTGGGTTGGAAGGGAACACATTTTCTAGAGTGACCGCAAAAGCATCTGCGTTTGCCTGGGGTGTTTCGGCTATTGTATTGAACGGCAGGGATATTCGTGCGCGTTCGCGTAAGGCATTTGGCTATTCGCCATGTTGCATTTTGTTGGGGGCCACTTTTTTTATTCAAGTGAAGGAAAATCCATTTACGGAGCCCCATGCGCTGGGATGGTAGAGAGAGGGACTGTGGGCTTCACCCGAAGGTGCTACTCCACTAAAAAAACCTCTACCAGAGAGAATTCAGGGAAGGATATCCGGCAGTACCGCGTAAAGCACCTGCGGATTCAGGATGATGGTATTTCGGCGGGCCACTTGGGCCTAAGCCAGGTGAGAGTCGGTGCAAGGACGCAACCATGACCATGACCCTGATTACATTCCTGGGAATTTAAGGTCACAGTGAAGGAAGTAGATGGTATAGGTGTCGAAAAAGTTCCTGGTATCAGCGCTGTTTCCGTCGTCCACGACCGTGTGTTGGTGGAAGCGCCGTAGCGTGCCCGTGATGAAAGGGCATGTCGTCCGGCGGCAGCCGCCCCTCCAGCAGCCTCAGGAGAGCTGCTACCTCTACCTTTATGAGTCTTCGGAGAGACAGGTGGTGTTCTTCCATCTTCCGCTCGAGAGTCTTCTCGGTGCGGTTCACGTCGTACTTGTTTGGAACGGAGTGCTTTAGGTATTGTAGCACTTCGTGGTTGTCGGCAAGCATCCCTTGAATTTGAACATCTCCTCCTGGGCGGCGATCTTTGGAGTGATGGTAGTTAACTCTGCCCGTAAATCCTCCAGCTTTAGGACGATTACGGGAACAGAGGCGTTGTCCGGTCCGGTGGCTGTCGGTTTGGCCGCAGGCGGGCTCTGGTCTAAACTGCCCTGCGGCCGGCGGGCATGGCGCTGGCTGGTGTCGACCACGGCCCTTTGCTGTGGTGCTCCGTTGTGTTGCCGCGGACGCATCGGGCAGCAAGTTTGTCCGGGGTAGTGGTCATGCCGCAAGGAAGAAGCGCAGAAGCGGCGTCGTCGTGTGAGGTCGTGCTGGAGGCAATTGGCGGTGTCGTTGGGGGCACCACAGTAGTGGCACCTCAGCGTTGCGGTGTAGCTTGCGGCCGTGTGACCGTAGAGGCAGTAGCGTCGGCACGGTGGAGTCCAGTCGTTCCGGCTCGGCTCTATCCGGAGGGATTCGCCAAGGAGCTCCAGACCGCTGGAGAGGGCAGTGTCGTAGTGGCCCTTGTCCCGAAAGACAAGGCGCACGAGTGGTGTTGGTCCCGTCCTGGACTGTATCCGTGTAGACTTCGAGAGTGAAGGCCACAGCTTGGTGATGTAGCCCATGAGAAGCTGCGTCGTGAGATGTCGAGGGACGCCAACAACCACGGCACTAAAAGTGCCGAGGACTATAGTTGCGGCGGCCACAGGCGATGGAGGTGTTCTCTCATCTGAGTGCGCCGGGTTGGGCGAACCAGCTGCGGCGGTGTCGTTTCTGGGCTCCTTGGCTACGGGTGTAGTCCTCTTCTTTGCGCGATTCTTTCCAATGTTGATGTTGACAGCTCGATGTCTCGAGGTGAAGTGGGGGCTACTTAACGTACGCTACGAGCTGCAGTCACGCTGAGGTTCAGCCTGATAAATTTTGCTGCGTACCTACCCCCAATAGGTATTAACCGCAAATAGGAAAATATTTGGAAGGGTATATAAGGGTGGTGTTTTAATAATTTTAGCTTGTTTTGGTTTAGAATGAAGCTGTTATGCCCCTTGACAGATGACTCACAGGATACAGTAAGGTCTGCATTCTGATGGAGGAAAAAGTTTTAAAATTGCGTTTTTAAGTCTTTTTTTAAATTTAGAATTTTGATAGGGGAGTAATTTGGAGAGCCTAACAACTCTTTGTTGGGACTATGAATGGAGCTCAGCTTTTCCCTTAAAGTGTGATGCTTGCATTAACATGTCTGGAATTAGCCTGCTGTCTCTTTTAAGCTTTTCCTCAATTGTGAGTTTTAAGAAATGCACTGTTTTTAGGTCCTGTATTTTACATGAAAGATATTTCTTGTGCAAGTTACAGTTAGTATAAGTGTCCGCAAGACACCAAGTTTAAATCATAGACGAACAATAATTTAAACTCTTACAGGCCACTGCTGCTTTGAGTCCTCCATAGTCTAGGGAGAACATGCTGGCCTCTGGTTCCTGAGGTTGGGGTTTCAAACTCGGCGGAGAGCGGTGGATGTTTTCGGCGTAAAAATCCTTAGCATGGCTTCCTTCGGAAGGGAAGTAAAGCCCGTGGTCCCTTTATGTAGATGACAGCTAACTAGCTCAAGCTTGATAGACCTCTGAGCAAAATTGAGTGGTCTTTCACGCCCAACATAGAAAGGGATGCTAAGAACCAAGTCAGTTAAAGAACATGAATAAAAATTTCAACACTGCTTCTTTGTGTCTGTATTAACGACGTATCTGTGTTGTACATCACCATGGTTACATTGCATTACTTCGTGTCGTAGGGAAGCGCATGAGCACTCGGTAAGTCGCTAAGCTCCAGGCCAATCTCCTAGCAGAATATTATAGCTTCAGATTTTCTCCTCCCATCGACTCGCCGCTCTTGAACCTCAGTCCAACTCATATACTCCAAGTACTCCCAAACGAGTACTACAACATATAGGGGTTGAGGAGAAAGATTCATTGGCGGCTCGGAATATATTATTCCCCAACCTCATTTTTACCTGTCACTCTGCAAAACCCCACATCCTGTCATGAAAGTGGTTAAGCCCTGAAAAGGGCACGTACACATATGGCACACCTCGGGCTGCTCTCAACCTGCCAACATCGAACTGGACTGAACATTATTCTTATTTTCATTTCCACCAATGCTGCGTTAAAAAAGTCTTATCATATGATCTTATATAATTTTTGGGTGTGCACATGCGATCGTAAGAGTCAGCTGCTGCCACTGGACAGGGTTGAAATTGCTATTCACACCAGCTTATTGGAAGGCATCGAGAGTTTTCCAGAAAGCGCTTCTTTAAAATGCATGGAGTAGCGAGTCACTATCATCATTACCTTGGATCACCAGCTCGAACTCCCCATTTATTTCCGTTGGTAGTACGTGAAAACCAATGTGAGAAAATGATGAAAGCGAACAGCTTGTAAAGGATGACTATTAGAAGATGTCAAGATAGACCCCTATCATGTCATCTTTGAAGCACCAGGAAGGTTCGCCAATACAAAACTGGGACGTTGAGTGAATGGCTCCCTAACAACCATGTAGGTGAGCTCCTGCATCTTCCCTCCAGGGCCACATTATTATAACAGGAATCTTCAGCATGTGCTTTGCCTTGGGCCACTTCTCACGACTTCACCCAACCATCAATTTGAGTTTCAACCTGGGCATATAACTCTATAGGAGCTACTGTTTGTAGAGGTGGCTGCCTTGAGTTTCCAGGAAGGCTCCTGCATTGTACGAAGCAGTGTCTCTGGATATCCAGGCCTCCTCAACATCATGAACATTGGCAGACTTTTTTCCGGGGAGGGGGGGGGGGGGGGCGCACATGTTGGAAGTTTGCAATCAGATAATATTAATTCATTAGTTTGTTGTCAAAAGTTATAGTATTTGTAGCGGATAACCGTATTAATTTGTGCTAAATAAACATTTCTCTGTGCATAAAAATTAAAATAATAGCTTAATAGTCAGCACATTAAGTGCATTGACTACCAAGGGGGGGCTGTGGCCATCCCTTCCCCCCCCCCCCCCCCCCCCATACTGGAGCGAGATTCATCTGTGTACTAAATCTGGTTCCCTGGCCTGGGGGCAAACTTGGTCTCTGGGCCCCAGATCTTCCTGGATGCTATCACCACTGCATACCCTAGTCAAAGATTAAATCTTGTCTGTATCAAATTGGTAAGCTTGTAACTTTAGGGAAGTTTATAAAAAAATAAATTTTTACATAGGAGAGACTAACAAGATGGTGGTGCTGCACTGACAAGTTAGCAAAACTTACGAAGTATGCATGACACTATGACAGTAAGTCCTTTCTTAGAATTTGCAAATATTGATTTTTATGTTAACGCTGCGAGCACTCAGTCAATGTTTACACCAGTGGTTCTCAACCTATTTTGGTTCATGATACACCATCCCATGAAGTTCCTATGGCACTCTAACGTATGAATTACCAGGCTTCTCAATCCTTTTGCTATGTGTCCAACACCAATCTTTCTCTGGCCGAAGAACAGCTCGCAGAACTTCAGACAGGCCAAATACTTCAACTGAAATATATGAACTACCTCTTGAGAAGTTTTGAAGATGCTAGTGAAGAAAGAGTACTCAGTAATACCAGTGGAAAAAGTTAATATCCTGTTGTATTTTTCCACTACCTACTTGTGCTAGATGAGACTTTCAGTGCCAACTAACATAAAAAACAAAACAAGAAATTTGAGGGATTTCCCTCAGCTGAACAGGAAATGCATGTGGGTTGTCTTCAATTCTACCACAAATTGGAATTTTGTGTAAGAAGAGGTAACATACTGAAGTTTCTCATTGATAACTCAGAATTGTTATTAGGAGTACACCATTGAATAACTTGGAAATCAGCTCATATATTACCATACATAATGATTGTTTTTCAAACATGTAATTTTATTAGCAATATCACGAACACTCTGAAGTATCTCAGCACATCCAGCTAATTTCGCAGCATACATGAGAACCATTGGTTTAGACCCTGTAGCACATCTTGTTATCATTAAAAAAAAAAAGAAGAAAAGAATACTGTCTAATTTTGGCAAGTAATCTCGGTCCCCGATCCCATATATAATATCTACAATATCAGTTACCTTCTAATGGCTTCACCTTCTGTGCCCAGTAACTGTACTTCTGTCAACTGCACATGTTCCATACACTTCACACCATTGTTTGTATTATTTCCACTTACTGGTGTTTTGCTCCTCACTGTAACTTTTCTATCTGACCCTACCTTGGTCATCTCTTGTTCTCTTCTGACCCCGATGCTATTAGGGTTCCCGAGGGTTAGGGAGTCTTTATTTTTCCAACCTCTCCATTTCTCTATAAAATCTTAACCCCTAACATGCTGACCTGTCATCTTATATATTTAAACGAGCAATTCTTGTATATAATATATATATTTATTCCGTGCAACTTAGAAATGGCTCTAACGATTTAGATCAAATTTTAAGTTCATCTATGTAGGTGTAATTCCTGAAAAAACGCGATTTTACATAAAAAATAACATTTTTTTATTCCCGCTTCTACAGTGCAATTCTTGTATATATATTCCCCGTATTTCAGAAACGGCTCTAAAGATTTGGTTAAATTTTTGTATACATGCATATTACATTCAGTGTTTTCTCTACTCACTGTTAGGTAACACATTCACATCTCTTTCTCTACTCAGTCTTCTAAAAACAATTTTCCATAAAAAAAACATGTTTTTGCACCAAAAAAACACTTTTATCCCCACTTTTAAAATAAGTCAAACCATCTGTATGTTTGAAACAGAAATACTATTACATTCATACTATTTTCTCCTCTCACTTTTAGGTAACACATTCACATCTCTTTCTCTACTCAGTCTTCTATAAACAATTTTCCATAAAAAACGTGATTTTGCACCAAAAAAACACTTTTATCCCCACTTTTAAAATAAGTCAAACCATCTGTATGTTTGAAACAGAAGTGTTATTACATTCACACTGTTTTCTCCTCTCACTTTTAGGTAACACATTTACATCTTTCACTACTCACTCTTCTGTAAACAATTTTTCATAAAAAGCATGATTTTGCACAGAAAAACACTTTTATCCCCACTTTTAAAATAAGTCAAACCATGTGCTGTATGTTTGAAACAGAAGTGCTATTACATTCACACTGTTTTCTCCTCTCACTATTAGGTCATACATTCACACCTCTTTCTCTACTCACTCTTCTACAAATAAGTCATGCAATTTTCTGTATGTTTGAAATAGAGATGCTGCATATTACATTCACAGTGGTTTTTCTACTTACTTTTAGGTATCACATTGACATCTCATTCTCTACTCACCCTTCTATAAACAATTTTCCATAAAAAATGTGATTTTGCACCAAGAAACACTTTTATTCCCACTTTTAAAATAAGTCATACCATGTTCTGTATGTTTGAAACAGAAGTGCTATTACGTTCACACTGTTTTCTCCTTTCACTATTAGGTAACACGTTCACATCTCTTTCTCTACTCACTCTTCTACAAAGAAGTCATGCAATTTTCTGTATGTTTGAAAAAGAAATGCTACATATCATATTCATACTGTTTTCTCTGCTCACTCTTTGGTAACACATTCACATCTCTCTCTACTCACTCTTTTACAAATAAGTCATACAATTTCATGCATGTTTGAAATAGAAATGCTACGTATTACATTCATACTTTTTCTCTACTTGCTTTTGGGTAACACACTCATAACTGTTTCTCTACTTTTCTAGAAATAAGTCATACAATTTTGTGCATGTTTGATATAGAAATGCTGCATGTTACATTCAGTGTTTACTCTACTCACTTTTAGGTAACACCTTCACATGTCTTTCTCCACTCACTCTTCTACAAACAATTCATATCATCTATACAACTTGAATGTTTGTATATATCTAACTGTTAATCTGGAAAACTGATCACCGTGAAATTCGGCACGTATATGTATTTTTTTCATGGAGAGTTTTTATGGTAACAATTTTACTACACAATATATTACTTTCAAATGGTTTTCTACTCGCTTTTCTTTTACGTAGCGCATTCATATATCCTCCGTTTCCCCTTCAACATACAATTCATATAATATTCTAGGATTGAAATATAAATGCAGCACATTAGATCCACACGATTTCCTCTACTAATTCTTCCTTTACGAGACACAATCAGTCATCTTTTGCTATTCGCCCTTCACATATAATTCATACAATTTGCTATATGTTTGAAACAAATACAACGTATTACATTCATACTACTTTCTCTACTCACTTTTGTTTTACGTAACAATTCACATATTATTCCCTATGGTTTATCAACTCCATACATACCAACGCCTATACATATCTTATGTTGAAGAGTGATTAAATTCCAAAACAGGTTGACCGATCGCCATGAAAAGTGACATATCTAATTTTATTCATGGTGAAGGTTTTTATGCAATCCATTTTACCACGCAATGTATTACATTCACATGGTTTTCTCTACTCCCTTTTCTTTTACCTAACATACTACTCCCTCTTCTGCAAACAATCCATACATGTTTCCATACACTTGAAATATAAGTGCAACGTATAACATTCACACGGTTTTTCTACTCATTTTTCTTTAGTAAAACACAATCACATTTCTTTCACTACTCCCGCTTCGACGAACAATTCATACAATTTTTTATATGTTTGAAACATAAATGCGTAGTACATTCACATGGCTTTATCAACCAGCGTTTCTTTCTGTAGTATTTGTTATTCTTCAACATTGCTTTTGCTTAGTGTCGCTCCGGTGTTTTAATAAAAAATAAAGAAGTAGTTAAAAAAGTAAAGTAATCACAATTGGTGTCCGGAGTGCGACGAAAAGCACGATATGGAACAGTTGATGAAACAAATGTTAGCCAAGATGGACATAATGGGAAATGAAATGAATTCCGGAATGCGGCAGAGGAAACAAATATGAAAACCAAATTGGAAAAATGTAAACTACAGAATAGAAAATATGGGAACAAAAATGGAAGGCAAATTGAAAATGTAAACTCCAAAACGGAAAAGATGAAGACGGGAATTCCAATATGAAGACAGGTCTATCAAAGAATACTAACGAGCGACTGGCCAGGGTTAAGGAAGCCATGGAAGAACTCGACGGAAGTATGATGGACCTTGGCCAACATGTTAACGTCCTGGAGTCAATCACAGCAGCAAAGAACTGAACTCCATAATGGAACAAATGCTCGACGAAAACCTCAAACTGGGTGATGGGGGAGGCCTGCTTTCAGCAGTACACGTTTTACAGCTGAAATGATGGTGTTTATGAAATATTTTTATGTATTTCTATATCTCTTGTATCTCGGACATTACTCTTAACAATTGCGACAAGTAGTTTCATTTAGTTAACGTTTTGCCTTTCAGGTTTATCTAAATAAGTATCTTCTCCCACAAAAAATAAGAGTTCACAAAAACAGAGGCGAAAAACGCCGAGCGAAGCTCGGTCGCCCAGGTACTGGCATGTAATACGTCCTCTGATTGGTGATCAGAGGATATGGTCGGTGAATTTATTTTGATAATTCTCCCTGTCAGGTTGGTGAGACCCGTAAACCAACGACAGGTGTGGTCCTCCACACATTCTGGGGGTTGCAAGAGAGCGATGTGACCGCCAAAACATAAAAATATGGTGCTCTCTAAAAAGCGGTTACTATTACTGCTATTGCTCTCTTCAATATCATCAGTGAAAAATATTAGAGAGCAAGAGGATTAATGACTTCATTGTCAGAAATCCAGCATTAGCTAACAACATATATAATATCTTCGCAAATTAAGACTTCACATGCATAGAAGGCAAATCAGAGCATAGGGGCACTTGGCACTCCACAATTCTACTAGAAGAACTGTATTTTTGTGGTGTTGCTTTAACCAACAGCACATTAAAGATGAAATTGAAACACATGGTTCCCACTTACCTGAAAATATAGCTTAAACTGTTAAACTCTGAAATACAAGAACTGCTTACTTGTTGTAAACAATTACCATTTTGTTTCTGGAGAAAATGAATCAGTCTGCTGATTGTAAACTTGTGTTTTTAATATGGTTTTAACTTCAATAAAGAAAATAATTCCTTCATAACACATTTAACCCTCACAGTATGTGCTCTCATAATAGTACATCCTGCTATTTTGAACTTTGCATAGAAATTATGGATACTCGCTGGTAACTAGTCTTGGTTTTATTGAGGAAACAGCAATTTATGAATCTTTTAGCTTATTTTTTTCTCTTTTCTGTTTATTGTTAATCCTTTTTAATGACGTGAAATTATTAAATGTTTATTGTATAACAACTATGAACATCATGAGTATGAAGTGAAGCTTTTAACTGTCAGTTTATTAAAAATGAGTATATGCTTCACAGTTTATAGGAGTTCTGAACAACTCGGAAAACATCACTTCAGTTCACCATAGAGAAGTATCTGCAGAGTCCAAGGGTTAAAATCAATTGAGGTATAAAATTTATAAGCTACAGTACATTTCATCAGTCAAGCAGCCTTGTGATCTACTTTTCAAAAATATGTTCCACTTTCAATAATCTACTGTATAAAACAAAATCAATGTATAAAGAATTATGTAAATATAATGATGTGCTGATTAGCTTAATGTAAACATATATAATTATCATTTGTACACATTTTAACTATACAGCATTACCTCAGGTCTAGCTGGCTTAAATTCATTCCTTGAGAAGCAGCTTTTCTAAATTCATTTTTACCATGTTTCAGTGTTGGTAAAATAGACAATAATAAATGTATAAAAAAATAATTTAGAAGTCCATTGTATTGTGAACCACTGAATTCATTTTGGTCTTCTGAAGCTTCCACGTCCTCCTTTTCCAGTTTTTGCAGCTTTGCTAGAGCCTTTCTTCTCCTCTGCCTAAAAGAGGATACATAGCATATCACTAAATTAGTATACCATAAGTTATGTTAACTTAGAGGCAATACGTAGTTTTTAGCTTCCATCAGGAAATGGAAGCAGAAAAGTCTGTGTCATCCCAAGGTACCTCGGTCTACAATATGAGTCATCCACAGTTAAGTAATAATGTAATACATTGAAATGCAATTTCATTTTACTGTCATAATTTCACTTGTAAATTGAGAAGTACTGTAAGTTTCAAATAATTGTAAGAGAAAGTAAACCATTCTTGAATTTTCTTTAAAATGCCTACAGCATAGTGAATGATGTTTCCATGAAAATAAATATGAGGCACTATTTTTGGAATGACCCTTGTACTTTACAGAAGTGAAGTATCATATTGTGATGCACGGCTATGCCTGAGGTAATAGGGAAGCCAGCACTGTATGGTAAAAACTGTAAACAAGATATCTGTGCACTAGATTGGTGTGAGCAAGATAAGGTGCACATGTACCCAGCGTACATACAATGTTCACTATTACCAGAGAACTAGAAGCTTTTCAATTCTTCAACATTGCAAATGTTACAGAAACCTTCTACAGCTATATAAGTAGCTCCTGCAAATGAAGCAAGTCATAAGGAAGTCCTACGAATGATGCTAGTCCTGAGTGAGTCTTGTGGTGAGGAAGTCCTGGAAGTGAAGCCTGTCTTGAGGACAGCACAATGAAGTGACAGTGACAACTGAACTAGTTCACATTAGTGAAGTGACATTCAGGAAAAAGACAAGGTGTCAGGAGTGGGACGTGAATTGCATTGCATTTCATTCAAGTTTCACAATGGAGGAAATACAACAGAAATTATTAGCTGGAATGAAGAAAATGGACTTCAGAGTGGATGAGGTGAAAAATAAAATGAATTTAATTTCCAGAATGAAGAATGTTAAGAGACGCAAGTGGATTCTGAAATGGGGAAAATGGTGAGTGAAATGAATGTCAAGGAAGAAATGAAGACTGAATCAGAGAAAATCAAATCTGAGCTTAGCTTTGACATCGCCTCTATGAAATCTGAGGTAAATGCAGCTTTGAAAGCCCTGGAAGGTGGCTTGGGAATCAATCTGAAAGAAATTAAACCTGACATGGAAGATAAAATTAATGCTGTGGAACAGTGCCTAGATTGCCAAGAAGAACAGATAGATGGACAGACAAAGGAAGACAACAAGATGATAGGCAATGCATTGGATCAGATGACGGAGAGTGCTGCAGTCCAATACCCAGTCACAGCTTGACCTAACTGGTTGGGATGAGGAGGCCTTGAGAATGGAGCAGCTGGTGATTTAAAATATAGGGCTGAGAAATAAGGAATCTGGTGAACTGCTGTGGGTGACCGTTGATCAGAAGAGCCCGATCTATAAGAGCTATGAAACTCCCTGGTGACCAGAAATAGGACTCTAAAGAGAGTGTGGAAGTCTGCTGAAGGAAAAACCAGTGTGAAACAGCTGATGCACCCGAGGACACTGAAGAGAATCCTCGAGGGAACCCATATCAGGACAATTGCAAGGTACCTGAACATGAAGAGTAAGAAGCAATGTCGCTGATACTATTGGTGGTATCCTTGGAGCATCATGGAAAGGTGGTGCCAACCATTTGATATCCATCCAACAAGTCCTGGACCCCTTGTGTGCATTAAGTGTTAATCCAGAGGGGAGCTGGTGGTGGGTAATCATGGTCGTCTTCCTGCAGGTTATGGATGAGTGACACAGTGGCTATGTCCAAGCTATCAGGAGACCGGTGTGAACGTTTCTTGTTTTAGATAAGCCATGACCATTTCCATAGTGAAGTGATAGTGCACCTGCTTCCGGCATGGGGGACCCGGGTTCATTCCTGGTACTGGCCTAGGGAGGTCTGAAAACTCCAACTTTGAGCCACCGGGAACCGAAATGGAGACAATATGCCTAGATCCTATCAAATCCTTGTTGGGACTGCTAAGGAGATCAAGCATCACTGATGGAATCTAGAAATCTACTGGAGAGTGTAATATACCAGAATAGGAAGCCATCCATGCTTGGGTGACAAGTAGACCCATGCCACCAAAAGAAAGAAAAAAGGAAAAAGAAAGCCATGCATTTGCCATGCGTAAACTAGATAAGGTCACACTCGGCCTGTGTACACATGATGCGTGCTATCGCCAATGAACTAGAAACTCAATTCTTTGATGTTCCAAATGTTCCAGAAACCTATGACAATATAAGCAAGCACTTTTGCAAGGCAAGTCTTGAATCTCAGTCCCGAGTCTTGTGGTGAACAGATCCTGCAAGTGAAGCCAGTCATGAGGAAGTATTGTGGTAAGGAAGTCCTGCAAGGGAAGCAAGGGTGAGGAGCCTTGCAGTGAGGAAGATGCAAGCTGTCAACAAAAATTGAATGAGTAAATTGAGGAAAGTTTGGACCAAAAGTCACAATATATTGAAATTGTGAGTAGATGGATGACCCTTAGTTTCACTTATTAAATTTTCACTTGGAATGTTTCTAACATTTGTCTCTATTATAAGTTTCATGCCTACCAGTATCTGGAAGAGGAACCTGTCATTTTTACTGCCATTTAATTGTCTAGTGAAAAACTCAACTGTGTTACACACCAGTGAAATTTCAGAATTCTTTAATGTGCATGCATGTCTGGAGATGTGAACTTTTTTTTCCCATACTGCATGTTCCACTGGTGTTTTGGCATGCTTAAAGGATTTATTTCTTGTTTAATGCTCATCACTAGGCCCCAGATTTTGGTAACTGCATCCTTTTTCTGATGAAGCTAGGGTGATTATATGTGGAAAATGTACACGGATCATAACATTTTGAGTGAAATTAAACCACTTTTAAGGGTCCTTTCTTTCTTCCTTTTGTTTATTTTTTGAGATTTTTATCTGAAAATGGCACTGGCCTATCATTACATGGCTCTTTGAAATCACAGTAATGAATTATTAATTTTCATTCAGGCAAAACCACAAGGAAATGACACAACTAGAATTCCCTAGCAAAGTTTTCAAGTATATCTGACATTAAGGAAAATGAAGCTATTAACAGTGAAGCAACAAGATTGTAAAGTAAGAACAAATTAGAAACTAAAAACTTCACTTATCTTAGTAATGTTGCAAGATAAGTGAAGTTTTTAGTTTCTAATTTGTTCTTACTTTAGTATATCTGACATGTTATGGCATTGCAAAGCATGATGGTAGAATAAATCTCAGTTGCAACATACTGTCAGACTTGAGATTTGACAGATTAGATCATCTGGTTGTTCCATGTTACAGAAGACCACAGGCCGGAACTTAGGCAGAATGCCTTTTTAAATGTGTCAAATCTATCTTCAATTTGAAAGTGAATCTGTACTAATTATACCTGAGTGATTGAAATGCCACAGTTTTATGTTGCCTTTTTAAATATATGTATATGCCTATTTTATGATAAATTCTTTTTGTTGCCTTTATTTCATTATTTATCTTTTATTTATTATACATTTCCTTCAGGTACATTTTGTTTCAATAACTGTTAGTCTGTGACAACGAAAGTTACTTTAAATAAGGAAAAATTGAAGCTATTAACAGTGAAGCAACAATATTCTAAAGTAAGAACAAATTATGGCTTTGAGAATGAGCTGGACACAGCTTGAAACCCAGGGTCAGCAAATCATACTAAGATAAAAGAAGTTTTTAGTTTCTAATTTGTTCTTACTTTAGAAAGTTACTTTGCTGAATGTATATTATTGTCTTTAAGTTGCACACAACATAGGCGTCCTTCACTCAGCTCATCACTTTCTTTGCACCAATGAGTGCTGCCACGCAGATAAATGTATAGATAACAGAAAGCGTTTGAATTACAGCTTGTGTTTATTTTAAAAGGCAATAATGAGTGTGGGTCTAACATTGATTTTCTTTCAGTTTTCATTGTGATGTTGTAGCTAGCAGCAAGATGACAAAATTCAATGTTCCTTTACACAGTAAATTACAAAGTTACGTTAATACTTTTGGACCCGGTGTATTTTGTACAGACAGTAAAGTACTCACATGCAAAATATACGAGCAGTCAGTGAACTACTAAAAGAAGTATTTTACATCACAACATATCAGCACAATCAAACAAACTTTACAAGGCTACTGGGAAGATTTCTTTACTTCCAAGAGTAATTGCAACATCGAGTCGAAAATCACAGTTTGCATTCAACTTATGTAAGGCTTTCCTCAGCAATTGAATCCCTTTGTGGAAATTACAGAATCCTACATTATCACAGTTTTTGGAGAAGTATACTAACCAATCTGTACCTAGCGAGTCAAGTTTGCAAAAATGTTACTTAACCAAATGTTAAGATGACGCAATGAAAATCATTAAAGATAAAATGAAAAATAAGATCTGGATTTCTATCTACGAGTAAACTGATACCATGGGTCGGTCGTTTCATTGTCAATGTTGTTATTGGATCATTAGATCCCAAAGAAGATGAATCAATGAAACCATTTTTGCTCACAACAGAGTGTCTTAGGAAAGTTAACAATTCAACTATCACACAGTTATTCACCAGTTCATTCAAGTTGCTGTGGCCTGAAGAGATTCAATACCACCACATCTTACTTTTCATTAGTGACGCTGCACCATATAGAAAAAGGCTGGAATAGCGTTAAAATGCTATTTCCAAACTACTTCACGTAACCTGCGTAGCACATGGCTTTTACAGGGTGTCAGAAGAGATATGATGCTTGTTTCTGTATGTTGACAAATTGATTTCTAGTATTAAGAAGATCTTTGTGAAAGCCCCATCAGGGATCCTAACATTTAAATCCATTGTACCAGATGTACCTCTGGCACCCCAACCTATCATAATGAGACGGGGGACATGCAGCACCTTACTACACTTCAAATTTCCAGAGTATAACTGAGGTGGAGGATGAAGCATCTTCAATTGTAGCAGCCAAGAAACTTCTCAACTCTTCGGAAATGAAAAATGACAACTTTCATTGTGGCAGAGTTTGGGTTCCTGCTGCAAGTGATCTGCCAGCTTCAAGAAAGATCAACCTAGTAAGCGATCAACGAAGTAAGTGAAAACTGTGGATGATGCAATGCAAAGACTGGACAGTGTACCAGGAAAATAGGGTTCATTAATTAGCAAACAGTATAAAAAAGTGTTATTGAAAAATTGTGATCTGGATAAACTTAGAAACATTTCAAAAATTCTACAAGGTGACAATTCTGTTGCAGTTGAAATGGATCCTACAATAGTGCTATGTTTCAGATTTGCTTTAATAACCTCTGTTGATGTTGAGAGGTCATTTTGCCATGTGAAAAATGTGTTATCTGACAGGAGACTCAGCATGACTCCAGAGAACTTAAAAAAGCATTTGGTTGTCATGTGCAACAATTAAGGTATTGCAATACATAAGCATTTTTGTGTCAATTACAACACTTGCATTTTGTTTGAAACTTGAAGTTCTTTAAAATATGAAGATCAAGTTATTAAATAGTGTAATCTATTAAATGGGTTGTTCTAATTGCCTTTTATTGCCTGTTTTAGTATTCATAATGCCTTTTTTCCTGTCTATTTTAGCCATTTATAATGCCTTTTTGCCTGCCTATTTTAATGATTTATAATACCTAAACTTCTGGATCTGCAGAAGACAATGCACTGCAGCTGGATGCAAATCATTTGGAAGAACAATGTGCCATAAATACAATGCAGGTTTGTGTGCACAGTGTTTTACAAATTATCTTGCAAGAGAATAATTAGCTTTAACACTACTAACATGTGTATGTCAGTGTCCTTTTAACAGTGTTTTCTCTTACTAAACTGTAGTAGTGTTAGCGACCAGTGATATATTGTATCAGTTTATTATTCAAAAGTGGAATAAATGTTCTTGAAAAAAATCATATTTACTACTTTCCTGTGTGTTATGGAGCATTTGCATCCAAATAAAGATTGAAATCAAATTTCAAAAACACATTAGGGCTCTAACGGGTTAAAGTAATTTTTAATATTACTTAGGTTATACAAATCTGGGCCCTAATCATCACATTCTGTGCATCTAACAGTCTTCGAACACAAGGTCTATTTACCTTCCCAGTTGTTGCCCTCTTCTCCGAAGCATTATAGACACTAGATGTGGAAACACCTGTGAATTCTTATGTCAACCGCATGTTTTTTTGCAATTTGTGTAACCCATCAATATAATTGCTTTCTTTCCACTCTTTAATGGCTTTCTGCACTTATGTTTTATAACATGTGCAGAGAGCTCTTTCTGACCGATAACATTTATTAATTTACACAACATGCCCTACATGCTGAGCAAACTGATGGCTTATGCTGGGACCGGGTGAAGAACTACAGAGCATGTGCAAATTTTTTTTTGTAGTGTTTAACGCCCGCTTTTACTACTATGGCACTGCAGGCGGTGACACTGATGATACATTGAACGAAGATGGAGCACTGGTGGAATGAGATGGAGGGAGAAGTCGGAGAACCTGGAGGAAACCCACCCTAGAACAGCTTTGTCCACCACACATCTCACATGCGGTTGTCTGGGATCAAACCCGGGCCACTTTGGTGACAAGCGAATGGTCTAACCACTCGCCTATGGCGCGGCCGAGCATGTGCAAAGCTATTGAAAAAATTCTGCTGTAATGGTGCAACTAGTTATGTGTAATATAAATATGAATGTATACACTTTGTTTCATAACTGAACTGTGCTACAAAAATGTGGTTTTTAAATTTCTCTGCACAAAAACAGCTGCACAGTTATTATTGAATCAGACTGTTTTACAAGAGGGAAAAAATGACATACTAGGAAGGAAAAGTTGTTCATCAACCAATGAGATTGACATAGTTTTGTTAAATATTCCTTTGAAATGTCTTCTTTTTCAGAGTTTAAAGACAATGGTGTAATTTAATAATTCGAGAAGGATTTAATTTAATTAGCAATCTGTAACAGGTTTTTATATGTATGTATATCTGTTGAAATATACTATACCTTATTGTATAGTTTGAGCCAGAAAATACTTAAATTAACAATTTTAATACTGACTCAGGGGTCTCCGTCTAGGGGATATGTGAATAGCACCCACAAGGTACCCAAGCTGAGCAGAACATTACTTCCACTTACCGGTGTTTTGCTCCTCACTGTAACTTTTCTATCTGACCTTACCTTGGTCATCTCTTGTTCTCTTCCGACCCCGATGCTATTAAGGTTCCCGAGGGCTAGGGAGTCTTTATTTTTCCAACCTCTCCATTTCTCTATAAAATCGTAACCCCTAACATGCTGACCTGTCATGGCATGTAATACGTCCTCTGATTGGTGATCAGAGGATATGGTCGGTGAATTTATTTTGATAATTCTCCCGGTCAGGTCGGTAAGACCCGTAAACCAACGACAGGTGTGGTCCTCCAGACAATCTGGGGGTTGTGAGAGAGCGATGTGACCGCCAAAACATAAAAATATGGTACTCTCTAAAAAGCGGTTACTATTACTGCTATTGCTCTCTTCAATATCATCAGTGAAAAATATTGGAGAGCAAGAGGACTAATGACTTCATTGTCAGAAATCCAGCATTAGCTAAAAACATATCTGTTGAAATTGGTCTATGTACAGAAGTACCACACCACGGCTTAGCCTTTTACAGAGAGCTTCACAATGCTTTTTCTTCTATCTCGGGCGCAGTACGGATGTATTATAAGGAAGATTATTGACGAAAATGCCTTAAACACTTTATGTACAGATATTGCAATATACATGTATATTTTGCATCTTTTACCACTAAGGCATCAACCCATGGCCATTGTTTCTTTCGTTGTTTATTTTTCAGACAAGTGAAGTCAGTTCTGCCGCCTCCGTTTTTCCATCTAGAATCATTCCAGAGGGCTTACGCAAGAAATACTGCTTCAAATCATTATATGCAACTGACACTAACAGGAAATACTGATATCCAAAATATGTTCCTAATGTAAATGGTGCAAAATGGTGACTATGGCTGATGCAAAATTTAATAATGGGTAGCTCGATACAACATCCAATCAGAGGCTTGCCGTGCCTTGCTGTGTTGTATAGTTAAACATACTGTGAAATCATGCTGTAAAACCAGTAATATAATTATCATTTGCACCCACAACATTTGTTTACATAACAGGAAAGAGAAAAATAATACTCAGCAATCAGCTGCCATTAAATTTTGAATCTATCATAATCAAATTCTAAGCAAATTAATTCCCTTCAACTTAAAAAGAGAATACAATGCTAAAAGGGGATTTTCTACAATACATCAACTTGCTTATTGCCACACAAATATTCTTGCAGATCTTACAGAAACCATACTATGTTTTTTGATGCTATAAGTCTAAAAGAAGTAAAAAAGATGTTATGCTGAATGATAAAATCAATTAACACTTCTACACTTATTTTGCAAACTATTGGCTACTCAAATTATAGCCAGTTGAACATGGACTCAAATATTTTATTTCATGAAAAACTTAGGTCACTAGTTATAAATCCTTTAATGTTCATTTGAAATATAGGACAAATAAATATGGCTGTTAAGACATCTCACCACAAACCTCTTAATCCTCTGATAAAGTCATGAACCATTTGTGTTCGCCATTCTAGTAAGCTGTTGCCCTGGCTATTGCCAAGTGAACAGCTACAAAGGATTCTGAACTCTGCTTTAAAAGTCGAAGGTTGAGTAATCATTTAATCAGAAAATATTAAACAAGAATAAAGCTTGAGAAGTAGAACTGGAACTTAAAAATTCAATGCCACAACTGGGATTTGAACCACAGACCTTCCGCTTACCAGGCGGTTGCTCTAACCATTGGGCTATTGTGACAAACTGCCAGAATGGCATTAAGTTCCAGTTCTACCTCTCAAACTTTGCCCACACACGGCTTGTGTGTTTAAAAACACCAACAGTAAGTTTGTTGGCATAAATAAACAAGAATAAAGCTATTAATTCAGAGTTAAGCCTTATGTCTATATAAAACATGCAAAAATACATGAAATGAAAATGTTAAGTAAAATACCTTGCGCTTATTTGCAGCATTGTTATTAGTACTGGGTAGAACTTTGAAGAAAGTATCTAAACGTCCTTGTGTGGCACCACTTTTAGCCTTAGCCAGCTTCTTTGCTCCATTCCTTACCCTGTCCTCACTGAATGCTTTATCTCCACACAAGTACTTCACAAGACCTTCCTCATCTGGTTCAGTCCATTTCAACTGAAACATAAAGAAAACAATTTCTTATATAACTTCTTTTAACATGCCTAGCAGACTGTGTGGTGTATTTTGGCATTGTCTGAAGGTTGGGTGCTCCATTCTTCATCAAACTTTACTGCACTAAAATTTGAGGCAGTATTTCGGTGTAAGCCCTCTGCAATGATATGAAATGTGAACAGGCAGCAGTAAGGCCCCTGACACTATCTAGTTAAGATATAGACAGCATAGACTGTCTTCTTTTGTCTTGTGCTATGAAGAAGAAATTGAGATGAATTAAAATTTGACGTCTTGATGTAAAGTATTGGTTATAAAACATAAAACTCAAAAAGAACAATTGATTTGTTGTGATTCTTCAAGAGTGAACTATGATGCAAGTAATTATTGTGATCAAACTATCACACGAGTTTTACCAGAAAAATTGACTTTAAAATAATTAATAATTAAATTATTCCATTAGAGACGGAACACAACATTATTTAGTGGAGTTTCCTTGTGAGTGATTTGCTGAAAAATGATTTACGAGTGTCAACAAAACGTTCAAAAATTCTTGAAAGTGAATTAGATTATTTAACCTATCTGATGTATCCGTAACACCCTGAGATTGGTGATTATTAAAAGAATTTTCAGGCTTGCCGGTGGAGACTAGGCCGTGGATAGCAGAGGCACGCTAAAGCTTCCACCCTTCCATTCATCTGATCATTAATAGTAACAAGTGGAACATGTAATAAATGCACATAAAAAAATAAACATGTTCCAAATGTCACACCAACATGTGGATGGTGGATATAATTAAATGTTCCAAATTCTAACTTTAATCACATTTACACTGTTTTCTGGTGCAACTCAAGGCTATCTCTATGCTTAAGCCTGGAGGCGTAATTCATAACACAACATTAGACCCATGTTTCAAGGAATTTGAATGTCATGCTTGAAAGTACTTTGCACAGAGATATGCACTATCATTTGTACTCTGACATTTTCATATTAAAGGTTAATATGTGTTAGTATATTTATGGAAAACATGCTTTCTATAAATTGTGCTAGACCATCTTCTTACCTTCAAAATACAAATAAGTCTGCAACATTAATTTTTATTTTGCCTGCCTCACATTTGCAGCTTAATAATGCAGGATGTTAGATATTACTCAAATTAGTATGTGCGTTAATAAGTCAGTGCAAGCATCGATTTAAATATGTCACAAAAAAAGAGGAAAGTACTTAATATTGAAGAAAAGTCACACATAATATGGAGATTAGCAAATGGAGAAACAAACGTCAGTACTGCAAAGGAATTAAGTGTCTCACACACAACGATTTCTACAATTTGGAAGGACAGAGAAAATATAGTCTCTTTTCAAACACAATTGTTTAAAAATTAAGCAGGTAAGATCATCTAAGCACAAAGATATTGAAAAAGCTTTAGTTACATAGTTTAAGCAGTCAAATGCAAATAATGTGCCAATCAGTGGACCTATTCTTCAAGTGAAAGTCAATGACTTTGCGCATTTTGCATTTTAAAGTTAAAGCAACTGGTTAAAAAACTTAACAACATATTTCTGCTGTGACTGTAGAAAGCTAGAAAATTAAATTCCAATATGTATTTGTTTTTCCAAAGTACAGAAGTGGAATGATAGTGTATTCGCTATCGATGTTTTGTAGTTATCTGTTGCATATTTTCTGTGGGTTGGGTACAGTGCATCACATCCTTAAAGCATTTTAAAGAGAAACATAGTAGAAAGTGTAGCCTTCGTGTAAGTCATGAATAGAATATTCTTTTCATTTTAGTACTGTTGATTAAATTTTGTAATACAGTAACTGGAATAAAGTTGTGTCATTCATGACTATTACACCATACAGCACTTACAGTACCTTTTTAACATGCTTAACATTTTATCTCTTTCATTATTCAAGACCGTGTTTGACATTAGTGAACAATATACATTGTTGCTACTTTTCTTCTCACTACTTATGTAGATTAACATTTTTTGGCATCTTATTGCTGTAAGTCTACTCCATAAACATAAGAAAAATTCTTCTGCAGTTTTTCAAAAATACTTGTAAACTATGTAGGTGTGTCATATTTCTACTATTTTTTGAAGTTTTAAGTATGTGGCAGCCCAAAATTTAGATATGCAATTAAAAAAAAAGTTAACTCCCAGTTTGTACGACTATTAGCTATAACGACCGCAAACCATCAGGTCTTTCGACATCGTTATAACCGGTTTTGACTGTATTAGTCTGTTAAAAGATTCACTAAATCAAGATATATAAACATCAACAGAAAAAATTTGATAACACAATCCAAAGGGAAAAAATAGTATCCTCCTTCATCTGGCAAACAGCTCTTACAGTCTAACTAGTGCCTACTTAATGATGATAGCCCATTCCTCTCTGTTTTTGGCCTTTCTCCTCCAACCTCTAATCCCCATACTATACAAGTCCTTCTCCAAACAATCCAGCCTCTTAATCTTGGTCTCCCTTCAAGTTTACCTTCAAAAATCTTTTTAACAGACCTGCCTTCACCCATGCGCACAACATGCCCGGCCCATTCAATCCTTTTAGCTTTAACAAGTGTGACTATTCTAGGTTTTTTATATAGTAATTTTAGTTCTGTATTTGAACGTATTCTCCACCCCTTTTTATCGTTGATTGGTCCATATATTTTCCTTTCCCATCTTTCCAACTGAGCCATTATGCTTTCTGACATCACCCAAGTTTCGCATCCATACATCACAACAGGTTTTATTTTTGTGCTAAAAATCTGTAATTTAGTTTGTTTAGACAGGTATCGTGTTTTCATAATTTTGGCCAAAGCAGAGAAGCAGTTATTACCTGCCAATATTCTCTCTTTGATATCTTTACTACAGTCATTATCAAAGGTGACCGATGAACCTAAAAATTGAAAGGTAGAACTGGAACTTAAAAATTCAATGCCACAGCTGGGACTTGAACCACAGACCTTCCGCTTACCAAGTGGCTGCTCTAACCATTGAGCTACTGTGACAATCTGCCAGAATGGCATTGAATTCTCAAACCTTACCCACACATGGCTTGTGTGTTTAAAAACACCAACAATAAGTTTGTTGGCATAAATAAATACTAAAAATTGAAATTTATCAACAACTTTGTATTGTACCTCGTTTATCACTATTTCATTATGGTCACTTCCTGGTTTTACTTTAAATGTATTCATATACACAGTTTTCTCCACGTTGACTTTTAAACCTAATTCTTTTCTTACATTTGTTGTTTGCTCTTTGGCCTATAAGTTTTGATAAAGATCTAGCTATCAATAACAGGTCATCAGCATAGGCTAAGTATTGTATAGATCTTTTCATAATGGTTCCTTCTGGGTTAATCTCTATACTTCTATCTTTTCCAAGGCCAAATTGAACAGCAATGTTGACAATACATCCCCTTGTCTCAGGTCACTCTTAGTTTCAAAGTTTTCTGATCTTCAATTAATTTGTACTTGGTTAGTGGTTTTCTGTCATGTTATTTTAACTAAATTAATTAACTTTACTGGTATACCAAATTCTCTCATTACATTAAACAATTGTTGCCGGTTTACACTATCATATGCCTGTTTAAAGTCAATGAATAAGTGATCCAGCACTACTTTATATTAATATGGTTTCTCCAGTATTTGTCTCAGTTGGAATAAGTGGTCGGTCATGGAGCAGGTCTTTCTAAAACCACACTGGTAATCACCTAGTATATCTTCTGTATATTCCTCTAAATACTTAGTTATCACATTTGTAAAAGCTTTGTATGTCACATTTAGAAGGGAGATTCCTCTATAGTAAAAATGGTATCCCCTGCTTCAAAATCCACAGTTTAACCAGACCTTACATGCAAATTGTCTGTAGCTGCATTTAGAGTGTTAACGGTCATGACTGCTTGGCCAAACATCAACACAGAATTGGAATATACCAGTCTCCAATCTGTTCACTATGCAAACTAAACCAAGAAATTGGATTCGGAACACCTCAAAATAGGTACTTCTTTGGCTGACCATGAAAATATCTACGGAAAATATTGGAGTGCAAGAAGACTAATGACTTTATTGTCAAATGTCTGGCATTAGAAAAATACATAACAATTTCTCTCCATTGCCTATCGTAAACATTCCAAAAGCTCTCATACTAATCCATAAGCATACTAGTGAGAGAGTCAATCTTGTAAGTAAGAGAGTGTACTGTTCTTGATGCAACAAAGTGCTGGTTCTGTGTGTGAGGGTGTCACAGTTGTGATAGACAGTGAGTGCTGCTACTGCAAGAGATTAGAGGTCTTATATCAATGCCCCAGTGAAACTGAAGAAAGAAGAGGCTGCTTTGTGTACATATCATTATGCTGCTATGTCAAAAGGAAAGGTAAAGTGATAGTGAAAATTGAACTAGCTCATATTAGTTAAGTGATGGTACTGAACTATGGCTAACACAAAATTTGATGGCTGGTGGCTGGATGAGCCGGTCAACACAACATTCGATCTGAGGCTAGCCACAGCTTGCTGTGTTGTATAGTTAAACACACTGTAAAGCTAGTGATATACATATAATTTGCCCCACATGATTAATTACCAATGGGAATCGGAATAGCTGTGATCAGCTAACAGTCGCCATTAAATTTTATGTCTGCCATAAATAAAATTAGTGAAGTGACAGCGAGAACTGGACAATCACAATACGAGTTATTTTATGATTCAATATTGTATTTACAGGGAAATTGGGAGGGTTTTAAAGAAACTAAACAAAATATTGGTAAAGTTATAAGAAGTTTCAACCTCACTTTTTGCAAATTTTATGGACTTCTAAACATATCATTCATTTAACCTCTTGAGTGATGGCCATTTAAAAGCTCTGCAGGCCGAGAACGGATACCCGATATCCAGCGCAGGGCATTTAAATTGTTAAATGCGCTAAAAGTGCTTCCTAAATACACAGCTGTATTTTGCGTAAATTTTAAGTTATTTTAATGAAACAAAAACTGGTATAAAACTCATTATATGCAGTATACATGTACATCATCAGCAATGTTGAGTTGCATTTACAAATTGTTGAAATGGCACAATTTGTTTCACTGTGGTGAAAAGTTAACTTTGCTTTGTCGAACGCATCTAATATAATTTCTCGGAAAGAAACAGTAGTGGACCCATTGTATGTGTGTGCTATGCGTCAGCAAATCACAGCACAATGTGAAATAGAACACTACTGTATGCATGGTTTATGAGTCATCAGAATAAAGCAGGTTTGCAATTTTTCCTTACACGTGTTTCGTAACTTGGATTTAGCAGGCTCCGTTCATTTCTTTCTTGAAATACATATGTATACTTTCCTGCTTGTAGCTGAAGTGAGAAGCTTTTGAGTGTTACATCTCAGAGCTAAAACATGGCATCAACAAGCAGTGTCACACAAAGGTTAACGAGTGGTGGAAGTGTAAGGGCTTCTGAAATTACACAGGATAATGTGGAGGACTTCTTGCTGTGTGACAGCGATTTGGATATTGATGGCGAATTTTCCGAATTTGAGGGATGTGTGGAGGATATAGGTACGAGTAGCAGTGAGCAAGAATGTGACCAACTTCCTTAAGGTGTTCGTGAAGAGGCTCAGCTGACTTCTGACAGCCAACCAATTGACATTTTTACAAAATTTTTTACTACCAACTTAGTGTCTCTCATTGTTTCGGAAACAAATGTATATCCGAGTAAGGTGAAGGAAAACCTGCTCTCTAAAGGTAAATTAGGGCCTAAGAGCAGAATTCAAAGGTGGGCAGAAGTAACACTCAATGAGATTTACAGGCTAATTGGTCTAATTATACTTATGGGTGATATTCGTAAACCTGCATTATACATGTATTGGTCCACAGATGACATGCTAGCTACTCCTTTTTTTGGAAAATGCATGTCAAATAACAGGTTTACGTCAATTTTGCGGTTCCTTCATTTCACCTGCACAGAGAATGTAAATGACAAACTCCACAAAATTAGGCCTGTTTTCGATTATATTATTTCAAAATTTAAAGAAAATTATGTGCCTGGTGAAAAGGTCACTGTTGATGAAAGCCTAATGCTTTGGAAGGGCCGCTTAGGTTGGAAGCAATACATCAAAACAAAAAGGGCTAGATTTGGCATAAAGAGTTTTGATGTTTGTGAAAGTAAAACAGGATATCTTTACAATAGCTGCATTTACACTGGTCAAGGGACTGACAATACTGGAGACAAAGATTTGGGCTTATCTGGCTCCATAGTAATGCACCTAATGGAACCTGTGCTTGATCAGGGTAGGACTGTGTACTTAGATAACAGGTACAGCTCTCCTAAATTATTCATGGCCTTACACAAAAGAAAGACTAATGCAATTGGAACAGTACGTTCAAATCGTATTGGTTTGCCAAAAGATGTGAATACGAAGGCTCTAAGGAGTGGGGAAATGGAGGTGCGTCAGCTCCCACCTTTGACCTACCTTGCCTGGCAGGACAGGAGGGTAGTTACGGCATTATCCAATTGCAGTTCTCAGATTTCGATGATTGACACTGGAAAAACAGATGCCCATACCAAAATGTGCATTTTCAAGCCTGACGTTATCCAGGAATACATATGCACATGGGCGGTGTCGATCTAGTAGATCAGGTATTGCAAGCATATCCCTCTTTACGAAAAACAGTGAAATGGTATAAAAAGGTATTTTTGCACCAGCTGGATATAACCATATACAATTGTTTGGTAATTTGGAGAGCTCTAAACCCACACAAGACAATGACCTACCTGGACTTTCGACTATCAATAGCTTGCAGCCTAATTGAACAATACCAGGTTGAGAGACCTCTTCATACTGGGGATAGAAAATCCAAAACCCCTGCACCCCTCAGACTTCAAGGAAAACATTATCCTAAAAGGATACCGTCAACAGCAAAGAAGTCCCGCCCATCTCGAAGGTGTTTCGTGTGCCGCAAGAAGGGAATCCGCAAGGAAACTGGGATGATGTGTTGCGAATGTGGAGATGTGCCCTTGTGTGTTTATCCCTGTTTTGAGGCATATCACTGCAGAAGGAACATATAAAGGTAAGCCAGTAAAGCATATAGAATTTAATTAAATGTTTCATAACGGGGGAAAATTAAAATAAGTTGAGTTAGATAGAGGATAAATAAGAGTTAAATGCACAAACACACAGGACGTGTATACACGTCCATATCGCTCGTCCGTCATTTTAAATGGACGTGATTTCACGTCCATATCCCTCAAGAGGTTAAACGACATTTTAAAAAATCTGTGTTTGCAACACACTAAGAAAGTTTGACAGTGGTAAACTGCTTTCAGTAGCTGCTATGTGCAGTGGGTAAAAACTCAATGGAGATATGTAACAAGCAGAAAATATATAGGTCAAAATAAAATTTCTTGGCACTGCTGCATTCAGTATTTGTTCTGCTCTTTTTTTAACCTTTAAATAAAGTATACTTAACAAATTCAATCCGTGCAGGCAAATACCTACTAAAGTATGCCCATTTTGCTGAAGTTTTTCATGACAGAAAATCTACAAATGTAATGTGATAGTGAAATGCACTTCATAATTATGATACATACCTCAACAGTATCAGGGTCTGCAACTTCTGGTTCCACAAACAACTGCCGTGCTTCCTTATACATCCAGTCTTCTGGAATCGGATACTTCTTTGGATCCAAGTTCTTAATGATGGTTTCCAGGTTACGATGTTGCCTTATTAATTCTATGGCTCTTTTGGGACCAATACCCTTGATACTATCACAGTAGTCACAGCCCAACAAAATACAAAGGTCAATAAACTGGAAAAAAATGAGCAGGTTCAACATTTAGTTCTTTCGAACTTACTGTGCTGATATTAACTACATTCTGTGATTCACTATGGAGATTACACTATGTTTTATTAAAGATTCTACATTGTGGCTAATTGTTTTCAATACTAACCTCATTTTGAGACATTTCAAGCCCCTCTAGCACTTTACTGAGGTGGAATTCTTGGATGGGCATCTTGCGTGCCTCACTAAAGGTCATATGTCGCAGTAAGATATTTGAACCAAAAGTAAGTGCATCCATATCTTCAGTTGCTGTGCCATACACCTTTCCTGCTTTAACCATGGCAGCACACTGAGCTTCTGCTTCACATGGAGCCTGGTAAAAACAAACATATACAAATTGTAAAGACGTATGGAAATGATTAATTTTTTTGAAACAGGTAAAATGAAAATCTTGAAGCAAGTATTAAACTGATTACTAGAGGTCGGATTTATTTGCAAAATGCATGTTCTTTTGTATATTTTATGATACCGGGCTTGGTGCACGACAATGGATGTACACAGGCTGGGCTGCTTCACATCACATGATGGGCCAGCAAGAAAGAAAAGGTGTTCAAGGTCAGGCTGCCTTGTGCAATGTTTGTGTGTATGTGACTGTAACAATGGAAGCAGCAGAAACAAGAGGGCCTTTTCTAGTGTCTTCCAGACTTTTTTTTCCAAGTCATTTCCTGTGTGTGTATGTGTGTGTGCTTCGAGAAAGATCAGTGTGACATCATATATAAGGACATGAGGCAGCAATAGAGTGAGTTTAGTTTTAGAGTTAGAGCTGTAGTCATGAGTGGGCCAGTGTCAGTGAATGTGAGCCAGCTGTGCGTGTGTAGTTTAGTGTATGAGAGACAGAAAACATGAAGGAAGACATTGAAAGGACAAAGAAGGTTATGGAACAGTTAAGAGTTGTGATTGCAACTGAGTATTAAAGAAGTGGATGGTGACTTGTTAAAAATAATTCTACTGCTCCTTTTATGTGGTTTGATGTAAATATGTGAAAAATATTTTAAAGAGGTTTCCTTTATGTGGTTTTTGTGTATTTTATGTAAATATTAGATAACATTTATTTACATAAAAAAATATGTGGTCTTATGTGCAATAAAACTTAAAATATTTGTTTCGGTGTGAATATCCAGAATATTAAACTCAGTTTTAGGTTCATATTAGGACAGAAACAAAATATGTATTTACCCAAAAATCCAAGCTTTACTAATTACATTTCTATTCCAACTAAATTATGCTACAACACTTAAATCCCACAATACACTAACAACTTGAAGTTTTTGAACAGTGAGGCTGCTCAAATTAATTGAGGCTTAGTTAGTTTTAGAAGTGAATATTGTGTAAACCTAACCCACCCTCAATTAATTCCTCACAAGGCACTCATAATTTGTAAAAATGCTTATTCACCTCTATATAAGGTATTCCCATGAGTTTCAATAATTCCTTGCACTCATCTGCATGCTGCCTTGTCACCTTGACCAAACGTCGGTTAAATTTGTCAATCTGTTCAACATCACCTGCAATAGTAAATACAAAAAGGGAGGTCAATGGCACACAACACAGCATGGATAGTTAGATACCAGGAGAGTAAAAAAAGTTTGAACGGGCTGCGCAGTGTTTTGCCTGTCCACATCCTCGGCACTTGTTGCCAACTGTTGCTATCATGCAAAGGTGCAGATGAAACCATACATCTTATAAACTACTTTTAAAGGTTTTACTTACTAACTTTATGAAAGGAGATGCTGAAACTGGCCAACATCGTTGTCCATACATTTTTGGCACCTCTTTAGGAAACTATCCATTACTTGTCGTAGTTGACATAGAGAAATGCTGGCAATTTCCTAACAGATATTTTCTTTTAATTCTTCCAGGGTGTACAGTTTATGTTTTAAGTTACCTCAGAGATACTAATCACAGAGGATTAGATTGGGGGAACATAAATCTCTACTAATAATTCTGTCCTGAAACAACCTTTCAACTGTTCTCCTAGAAAGATTGCCAAGCATGTGCTGTTGCAGAGTCGTGTTGAAAAAGGGTAAAATCACACTTCCTGTATTACTACTCTAAAAAATGGGGCAAAATTGTATTCACATATGTATGGGCACCAACTGCTGACTCAAAAAAAAAAAAAAAAAAAAAAAAAAAAAAAAAAAAAAAAAATTGGTCCTATAATTCAGAGCCTAATATTGTTCATGAAGTACCCCTCCATGACCACAAAATTGGTGTATGGTGTGCCATTAGCAGCGAAAGATTTCTCAGAGCTGCAGTAAGCAATTTCTATCTCTCTGGTAACTTAAAACAAAGTGTACAAGACAAACCCGCACACCCTGGAAGAATTAAAACAAAATATCCACCAGGAAATTGCCAGTGTTACTCAACACGAAGTACGGCAAGTAATGGATAGTTTCCTAAAGAGGTGCCAAATATGTATGGACAAAGATGGTGGCCAGTTTCAACATCTCCTTTCATTAAAGCTGGCAAGTAAAGCCTTTAAAAGTAGTTGTATAGTTTCATCCACGCCTTTCTATGATAGCGACAGCAGCAACGAGCACAGAGAATGCAGACAGGCAGAACACTGCACAGCCCATTCATACTTGGTATAATAAAATGAGCGAAGTAGTAGAAGTAGTACAAGATAGCCAAATTTGCAATTGAGGGGGTCAGTGCAACAGTGGTCTAACCCATCTTTTCTAAACATGGAGAAAAACTGAGTTAAAGTTAAACACATCTGGTTCTTTATAGGATAAGGAAAAGCTCATTTGACCATATTGATTTATCAGTGATACTTTCTCAGCTTATTAAACCACAATGCACTGATCAGTGCTAAAATATTTTTGATACATAACATATTTCATGGTGTGCTACTAATCTTTTTCCTCTGAGAGAAAATATTAGGAGCTTCAATTTAATATAAGGAATGGGTTTTGGTCTAAACCATATAATGGGAAGATAGTTCACATGAAAACCTCACAGATGGCCTCAATATTGCAAAATGTGTATCAGGGAGGGTTAGACCACAGTTGTGCTGACTCCCTCAATTGTTCTTTCACACTAGCTGTATGTAAGCAGTAGTTTGTAATGTTAAATCAGACTTTGAAAATTCAGTGGTCACTGGGACTTTAACAATGAATTTTTGGCATGCCAATGCTCTTAAAGCTTGAGCCACCACAGCAAAATGCCCATATGTGCATCAAACCAAATGAGAAAGTTAAAAGTTACCAACCCATCAAAGTGTCCTGGTTAGGTCTCTTGGGGATTATGACCCCAGAACACGCCGCTTTAGGTCGTACAGGGTTCCCCGCATGGCTTGCGGGCACGCCCCATAACTAAAGAGACAATCCACCAGCAGCAAAAGCTGAGCTCCAATATAGTCCCAACAAAGAGTTGTTCAGCTCAAAAAATTAACCCTTGTCAAAATTCTAAATTAAAACCTCAAAAATTTTTAAAAGAATTCATAGAACTTTTTTTCTTCTTCCATCAGAATGCAGACACTGCTGCATCCTGTGAGTCATTTGTCAAGGGGCACAACAGCTTCCTTCTATACAACAATAACCTAAAAATCTAAAAACACTACCCTTATATATCCATTCCATTATATTTTCCTATCTGTGGTTAAAGCCTATTGGGGGTAGGTATGCAGCAAAATTCCATCAGGCTGAACCTCAACCTGCCAGCAGCTCGTTGTCATTGAGAAAGTTAAAAGCATTTATAGCCATCTAACTATAGCAGTTCTATCTATGAGAGCCTCAGAACAGAAAGCTAAAGAGTACTGATTCAAATCTAAGCTGTGGCATTGAACTTTTCATATGTTTCAACTTTCTAAAGTAACAAATGTTGCCGTTTATTAGCCTTTCTATTAAAATGGAGGAAAAATTTGCTTTATTTCTATTTGTTGCTATAACGGTGTCATCATTTTCATATTAAGGATAAAGACAATGTAAGTTATGTAAGCCAAGCCAGACTCAAAACAGAAGGTGGTGCTATAATTTGGCAAAACACAGAGGTTTGTTTCCTATCTCTGATAACAATTTTAACTTTGTTCCTACCTTACGAAAAGTCATGTCTCCATCACCGATCATGCTCTATTTGTTGTCCCTTCATCCAAGCAATCATCCTGCACTTTAGTTTGCACTAGAGAAGGCTCTTGCATAATGCACTCATATCCAGAAGTTCCCATTCCTCTTTACAGGCTTTCCAAAGACCATCACTTGTTCGAGAGCACCTACTTCCTAATGTCTTTTTTAAAAGTCCAAAGGCAAAACATTCATCGGAGAGGCATCAGGAGATTTCACTAGTATGTTACTGATTAGAATAGCATGTGTTCTATTTCCTGCTCCATTCTTTACAAGAAGGTGAGAGCAAAAACAGAAGTGTGACTGGACGCCCTCTCTTGATGCACCCAGACATTGTTTTGGTCTCTCTCATAAAAAGCTGGAGTTTCAGTTTGGTAAATTGGGGTGAGAACTTCATTGTGATAATACTTGGAATTAATCTTGGACTTTTTAACAACTCTATGAATTATCAGTTTTCCTTTGTAGAAGTAACCAGCGATGACCACAAATCCCTTTGAGAAGCTTTCTCTGCATTCTGCATGCCATTTTTGAACAATTTTTTCCATCCCTTGGTTGGTGGTAAATTGTACAGGATTTGTTGCAGTCACTAAGTTACACATATGACTCATCTAATGACCACGAATTTCCATTTTTTTTCTACCTGATGTTGGTATGATGCTCAAAGATGTGATGTGGCAGTGGCAGCAACTTATGAACTCAACCTTTGTGACTTTTCTCCATATTTAAATCTTTGTTTATAATGGTGTTAACAGTTTTGAGGAATATTCCTAATTTGTTTGCAATGGTCCATTGCATTGCTGGATTACTGCCAGAGATGAGAACCTAGATCTTCCTTATCATCTCTGGAGAGTGTCTGGTAGCAGGTCATGGGTTTGCCTGTTTTGTTCCTTTTTGGAGTTAATCCCATGCGACACTTTCCCTTTTTATTCAACACTGACCTAGCCCTGTACTTTGACAATACAAAATTTTGCTTCTTGCATGCTTCAATACTAGCAGAACAACTAAACTATGCATCGGAAAGGGCAGTAATGTAGCCTTCGTAATATGGTTCTATAATGACAACCACACATATTCTACTGCTATGAAGACAGCACAGAAACTGGTTTGCTTGTTTCTCAAAGGCTTGACCTTGCTGTGCACACAGAAACACAGTAATTACATTCACAATTTGTTATCAGAAACAAACCTTGTACCATTTCTAAAAGTTCTACTGTCATTTCCACCTCCATTGTCCCATAAGTGTGTTGTCAAATCCACTATTAGTACAGAAGGAAAGTTTAAGGAGGAAAGGCCTAAGGCAAACAAGTGGTTTGGATAGCTAACGTAATCTCACTATTGAAACATCCAAAGATTATTGGAAATGTTTGAGCCAACTGGCATGCCAGAGCAATGTGATATGTAATTAGATTCAATCTCAATACAGGTTAACAGGTTAATTACAAAGGTACTCATTTTTAATTTCTGTACCATGCATACTCGCGGAGAAAAAAAAGAGGAGTCATGTCTGGAATGCATATATACATTGATATGTGCTTGTTGAAAACTACAAGTTATTTGGTACTCATGGGATTGTTCCCTGCTGTTAAAATAGCCTGACATTCCATACATGACTTTTTTTTTTGTCCTCGGGGTACAAAGTAGGTAGAGAACATATTGAATTCCATTTAAAAATTTGATTCACAGATGTGACTACAAATACACGTTTTGTGATCCCTAATATAAAAGTCTGAGGTGTTGCACTCACACAAGTTTCTCTATCCTTGTACTAACTGTTCTTCCAAAGTCATTCCTTTATCTTCTTTATGTCAAGATAACCATACTGCTGATTTTCTTACAGATGCAAGGGGAATATGGGAACGCAGTAGGCTTCGAGTGATACTCAAATCTTTTAAACCTTTGAAAGTTCCACTATGTTTTCATTGGGAATTGAAATCAATTTGAGTCCTCATTCCAGATTGAATACTGCAAGGCAACAGATTCACATTGAACTGAATCTTGGATCCAATTCTCTTAGAACGTGGGATCGGATCAACATTTTTTTGCATGGAAATACCTACCATATTTGAATGCACCAGATGCTAATTTTTACTGTATTCATTGTAATGCACTGCATGATTGTCATTTTATTTTCTTAGTGAAAGTGGTGTAATAAAACCAACAACAGAACCACATTCATTGTTTCTATAATCTGACAATGTATTCTCCTCAAAAACATTAACCAACCCCAAAATCTGCAGAAAACACATTTTTTATAATTTCACCAGCATAAAAGCTTGAATTATTGATGCTTGAGCCATTTGTATCCAAATCGATCTCAATACGGATTGAATTCAACATGGAAACATGGACTGTATTGAGAAAGCTTATGAAGAGATTTCAATCCATATTGCAAAACAGGTGCTAGCTGTTAAGGGGAATGGCTGCACTGTAGCCGAGCGGTTAGACCATTCACTTCTCACCAAAGCGGCCCAGGTTCGTCCAAGGCAACTGCATGTGGGATTTGTGGTGGATGAAGTGGTGCTGGCTCAGGTTTCCTCCAGGTTCTCCAGTTTCCCCACCATCTCATTCCACCGGTGCTCCATCTTCATTCCATGTATCATCAGTGTCACTGACTGTGGTGCCATATGTAGTAAAAGCGGGTGTTAAACTCTAAAAACAACTGTTAAGGGCAATCAAGAACAGAATCACTTTGGATGCATCAAACTGAAAAAAAATGAAAACTAATATTTACCAGCTTCTTCAGCCTTCTCTAAAGCCTTCTGAGCCTCTTCTCTCCGCTCTGCACGCTTTGTTAGTTCTCCTGACTTCATCTGTGGTGGCTTACCGTCAAACACATACACTGGCTTGATACCATTTTCAACTAGTCGAATCGAGCGGTAGAAAGTTCCCATCAGGTGGCTGCAATATACATAATATGAACAACTGCACTAAAATTCATGCAATGCTGTGATGGCATACATATGGCATAAGGACGGTGAATGAAAGTGTAACACTTGAGCTTTATCAACAGCACTCCAAACATTACTAACATGTTACACTAGCTAAAAATCAATGCAACGTTTTACATGCCAGCCGGTTTATAAGCTTTAAGAAATGTTAGTAACCTTTATTCATTAACATTTATAAATATTATAGTCTGCTGACATCAGCAGCTTTCACTGAAAAGATGTTTTTCACTAATCTTGCTCTCAAAGCAATATTTTGTTTTGCAACATATGATTAGACTAATTTTTACCCCAAGGTTTGTGTCCTACTAGTGGGATAGAAAGCACTTAGGCCTTATGCTGGGACTACAATGAACTTTACTTAACATGTCAACACAGCAGGATGTAATGTGAAAGTTTAACACATTGAATTAAATGGAGCTATGGTTGACTTAAAGTGACAACTTAAAGAGTTTGGCAATGTCAAACTATTCCTTCACGATACTCAAATTTGGAGGTGATATCATTAATCTGAACCATTGGAAAGTAGTGCTATGCAGCAATAAATTGTGCTTCTCTGTGTAACTATTTGCATCAGCAATCTTTCTCTGTTTTATTTATTGCTCCTAAAGTAGGTTATGGCAATCTCTATACTTTATTCACCATTTCAAATGTTTCTTGCTCCACATTTTTGTATTCTCCTTTTCATTTTTGGAAAACATAACCTTTGATCAGAAAGAGAGAGCTGCTTTGAACATCCACAATGTCTGCCGAGTAACAGAATAACCAATCAGAATCATTCCCATTACGCTAAGTGCATCCCAATATGCTTTGCAGTTAGCAACATTTCTTACTTCACATTACGTACCATGGCGTTAAGTCAAACATAAACATCTGGTTATAAAGGAAATATTACTTAGCACCATTAGGGATGCTAATTTCAAAATCATTCCAAATTTATGAAGATAATAAATTCAATGAAAAACATATTCATCTAATAGAGCACTAAGAAATGCACATTTGTTATTTACAACCATATTTATCTCACTACATATACCACATATATATTAAATGTTATATACATGTATATGACTTGCTGTATTATGGATGATTTTTAAATTGTTACTGAAAATGTCATCTATTCTTTTATGTGGCAGTTGTCATTCTCACATAGTGAAATAATCTGCCAGACAACAGTGAATTTCTCTTATTGTGAATAACAAGAAAGTCTAATACCAAAAAGCTGAAAAGTTTATAGTTTTCTAGAAACAAATATTTTTATCGAAGAAATTTATCATCATCTGGTTGAATTATTATGGATTAAAGCTTCTTGATTTATGGCTATATTCATAGACAATTGAATAAATGACAGCTTTTTCCTTTGGCGTACTTCAATAGATCCAACGAATTTAAAAAACCCATTATTTGGTGCCTTCTTGATTCTTGTAGAACTGGCAACATTGCATCAGCCGTGTTTACTTTCTACACATATCGGTGTAGATTGCCCGGAATGTTTACTTAATCGCATTCAATTGTTTTTTTGTGGAAGCTGCAAAAAATGTGAAGCCTGAATACAGGTATTGAATTCTTGCTCTAAACTCTTTATTTTAAATTAATCCCAATATTGCTGCATACTTGTTACTGCTAATAAATGTTAGTTATTAAAAGCATGGTCATTTTTTGTTTCTAAAGCTACCATGTAAATAATGTTTAATCTGTGACTGTGGGCATGAACACCAGCGTCAGATTTGTTTACTTACATTTCTTGAAATACTTTGTTATCTTTGGCACATACGTGTATCTTGCCGGAAACTTCGTTTTGCAAATTTCACAAACTCGAGTTCCTTGGCACTCATAAGATCCTTGTTAAAACTTATTGGAGTAATTGTTGGAAGCAAAAGCTTCCAAAAGCTTCTGCATTGTATTACACAAATACCTTTTCTTAAATGTAGGTACATGATTGAATAGAGAAAATTAGTCCCATTTTAAATTGGAGATACTAAGAATTAAAGAGAACTGCACACTTACCGGACCAAACGTGTAAACAATTGCACATACATTTTGTTTTAAACATTTTGCAGTGGAGCGTAAATTCAATTATAAATTATACTTTCCTAAAGTTTTAGCAATTACTAGTATCACATTGTTAAATTCAATATGAAATAACAGTATTAATAACGCAAGAGGTGTTTCAGCAAGAGTGACAAACTTTGGAATACTCAATGCATGTAACCTAACCTGCAGCCATTAGCTACCATTCTCCGTACCAATGCTTCATACATACATCTTACAGACAATGTGAAAACTGCATGTGTTCACCACATGTGTGTTAGAAACAAACTATCCTATTTATTATGAACATGAACATCGTGTTAGGTCCGTACCATTCGGTAAATAAAGTGAATAAGGCAAATCGTGTTTGCTCAGCGTGCATACGTAGTAAGTAGACATGAACTTAGCTTGTATTCGTTTCATTTTAAGTGAATTTATGTATTTCTGACTGATTAGAGCATACTTAACGTTTCCTTTTTTATGTTTCTATCATATTTCTGACTTCCTAATTGATGTAATACTGTAACTGGTGTCGGAAGTTAGTAAACAAGTTTATGCAGTGTTTAAAAGAAGAATCCGATTCCAAGTGAGGTCATTATCTTATCACGGCATAAACCTTTCAAATAGAACAGGCCAGATATTCAGGTCTTAAAATATTTGTAATTATGCGGAAATGTAAGATTTGAGGTAATGTTTTCATACGGGGTAATTAGCCATAACCTTACTTTTTCATGCAATTTTCTGGTATCTGGCGCAGCACGACAAAACATCTGAAATACATACATGGCTAATGTTACTTAAATGGTTTTTATAGAAAATTTGAATAGTTCATTGAACTGACGATAGAAGCTCAGTACCCGATCAACAGGTTGCGCCATGTTGCCATACACTCTCACATTTAAGCGTGATTATCTATTAACGGTACATTTAATTTAAAAAAGTTATTGGAACTTTTTGTTAGTTTACATCCACTCTCTCACCTCCTTCAGTCTGGCAGATTATTTCACTTTCATCCTGTATATGTAATTACTCCATGCAAATAATTTACAACACTTTAATATTAAACATAGGTTTTATTTGCACTATCCTCACTTACTTTAGAAAATTAGAACATGTTTCCATCTTCATTTTCTGAAGCGAGGATAGTGTAAATAAAACTTACTTTTAAAATTAGAGTGCTTAACCTTACTTGTCCAAAAAAGCTTCTTAGTCATTACTGAGTTATAACATGCTTGACAAATTATTTACACACGGTTCCCAGGTTGCTACCATACAAAAGAAACTTTTGCAGAGAGACAATCGATTCTTGCTTCATACAAGGAAATGCATTGTATTACTACTTCAATCATTTGTAAAATAATTTATTTAACAAAAAGAAGGCTCAATATATAACACTCTTATAAGACACACACCACAGCTTTTTTATTTCTTACCTATGGTGAGCACAAACAAAAATTTCATTTGCAATGCCTTCTAAGCACTGCTACATATTGCAATGAGTTTTGTTCCAAATTATTACATTGGAGAAGTAACAGATTTGTACAGCAAGCATGTACGTACACACGCATGCATGCATACCCACTCGCCCGCAGATTATTTCACTTTCATCCTGTATATGTAATTACTCCATGTAATTTATTTACAACACTTTAATATTAAACATAGGTTTTATTTGCACTATCCTCACTTACTTTAGAAAATTAGAACATGTTTTCATCTTCATTTTCTGAAGCGAGGATAGTGTACATAAAACTTACTTTTAAAATTAGAGTGCTTAACCTTATTTGTCCAAAACTGGATGGACATTCAGCAATGCTTATCCATTCAAAGTCTCCAAAATACTATGCTTTATTTATGATTTAAATAAAAAGGATGTTGTAGCACTCATTTGCTTTGACTGGCTTCAAGTCAGTGCTGAACAAAAGAAGCTACTTCTAGCAGTCTGTCCTGTAATTACATGTATCTAGAATGATTCATTTTTTAATGTACATTTCTCTATAGGAACAGCCAATAAGAATTTTGTGGGTACTACTATTCTTCGCTAAGACCTATGACTATGCATATCCAACATAAACAAATCAAAATATGAGTGTTATGTGCTACCCTAAGTGATTTTAAATATTCAAATGTAACAATCTTTCTCCTGATCTAAGCAACTACCTTGTAGTTTCTCCATCCACAGATGTGAGCTGAGCCCCTTCACTTCTAACTGCTATCAGGAACTGGTACAAACTCATCGAGGCATCAATGGCAATTTTTCGACCTACAATGAAGAACAAATATATAAATAAAAAAACAGTTTCTGGGCAAAATACACAAGATCAAAGTTAAATCGTAAGCATCTTTATGTTATACAGGGAAACTCACAAAGTTTATGGATGGGTTCCTTACAATGAAACAAGAAAAAAGTTCATGTAAAGACATGTCTCAAAATCCTCTGTCTTTTATTTATTAAAGTTCAAGGTGTTATTAATGAATTTTAAACTGACAGAATCTACTTTTGCCACTGTCAGCTTGTTAGGAAGTGTTCAACACAACCTCATATCAGGCACTCAAAACGTCATCTTGCATCTAGACACGCCTGATGGTGTAGCATGTAAACAACTAAAATGTTAAAAAATGACTGATAGGTGCACTTTGTTGTCACTACATGTAAACAAATGACATATTAAACAAGTATGTATGGCAATACATTGCCATCTAGATACGACTCACAACCTTCTAGGAATGAGTGCACATATAAATGATGTTGCGTTAGTCCTTGTGAAAAAAATCATTATTGTTCACGATGCCATCTATTGGCAAGTAGTGGTAATGACCATAGAAAAAGCTTGTTTTCTTACAGTCGCAGGTATGTTACTGACGTAAGAAACAGATAAAAACAATCTTTGAAGTGGGTTGTATATCATGTCAAAATTTGAGCTAAATCGATGCAGAACTTTTTGAGTTTTTGAAGCATACACAAACCAACACAAGTTGGTTATATAGAGATTCCTTATGATTTGTTTTTTGAATAATTATTACTATTGTAATTCATATTAAAACCATATGATCATAAAATGTATGTAAATAAATACCTTTAAACCAACCAAAAAGAAGCAATAGAGAGTTGACTTCATTTTTCCTTTTTAGCTCTGTACACTTATGTTTTGCTATGTTTTACTTAATGCTGCTGCTATCTCATCCATTCAATGCATTTTCTCTATGGTTCTTTTCACTTCACATAGCATAACCCAATAATCAATTAAGCTAATTCACAGTAACGCAAGGATTACAATGAACTTAACGTAACATGACAATGTAATGGGAAAGTCCAACACATATTAAATGAAGCTATTTAGTGTCGACTTAATGTGACAAAATGTAAGAGTTTGGCAATGCAACTTTAAGTTTTCTTGGTCAAACTTCCACAGACCAACCCCGTCAAAAGTTAATAAATGACATTGAAATGGTATAAAAGTTACTCTAGAGTGTTCCACATAGTCAAAAAGCTTCCCAATATTGCATCAGAGAAAGATATTTATTGTCTACTTTGGTCATCTGTAGTAGAAGATTGCAGCTGCTAATGTTTGGGAGCACCACATTAGCTTACGTTTGGTTAGGTTAGGTGTAGCTTACTTTTTAGGCTCGAGGATCAAATAGAGAGAAAGGTGAGGGACAAGAAGAGTGTAGAGGAGGAGAGTAGAGGCGAAGCGTACAGAAACTGTGTTTCAATGTCTTTTTTCATAAGCTTTATACATGCCTAATGAATATTTTGGGATAAAAAATTATTTTTTCGATGGGGTTGGTCTGCGGAAGTTTGATCGAAATTCTAATTTGAAGTAAGGGTAATGTTTGTCCCCATTATCATGGAATAATCCATTCAGGGTTTCAGTCAAGCCTCACTCTTTTATACTAAGTTATACATACAACATTTAGATTTCTGCAACAAATGCCGACAGTTTGAGACATTCAAGCTAAAAGGAGATTTGACAACTCACCCATCTCGGAGAACATTTTAGTGTTTAACCTAGACATAGCTATAATGTTTAGTGTAAAACTGTTGAACCAATGTGAACCAAGAAAACTTGGGATGATCAACTATTATGCAGGTGCACCCAAGCATGAATTATCTACAACAAAGGACGCCTACTTCTTATGTATCACTGCATTTTGAATAAGAAAGCTTCAAATTAATGTAAAACTGCATTTAGAACCTTTTCAAACGCAATAAATGACTACATACCGAAGTAATTCTTGATTTCACTTTCTTTAACCGCACCGGGCGCTATATCAGCGATGAGTTTGGACAGTCCTAAAATACCCATTGTGATTGGTACAATACAACAATAAACCAACAATATTTACTGCACTTTCAGTTTAATATACAATTCATTTGTGATGAATTTCACGTTTAACAAATTTGCTATAGCATTTGCTACAAAATTTCCGCCTTCCCGCGTAATTTCACTAGATGGCAGCCACAGACGCGGAACACCAACTTTGGCAGACGAGCAATACGTGATGCCAACAAAAGAAACCTTTGATCAAAATCCCTTCGTCTGCAAAAGACCAGGCCATTGATGCAACTGTTAGGACTAAAGTCTAGTTGGTGTTGGACGTGTGATGTCCTAATTAACTGTCACATTTACCTTTTGCATACTTACCTATTTTTTTATAGGTAAGTACTCTATTTAGTTATTTCGTTCGTGTATTTTCTTATTGAGTTTGTTGTTGTTGTTGTTTTCTAGTGCCTTGCATCTGGCAACGAAGCCATAAGCATACGTGCTTTCCATTACTTTTGAAAACTGTAGTTTCTTCTGATCTTAATGCTTCACAGGTCTTCAAGTGGTCTTCGTTCATTTCTGCTGGATCGTTACATAGGACACATATAGGTGAAGCTGAGATACCTATTCTGTAGAGATGACTTGCTAAGCAGTCGTGATTTGTCAGTAGTCGGAAGGCTGCAACCGCTGTTGCACTTATTGAGTTTGTTACCAGATACAATTCATTTAGCATAACTATTTTTTAAAATCTGATATTGTCCTTGGCGGCCTTAAATGGAATTAAAGGCAATTGAAGATGGGACGCCCTCCGTGCTGGATATTCCCTCACAGACCACATGAGAAGCGAAGCTAATAGAGAACAGCTAAATATCTATAATTTAAATGCTAAAATTAGGAATTACAAACGAAACGGGCACGATCAAATATTCAGAATGCAGAGTAATAGACCGGCAAAACAGACAATGCAATATAAGCCCATAGGAACGGGCCAGTTTGGCCTATTTTGAAGAAGAAGAAGAAGAAGAAGAAGAAGAAGAAGAAGAAGAAGAAGAAGAAGAAGAAGAAGAAGAAGAAGAAGGAGGAGGAGGAGGAGGAGAAGAAGAAGAAGAAGAAACGATATCATTAAAGTAACGACATTGATTTGGATAAACAAAACTAATTAAATTACTTCCTAAATACGTACATGTACAACTCCTGACAAAGAGATTTCGATCATTACTTTGTGAATATTGTAACACATGAGACAACACCAGTTGCCGCTAAACACACTTTATTTACCTGCAAGTCCTTTGACGCGGCGCTAACGTTGCACTATATCACTTTCGCACACTCAAGAGCAACGGAACTTAACCGTTGAATAGAATCATAATATAAAACTGTCAGGTTACAACCTATACTGAGCTGCACTTGGCACGCTCCACAGTCGCTGTCCGCTGAACGCTTTGTAAACGTTTAACTCTGGCATTCTGCACTCAACAGCTCCTTATACAGGTCTGCATCCAATGGAAAGGTTCTGGAAGTGAAATGCTCGAGAGTGAATAAGGAAGAACAGTCTAGACGGAAGAACAGCACACAATAGCTATTGTTTCCGTATGGCCCATTGTCCTGCCGGGGGGGGGGGGGGGGATGGGTCATTAAGGCAGGTAAGCGCCTCCGGCCCGTTCCTGCCGCCGGCAGAGCCCAGGCCACCGACCACCAACCCTGAACAGCGGCAACCGTACTCACGGCCGGCGTGACAGTGCTCCCTCCTCAGGGTTGGTCGTCCCGACCAGCGCTATCGTAGCGGGCCAACCGATCCAAATGGACCGCCAGCATTTTCCCCCGGGGCTGCTCCTGAATGCGATAAACTACATCGTTTATCCACATCACCACGCGGTACGGTCCTTGACATGGTTGTTAAAGTTTGTGGCAACGCCCCTTAATCCAGATAGGGCGATAAAGCCACACCAGATCTCCCTGGTGGAAACCTTGGTTGTTGACTTGCTGGTCTAACCGGGTCTTCATCATCGCTTGCTACCTGGTTGTGTTGACGGGATATCTCGTGTACATCGTGAAGACGCTCCACGAGGTTCTCCAAGTAGTCGACAGCTGGCAGTCCGGCTTCCAAGCATCAGATCGCACGGAAGACGTAACTCCATGCCAAAAACCAACCTAGCGGGCGTCAACCCGGTGGTGTCATGGATAGACAAGCGGTAGGTCCGCAAGAAAAGTGGTACACGGGCATCCCAGTCCCTCTGATGGTTGGCCACAACCTCCCTTAGATGTTCTTCAAGAGTTTTAATGCACCACTCGACCATGCCGTCCGATTGCAGATGGAGAGGTGCCGTTCGCGTCTTGTGTATTCCGTGTCGCTCCAGCACTTTTCTCATTAAGTTGACTCAAAGTTTCTGCCCTGGTCGCTGTCTAGTTCTAAGGGTGTTCCAAAGCGGCAGAACACGTCGTCCACGAGGCAGTCTGCGATCACCTTGAACTCCTGAATAAACATGGCGTACACTTCCGACCTCTAGGTGAAGTAATCCATGGCTACCAGCAGATATTTGTTGCCCCTGTCAGGCAGGGAACGGCCCAGCTACGTCGACTGCCGTAGGGCGCTCCCACGTTATACTGCTGCATCCGTCCACGCCTTCTTGTTTGTGGGCCGCGACTTGCCGCAAACACATGACATTGATGGTACCATCTCTCGGCATCCACCCGCAGCCTCAGCCAGTAGTACCGCTGTTGGAGCTTGCCGATCATCCAGTTGGATCCAAGGAGCCCTTCCCAGAAGCCCGCCTGTACTTCCTCAAGGACTTTCACAACCTTACTGCGAGGGAGCGCCAGCTGGTCTTTCTGGGTCTTCCCATCGGATGACTTCCAAATCCTATATAATGCCCCGTCCTTTGTCCTCAGCGAGTCCCATTGGACCCAGTAGGACTTATATTCACTACTTCTTGGAGCGATGTAGCTCCAGCTCGGCCTAGTTACTGCTTCCACTTCTCTTAAGAGCGGTCCCAAGTCGGCGTCGCTAGCTGCTCCCTCCTCAGATCCGTGCTATCCCATCCATTGGCGGGGGGGGGGGGGGTTCCAGCGAAATTAGAAAAGCACAGACATAGAAAGCTGCGCAACTCCAGTTTATCCCTCAGGCGAGGCCAGTCGCTTACAGCCTGGGTTTTCTCCGGATCAGTGACTACTCCAGTTGGTAAGACTATGTGGCCCACCTCCTTGCACAAGAGCTGACACTTCACGTTCAGTTTCAGGTTTGCTGCCTGTAGTCTCTGCAATACCTTACTCAGGTTTTCCAGGTGATCTTCGAAGGTGTAGCAAACCACTATGATGCCATCTAGTTACAGCAGGTAGGCGTCATAAGTTAGCCCCATCATTCGGCGGCTCCATTAGGCGCTGGAAGGTGGCTGGCGCGTTGCAGAGGTCAAAGGGCATAACTGCAAACTGTCAGTGCCCTTGGCTGGTCGAGAATGGGGTCTTCTGCTTGTCCTCAATGCGCGGTAGAGTGAAAACAGTCCTCTCGAATGACAACGTCCAGCTTCCTATAGTCCACGCAGAAGCGTAGTTCGCCGTTCTTCTTCACCAGGACTACAGGTGAGCACCAAGGGCTGTTGGACTCCTCAACGATCCCTCTGGATCTCATGTCCTACAGCATGTCCCATACCTCTGCCTGCTTTGCGAGAGGAACGGGCCTTGTTGGTTGCCGTATAGGTTGGGCGACTAAAACATTGATGTGGTGCAACACTCGATCGGTGTGGCCGTAATCGCCGTCCCCTTGTCTGAAGACTGGTTACACCGAAGCAGATGCCAGACCCTCTCTAGTTAAGCCGCGGTTAGATGGTCGGCTTTTCAACAAATCTTCCAGCCGAGGCCCTAGGTTGTGGGATGGTCCTGGCTCCACGGGTCCATCGCACGGTGTCACGCTCAAAGCTGGCTCGCAGCTCCCAAGCTCCATTCCGGCACTTGTCAGATGGATTGAGTAGCCTCACAGGCACTTCCTCCCGGCAAGGCAACAGTGCCTTGGCAACGCATAACCCATCCAAAGGCGTCTTCCGGTTCAGCACCAGGTCTCTCTACCGTTGCTCCTCCAGGCGTGCCCTTACGACCACTTCGCTCCTCGCGGGTACTACCACGTCCTTCACCAAGGTTACCGTGCAGATTCCTGGATGCTGGGCTGCGAAGCGTAACCTCGTCTCGGCCGAGTCGCATGACCCTTCTGCCGAGGTCAACCGTTGCGTCGTGGCCCCAAGGTCAACTCCAGCAGGACCTCCTCCACGGGCCAAATTACGCCCGACGCCAATACTAGCTAGTACGACCCACTGGGTTTCCTGGACGGCTGCTCCTCCACTTCATCAGATCTAATACCGTTACGTCTGCACCTGTGTCCACTAGTAAATGGTACCGCCTCCTTTACACCCATCCATCCGAGATGAGGGTGTCACCCATCCTTCTGCATAACGTGTGCAGAGTTACTCGAGGGGTCGGCGATGATGGCCCCGACGTGCCCCTCGTCACGCCGGTACGCCTACGTTTCCCGCCTGCTTGCTGGGCTGGTAGTACTTCACCAGATGTCCCAGCTGGAACATCCCCAGCACACACAGCTGGAAAACCTCCTTCATTTCGCATCATCTGTAAAATGCATTTTACATTATATATGTAGGATGTATCTATATTGGTGTCATATATTTGGGGGACGTGTTCCTGACATCAAAATAGGAAAAAAAAGTTCATATGTACATGGGTCTAAAAATCATTTATTTCAGAGTTACAACACAGAATCGAAAATTACAAAAATTGCTCGAAGTGGCTTCCTCTTGCTTCGAGCGTGCAGTAAGCCTGCATTCCATGCCCTGGCATACTCTGTTGAAAATTCCTGGTATGTTTCATATTTGGTCAAATCCAGTTTGGATACGTTCTCTCAAAATGTCAATGTTAGGTACAGGAGTCACATCAAGGACTTCAAATGTCCCCAGATGAAATCCATTGGATTCAAATCAGGCGATCAAGCAGGCCATGCAATGGGTTCCCCTCGATCAATCCATCTTTGCGGAAATTGATTATTCAAAAACTTTTGAACTATCATACTGAAATGAGTTGGAGCACCATCGTGTAGAAACCATATTTGTTGTATGATGTCCAGAGGCACATTATCAGTTAAGTGATTTAACTCATTTCCGAGAAACTGGAGATAAGTTTGTCCATTCAGAAGTGGAGGGAAGTAGGGACCAATAAGGTGATCATGAATGAGTACACCTCAAAGATTGAGAAAGAACCTCTGCTGGTGGTTGTCCTGTTGTACTTCATTAGGATTTTCAAACACTCAGTTATGAGTGTTATAAAAATTGAAAATGTCGTCGCAAGTAAAATCAGCCTGATCTGTGAATAAGATACAGGCTAGGAAACTGATGAACACAGCACACTGCTGTAACATGCATTGGAATACATCTTCTTTGGCCTATAACAAATAAACGGCTGACTTTGAGACCCATGTACATATGAACTTTATTTACTGCTTTGATGTCAGAAACAGAAATTTAATATTGGTATCAAATATATCATACCAATAAAGACACACCTGTATATAAATATATACAGTCCGTTTTGCTTTACACTTCAATGAGTGACCTACTGGCCTAGGTATTGTGAGATAATTAACCTTGCATAAAGCTTTGGAACCTGGGCACAGTACATAATTCCTTACCAGGAAACCAGCCTACTCTGCATTATGCCTTCTGTGCCATGCCTACTTAGAGGTGCTCACAAACCTGAAAACATGTAACTCTTAACAAGTTAAACTGTACATTCGCAAATGAAGACCTATTATTACTTTCTCTATCTAATTCAAGGTATTTTTTATTTCATGCGCTATTATAACCATCCAAAAACATCAGGTAGTAAACACTGTGATTGGTTTATGCGGAAGTTATTAGACGAAGATAAAAAAAAAGAAAAAAAATTGAAGTGGATACTTATTAAAATCAAAATAACTGCACTTATACCCTGTATAAGCAAGGGCTCTCGTGAGTTGAGTAAGTACGTGAATGAGTAAGTCAGCGAGTGTGTTTCTGTTGCGACAAAAAATGCCGCGTCTGAGCTAGTTTGTGATGACTTGCAGTGAATGCTGCAAAGGACTCGAGGCACTTGTGTTTGATTTGCCAGCGAGTGAACCATCCAGAAGGAGTCTGCGTCGTGTGTATTTCATTACATTACAAGGAAAGTGAAGAGATACACTTAATTGGAACTATCATACTTTTCAAATGAGAAGAGCTCTGCAGCAAATAGCATATGTTTTGTCTGCTTAGTGCTGCCTCTTCGTTACATTCAATCTTTTCATGTTTCCGTCTCACTCGCACATTTTCCTAGAGCATTCAAGTCTGTCTGGCATTAGAATGGTCGATGAAAGGGAACCCAAACTGAAACTTTCAAACTTCTATAATTTGGTAGTTAAATTCAAAATTTGAACATGCATGCTCGTATGTTATTACATGTGTTTTTAAATGTTATATTATTACCTATAGTTATTGAATTAGCTGTTCTCTTAATCACTCAAAACTGCCAGTGGCACTCCATACCGCTGTCATCAATTACATCAAGAGATAATTCATCGTTATCACTGTCATCGTCTTTGCAAATTTATGATGTTAGATTCTAAAATCTTGCCACAGCCTATTTCTTTCCAAAAGTGTTTTGCAGTTTTTTATGGAAGATGCCAATCTTGTTGTGTTATCTAGTCAATTATTTCTTCATGACTAAGCTGTTCAATGTCAGTCAGTTAAAAGTGTTCTGTTTGCAACCCCCTGTTTTATTTGAGCAGATACGATCTCAATTAGATTTGTCTGGCAGTGGTAAGGAGGAGATTGATTACCTTGTGTCTCATTTAGATAGCAAGTTTATCAAGCCGAAACAGTTTTTCCTGGTTTTTAAACAGAAGTACCTGTTGCAATTACTCAGTTTCAGTTTACGTTGCTGAAAATTCAACCCCCTCTTTTTGTCAGCATTTGGTTCCTTCTGCTAGTCATGTTTGGTATTTTGTTTTCAATAATCAAATTATATCTTGCATTATGCATTATAATTATGCTTCCCACTTCTAAATAATTTAAGAATCTGTTCAGAAACCGCCGTTTATGAGTAAATGTATAGCTGTCATCTTTACATGATAGTCTGAGATGTATTCGGACAGAAAAATCCATTTGCTTACAAGTAGGAATTGGGATATATTCTTCACCACTCTGTCCTCTATGTGATCTGCGAGAGGAAATGGATCGAGACCACCTTCAAATATGCCCGGCCACTTCTAGTGCCCCATCCATCAGTGAAAAGTATTGGAGAGCAAGAGGATTAATGACTTCATTGTCAGAAATCCAGCATTAGCTAACAACAACAACAACAACAAGTAGGAATCTTGTTTTAGCATATTTTTAACATGACCGTGGCTAATTGCCAACACCAGGGCACGGATTTAACAGCCCACCTACATTAGTTATTGGTCCCCTTGACGGAACAATAGGCCATATGAAACAATCGCTATCGTGTGCTCTTTCTTTGCTCTAGTCTTCACTTTTGCTTTGATTTTTATGGTAATATGTATTACTAACCTTACTCCCTACCTTCCACGTGGATTATTTTTTACAAAACTTGGATATTTTTTTTAAGCGCAAATAGGATTAGAGACAGATTTACTAAAGTCTCTTCAGTCCTCACTTAAGGGGAATGCAATGACAACAGTAGGACTCCCATTGGTTGCTGGTTGGGTAGTGGTCAAGGACAAACATTATTCCAGTTGAAAGTCACTGTACTTCGTTTTAGAGTTAGAGGCAAGAGTATTTACAGAGGGGATTCTAAATGAGTCAACTGTTGAGGCTATTGTATACCACACCCCAGGAGGAAGGAATGAAATGAGAGCATGTTAGAACTCGGGCGGGTAGTGTGAGGACTCCTAACGTGTACTGGAGATTAAAGTTTGCCAAGCAATCACCTGTCAGTGACTACAACGCCACCCATCTGCCGAGAATAGCAATTACAATTCAAAAAGTTCTCACACAGCGGTGTCAAACTCGCCCATCACTCATACTTCTGACCTTGAAAGACCATATTGAAACGAAGGTGAAATGAAGCAGAGGAACAGAAAATTTGAGAATGTAATTATCCTTCCAAGCATTTGTCTCATGACCCATGAAAACCCCCAAAATAACTCATAGACCAAGAAGGTTGGCTGCAGGAATCAAACTTACGACCTCCCAAATGCAGGACCCACTGTTACTGCAAAGCCATCTCGCTCAGTGTAGTTTGTCTTAGTGAAGTGACTGTATGAGCTAGCAAAGTTTTACTGAAAGGTGAACTAGGTTATTAAGCAACAGTAAAAATTGAATAGGTAACAGTTTAAAACTATATAAAGTCACTATATGCTTTCCTGCATTTCCAACCTGGTTAAAAATTTGCACTTATCCTAATCCTCAGACTTCAACTTTGTGAATATCATTAGGGTAATGATATGTATTTGTTTACTGGTTGCCTTTAAATATTGCAAAAATGTGGAACTCAGTGCCGACAATTGTCCCATAATAAGAATGGGGACAATTGCTCCTAGATATTGCAAATCTTTAACCTAGTTGGCAGATGCAGAAAATACATTTAATCATGACGTCAAGGAAACTTGTCAAACAATTTTGAAGGAAAATACATTAATGGTTGTTAACTACTGCAGAGACTGCTTCCATAGTGCAGTGGTAGTGTGCCTGCCTCTGGCACAGAGAATCCCAGTTCAATCCCTTGTACCGGCATTTTTCCCCACTGGGAGGCCTGGTCTGGGGTGCACTCAGCCTTGTGATGACAACTGGGACTCCATATTTGGGCCACTGGGATAGCAAATGGACACCTAGATCCTATCAAATTGTTGTTGGGCCTGGCAAGAAGATCAAGGATCATTGATGAATCTAGGAATTTACTTGGGAAATTAAGTTATTTTGTTGTTTAATGACGCTGTCAATTACCAGGATCATATGTGTCACTGGTGTGCCGGAATTACAACCAACAGGAGTTCTTTTATATGCCAGTAAATCTACTGACATGGAGCTGTAGTTCTTAAGCACACTTAAAAACTATCAGTCTGGGCTGGATTTGAACCCTTGATTAGTAGGCCAGTGTCTGATCAACTCAGCCACCCAGACCAACAATCTACTTGGGAAGCATAATATGCAAGTGTAGGCAGCCATCAATGGCTGCAAAATTGTTTACAAACAGCAAACTTTTACTACTCGCTTAAAAGTTTCTCTTAATACCAGTTCCTAATAATGAGAGAATTTATGTTTAACAAAAAATGCTTGTACAGAAGATGAGTTGTCGCTTGTTTGCATTATACTTCAAAATTTCTTTTTAGTTTAATCAATTGGGGAACATAAAGTGGATCTACCCAATCGACAATGCTGCTTTTATATCTTTCATGTATTTTAAAGTGTGCCCCAGTGTAGTCTTTCCATTAATTATGAAAAATTATTAGCATCATTTTATGTGGTAAAACAACTCTATCCTGATTCTAGTATTGCTTGCATTTGTTTCCTCCTACTCCAATGATACTTGATTTCATTAACAACAATCAATTGAAATCATGCAATTGGAAAACTAAAAGCTAAAACAGTTTCAACAATTTATTTCATTAAGAGTGAAATGTTACAGTTAACAATTCGAAATATAAATTATGCAACAAAAACAATTCCTTAAAATATATTAAAGGAAAAAACAAATTACATAAACAGTCTGAACACAATAAATATTACAGAATGGGCACTGAATCAATTGAAATCAGACCCCTTTTATCTTGTACTATAGTTAAGAATTTCATTCAGTTCTATTCCTGAAAACATCAAAAACCTCATTTTTATACATGTGCATTTTATTAGTAATAATACAAATCAGAAAAATTAAGTATTTTATATCTAACCATCAGTTTTAATGTCAATAAATACCAAGTGTCTAAAAACCTTTAAAAACTGCTTTAAAAATTTCCAAAGGCACAAGCTTCATTTAAGTAACATTATGATTATTCTGTAACCTTATTTGTAAGCAAATACTGACCAAAACAAAGAAATATAATTATTTAAAGCATAAATAGCATATAAACAAGTGCTCTGTATATGTGTATTTTGAATATATACTCTTTCTCTACAAAAGAAACTGCATTGAAATGACAACTAAGTGACATCTAAGTTTGCAAAATTGTTTACAAACAGCAACTTTTGCTACTCGCTTAAAAGTTTCTCTCAATACCAGTTCCTAATAATGAGAGAATTTATGTTTAACACAAAATGCTTGTACAGAAGATGAGTCGTCGCTTGTTTGCATTATACTTCAAAATTTCTTTTTAGTTTAATCAATTTATGTTGGATCTACAGAGTTGGTAAATCTGGAAGCAATAATTAAACAGAGTGCCCAAATAAGCCTAGTATCCAAAGAGTTAAGGGAAATCCTGGAAAAAAGAAACGCAATCCTGACCACTTGCCTCACACGGGATTCAAGCTTGGGTCCTCTGGATTACTAGGGAGACATGCCCTCCAATTATATCATGAAGGAAGTATACTGACATACATCATAAAGTGTTGAAGCCTTGAATGAATTTTTGCATAATTTTAGAAAATTTAAAACAATGGATTTCAAATCATTGAATATCACAATATTTATGATTATCCAAAGGGATAGAAAACCAACAAAACTTTTTGTGAAATATTAACTCAATAATTTTTTTGACTCTATAAGAAGTCCTGCTCCAGTAAAGTGCTTGCTTTTATGGTCATAAGCAAAAAACCTTAATGACTTGAATTTTAATTTTGAAAGATGCATTCTGGTTTTAGTTCTCAGTATTCAAGCAGAAAACTTAAGATATTTAATGCAGAAAAAATCCAGTGAGTATTCCACAAAAAATGAAAGTTATAATTGTGAGCTTCAATATGCAGTGTCATTTTAAACACCCTGCTTTTCATTAAGATAATGAAAAACTGAAACTTAATGATAACATTGTTGTGATAGTTTTTCTTTGGATGAAAGAACACTAGAAATCTTCGTGCACACTAGATCACATAAACATATTTATGCAGTCTTATCATTACAAGAAACTTATAATAATGAAAGTTGTGCGTTACTGGCTCTTTATGACATACTTGCCATAAAGCCATATATGATGATATTCTAATTTGCAAACTCTTCTGTAACAACAACCTTTTTATTAATTATGGCTTCACGGGTGATCAGCAGTGTTAAATTTAAAAATGTTGAGCCTTTTCAGAAACAGAATAAATAAATGGACATGTTAAACTCATGAACTTAACATGGCTGATCATCTGTGAAGCCATAATTAATAATGCTTGCCGTGAAAGCTTAGTCTTACATCTTTTTCATTTCTTCTGATTTGGCAATGGAGTGACAGATCCCAGTGGCCAACAAATTACAAAGTGTCAATTGAAATTTTAATTAATTTCAGTATATGTATTCTGGCTATTAATATAGATTACTAATGGTTCATTCTAATACAGCCCTTTAATTTTTTGTTAAATTGATAAAACTATGGTGAAAAATACTGTACACTAGTACAAATAAATATTTCAGATCAATTTAAAACTCTCCTAGTTTTTACTCTAACATTGTTGGTAACCATTAGGCAGCTCCTTTGAAAACAGTACATTTATGAACTGCTTCTACACATTCTGCAATTTCTATTTGATAGTTAAGGTATGTATAAACTGATTATATTTATAATGTTAGGACTGCATAAAATGTTATGGCAGCTCCTGTGTAATCTTTACATTATTAATTCATAGCAGATAACAAATGTACTTATTATTCACTCATGCCATAATCTCTAGGATTACACATTTATTTCACACATAGGTAACTAATGAAACACTGTTATGATCTGTAACAGCAGATGCACAATAATACTGAGGACATTTGGTGTTTGGCGAGTGTTAAATGTTTGTCTTATTTGTGCTCCAGTTCTTTGTATGCCTTATGCTTGCTTTAAGGGTGTTGAGAAAGGCACAAAGTATATGAAAGGTAAGGTTTTATCTGTAATCTGCACTTCTGTGAACATGACAACAGAACATGGACACTTGACTATTTCTACTCATTTTGCAAATTTTCAAACTCCTTGTTACACAAACTAGGTTGTTTATTAGCGCATGGAGATGACACAGGCTTGTAGCTTCTCTGAAAATTAATAGAATGGTTCATTCAACTCAAAACTCAAAAATGAATGATCTTCGTTTTATGTCCTGAACTATCATATCAATGATGCAAGAAGGTATGTGTTGTATGTAAAATTTTATGCAATATTGAAATCACAACTACCTGAAGCTCAGACTAAGCATGGACTAAGAATTCTGAATTTGTTTGATGGCTGACCAGCATATCTGAAAATAGCTCAGATGGCAACTCATCAGACAGAATACAGGCTGGATGGCTCAAATGGTAACAGTACATCTGTGGGGAAAAAAAAGTCATGCCTGGATGCCATATTTGTCTGTCCTAAATGGCACAGTGCCTTGTTTACACCATGTGCGATACAGTTGCATAACGGCAACAAGTTCCAAACCTTAGTATTACTACCCCATATGATCAATTATGGCACTGTGCTGAATAGGACTTGAGTTTGGCATTCAGACATAACTATTTTTTTGTCCACAGGGGTAAATAGTAAAAGTAAAAGAATCTTAATAAACAAGGTTTTGTAAATGAGTCATTGGTGACCTAATTGTAAATGTATACTTAAGATCCACTACAAATTTATCAATTTTGCACATGTACACTGATGTGCATAAGGGTTGTCCATTCCCCTATTTGGCAATAATGTTCCCCCCTGTAAGATTTTTGTCTTTACATAAACAATCTTTTACTCCACTCAGCCGGTATCAGTTGTCCACTTGACTGATCTGGAAAACAATTCAGGGACACAAAAACAAACCAATCAAGGGTGTTACAATTGATGCGAAATGAAGGGGTGACATAGATACCGCCTCTATAAAACAGTTTTGCTATGTTGGGGCACAAGCAAAAGCTAAATCAATACAACATAATTTGACCTTCTAGAAGCAGCACGAAGAACGATTGGCACATTCTGTTTAACTGGACAACAGCTACACATTTATATGAGAACTGTGATCAGTGATACGGAGATGAAATTATTATTCCCAACAAATGGCAATTAAGGAAACTGTGACACAAGAATACAAGGTTTAAATCTATTAAAGAAATAAAATGTCTTGACATTTGCCTTTGTTTTTAGACATATTTTGTTTTTCTGCTAAACGCTAATGAAGCATTGCTTTAGTGGCACTTAGCTAATAAGAACATATTAACCTTCATCAGTTTGGTAATATTCTTGGTGAAGTACTCTAACGATCCAATGACTAGAATTATAATCGAGTTGTAGAGGTGGTCATGCTGCAGAGGGTGGGGCTAGATCTATCAGTATCAACATAAACATCTGCATTCCACTATGGGCTACTTTTTGTGCACCATAGTATATACACTGCGATTTATTTGTTGTACACTAAATGCCAAAGTCCCTGCTAGAAAAATATAACTGGAGTAAAACATAAAACTTACTAAAAGTAACCTTAATTTACCATTAGGTATTTATGTTCTACAATACTGATTTTAATAAGAGAGACATATATCGCAATGTTGTGTGCTTGTAAATCTTAAACACATGCTCAAAATGTCCCAGCATCTGTGCACAACTCTGAAATCTGAATTCTTTCAAACACCCTTATGGATTTTGGGAAGTGTTGACAACTATGAATATTTCGCTTCTGCAGTTCATTAACAGTGTCAGCAGGGATGACTTACAACATGCTTTTAGGATTGTTCCAAACACAAAAAAGCAAAGGGTTTAAATTGGTTGATGTTGGAGATCAAGAGAACACCTATGGTTCAGTTTTCACCATACCTACTTTCAAGTTTAGCAAGAAACAATTAATACATTTTCTTATGAATTGATAAAAACGATTATAAAAAACAAATTTGACCAAAAATGTAAGTTAACAAAACCTAATGAAAATTTGCGATTGAAGAAACTTATGGAAGACTGTGCCATAGTTCCTAATTTACTCTACAAAACTGCTGTCGCTATGTTTCAGCTCATTAACTATTGGACATGACCACTTCTAAATACTGGGAGGTAGTGGCATAGCTAAGGTTTTGGAGGGGCCCCTGCAAATAAATATTGGGGGCCCTACTTACTAATAAAGCTTAAAAATGGAGAGATTAAAATATTACAAATTTACTTACATAGAATAAGTGTTAAAATAACATTCCCTGGTTACCCACACTAATGGTTATTTTTCTTAAATAAACAATATATACTTGCTAAACGCATAATGCACATAGGTGGAACAAAGTTACCTGACAATGTTCTGGGTAATTCAGATACTAACCCAAGCAAACTTCTATTTGTGGTACCTCAAATATTGTTCTGAAGCAATAACACTGAACAACTGGTTAGAACAACACATATTGATTAATGTTTATACGTTATCACTAGAGATGAAATGTTTCCTTCAATGGACGCATAAACCATACACTGTAGTTGACTCTGAGCTTTGCATCTAGTCAGAGGTTACCAAGAGCAGGTTCCAGGTGCACAAGGCAATACAAAGAACCCCCTCCCTATGATGTAATATGTATCTAATGCATGTTGATGTTACGCTGATATCTTGGTTACGAAGATGTTTCATTTCTACTTATCACCAAATTCTAAAATAATCCAATTTATTGGCCAATCGAGTACATTTTCACATAGGAACTAGTCGTACATACTATGTAGTTTGTTTGGCTTTTATAACTACTGTCTTGAATAAAATACTGTACTTTAATAAATTTCTCTATATGATTGTGAATGCCTTTGAGGGCATACAGACTTGGAGTTACACTTGTTTCACACTTTTAAGCAAGAAAGGACAGGAAATGCTTACATGATAACACTTCTGTTGTCAGTAAGTCATTAATGAATTGCAGCTGTTCCAACACTTCTTTCTAGTGATTTTCCATGGTTGAATTTAATATAAAATGTCCCTTTTAAGAAAACTATTAAAGGCAGTTTGGGGGTCCTTAAGATCAGGGGCACCTCCCTGTGCTGCGGCGTCTGCAGGGCCGTTATTTATGGCACTGCTGGGAGGCTACTAAGAGAATGACTTTATTGTTAACTCCACACACATATGCCAATATATCATCAAATTTCATCAGGAAAGAGGAATTTTCTAGGTTTTCCTCAGTCCTCATAACTGGCAAATGCCAGTGATGTACCTTAAACTAGGCCTGGGATGTCTCCTTCCCAAATTTCCTTTCCCCACAATAATTTAGTTTCATATATCATCAGCGTCCAATGCCTGTGGTACCACATGGAGTAAGAATGCATCTTAAATACAACCAGAAATGAAGCATCACGCATGTACAATAGCATATAATGTCCACAATTCATATAAAGGTATATAATATAACCATTCATTCACAATGTCTTTCAAGCATTTCACTTCTGAACTGAAGATTAGTGAGGCTTTTTATTTTTACACTCAAGTGGATTTCGCTGTGTCAGTTATTTCACAAGAAGCACAATAAATAAAAGGGTAAAACAGAGAAAATTACATTGACGAGATATCAAACAACCAAAATCTGTCATCATGGCGCAAATGCATGCCAACAGTTTATATTACAAATTTACATTCTAGTATGAACTTAACAGAAATATCACATAATATGCATTTACCAGCCATATTCTTCCCAGAATATTTAACATTTTAAGGAGAATGAAAAACTACAGAAACTGCAAACTGAAGTTGTTTGGTTTAGCATGGTAATTTCAAAAATAGTAAAATGTCAGCAAAACCAATGTCGCTATATTGAAAATATGCAACTATTAAAAATACAATGCATGTCTATGTCACAGTGACATGCAAATTATGCAAATTCTGCATATAATCAATAAAAATTATAAATGTACATTTTAAATGTTTAATGCCTTTTAGCTCAAGAGGTTATATTGGACAATTGCAATTTACTTTAGACCCAAGGACTGATTTGTTTGAAGTCCTTTCTAATATGTGCTAAATAATACTCCAATGACATTTTGGTAGAAAAAGCTCAGTATGTACACAACAAATATTTTAGAAATAGAATATTACAATGTGCACATGCCATGGAGATTCTGCCATAAGGATGCACAGGAAGACAAAAGATGATTGCATGGCAATTTGAGTTTGCCTGAGGTATCTTCTTTTTAAATCCTATGTATTTACTATTGTATAATAAGCCCAAATGTTTTATCAGTTGGTTCTGCTTCTTCACCAAGCATCGAGACGCAGATTTGTTAAAAACCACATTTTATTTCACCTTTCTTGATGTTAAGGTTTTTCTGTATCGAAAGATGAAATTACTAATGAAACTAGTAACTCATTATAATACAATGAATAGTTTTGGTCCATTTAAATGGGTAAATGGAAAAATATCACAACAATTTTTAAACAACATGGTATAATATTAGCTACTCAAAATAAATACAACACTAAAAATTTGCTAACCTTTTTTTTTTTTTAAAAAGATACAATTGCAAATATTAAAAAAACCTGACATCAATTCAGCTATTTAGATTGTGATGGGTTTACCTGGAAAGACTAAGCGTCATTTGGAGACAAGAGTAAAGGAACATTTTAGAAATAATAAATATAAACAGTTTGATAAATCAGCTGTGGCAGACCATTTTTGGTCATGAAATAATCCAGAAGTTAAATTATTATAGCATTTAAATGAATACATAGATTTAATGGTAAGGGAGAAAATATTATTTTGAACAATAGAGACTGCATAATGAATTTTGAAATACCATCAATTGATTCTGTTAAAAAATATGTTCCATTTTCAGTAGATGCAAATATGATAGTTAACAATCCATCACCCAGCTGTAGGAACTATAATGACGTAAATAAACAGAGTCAACAAAGAAGCAGAAGCTGCAGGTGCAATGAATTGATTGTAAAACATTGCTTTACATTTGAATTTATATTTTAAAGCAAATAAGTGGAGTTATGTCACAAACGTTCATTGTATTATGATATTTGTGGTGCTTAACGAAGATATGCTGTGACGTAAGCGGTTAAGAAGTGGGGGAAAGCAATTGGGAAGAATTGAAGGAAAAGGCATAATGAGGTGCAAGGAGAGTGCCAGCCGTTAGAGGTCTGCACGGGCCGACATTCTTAGGTCAAGCCCGGCCCGGCCCGAACTCAACCAAGCCCGAGCCCGGCCCGAGCCCGAGAAGAGCTTATAGTGCCCGGACCCGAACCCGGCCCGGCCCGATTATTCAATTTTATTATGATTATGATTATGACATTATTATTGTTATTATTATCATTATTATTTGAAACCTTTCAACAGAATACTCATATAGAATTCCTAGTAATGGAATGCTGTAATAATTGTGCTATTCTCGGAAAAAAATATATAATACATTATTTTGTATCTCTTAATTTTCAAGCCCGGGCCCGGCCCGAGCCCGACAAACATTTTCCAAATTAGGCCCGAACCCGGCCCGCGGGCCGGGCCGGGCCTAGGCCCGAGGGCTTGGCCCGAGCCCGTGCAGACCTCTACCAGCCGTGCCGCAGTCCAGTGATTAGACCATCTGCCTCTCACCAAAGCGGCCTGGGTTTGATCCCAGGCAACTGCATGTGCGATTCGTGGTGCACAAAGTGGTGCCTGGGGTGGGTTTTCTCCGGTTTCCCCCGCCATCTCATTCCACCGGTGCTCCATCTTCATTTTATGTATCATCAGTGTCACTGCCTGCGGTGCCTAGTAGTAAAAGCAGACATTAAACACTACAAAAAAAAAAAAAAAAAAAAAAGAGGAGAATGTGGGTTATACAAATCTTTCAGCTTTTATTTCTGAAACTGATATCCCCCCCCCCCCCCCTCTCCCCCAAAACGACAATCTGAAATGTCATTAGGATTTATCTAGTACATATTAAGCATAGTTTAAAACAAATCAGGCACTAGATGCTAAAGTAAATAATTACCGAACAATGGATTAATGTACAAAATTAATGTAGAAATTGTTCATCCTACGACCAATGAAACCTGTAAATAGGTGCCAAAGCTAGGCCGTTAGACACAACTAACATTTGAAATCAGGCCTGGAGCATGAGAAGGAATATTGGTACATCTACTGAACTATAATGGTTATAAATCAATTTGGTGCTCTTTTATATGTTATCAAAGCTGATAAATATGTCACAATGCATATCATAGTAATTATTCTGGTAGGGATTCAAATCACCATTGGATGTTTAGTGTGGAAAGTAAGCAATACTGTTGAAAAAATTTACATTTTACAGATGAACTACAGCAGCAGCTGGCGGCGCCGTGGCCGAGCAGTTAGCGCGCTCGCCTACCACCTAGGCGGCCCGGGTTCGATCCCAGGGACCCGCATGTGGTATTCGTGGTGGACGAAGCGGCGTCAGGGCAGGTTTTCTCCGGGTGCTCCGGTTTCCCCCGCCATCTCATTCCACCGGTGCTCCATCTTCATTCCATGTATCATCAGTATCACCGCCTGCGGTGCCGTAGTAGTAAAAGCGGGTTAAACACTACAACAACAACAGCAGCAGCTTCTAGTGTTGGCTGAGTAATATCCCTAAATGATGTAATTGGTATGGATTAATAGCTTAATGATTTGTTTTAATTCTGCAAAGGTCTTTTCTTTGTTTGGGGGAGGAGATAGTGCTGATGGATTACATGGCATAATTTTCTTAATTTTATCTACTGGTATTAGACTATCTCAGCAAACGATAGAATGTTAAACATTCTTAACAGGAGAAGGAAACATTCAAAAGCTACACATGTAAGCAATAAAAACACAAAAACATTTAATAAATCAGAATTACAATGTGTGCAAATTTTCAAGACTTGGGCCCCCTACACTCAAAGTAAGAGAGCATACCTAAAATGAGGTTTGAAATGACAAAACTTTAACATTAGAGGTACAGTAAAACCTTGATTATCCTCACTTGGTTAACGCTTTGGCTCATTAACTATAATTTTTGGTTGTTTTTTGTTTCGGAATGAACATTCTCTATATGAGGCAAAAATTAACTAGTTTTGCAAGTGAATGCAGCTTCAGGTGTGACAATGTAACTGGAGGTTACACCTACTAGCACAGGAAAGATGAAACTGTGTCTGGTGTCGTGTGCGAGGCTATGTTTTCAACTGTACATGTACAGTGGTTTCATGTCTTGAAGATGGAGAAAAATATGCTGTAGTTCTTTAGGAAGAGTTTGTTTATGGGAAACTGGAAGGCATTAACCCATTGTCTAGTAGTCACTTTTTGTTACATATACTGGTCTTCATGTAATTCCTAAACAGGCTTTTCACAGGCACTTAAACGCAAGCAATTCAACTAGCCACGAATGTTAAAAATATTTTATTTGTTAACGATGCTGTCAATTGCCAGGATCGTATCAGTGCCTACAGGAATTTTGTCCTACAGGAGTTCTTTTACATACCAGTAAACATATTGACACGGGATTGTGACATTTAAGTGCACTTAAAAACTGCTGGTATGGTTTAGGTTTGAACCTATGACCTTGGGATCAGAAGCAACTGCCTAACCGAGTCATCCAGAGTGACCCAAGAACAGTAAGGACTGGCCATGCATTCAAATTCGAACGTTGTAAGTTTGAATCCCAGTGACTACAGTCACATGTGCCTGTGATAAAGGATGGGGAGGAGCCACATAAAACAAGCAATGTGATAACATGTGGGTTACATTTAAATGCTGTTACATGGATTTTGTTTTTTGTTCAAAAAAAAAAGAATGGAAGAAAAACCTTTAATAGCACAGAAACAAATAAAATTAATATACTTATGATACAAAATATCTGCAAACACTTCTATTTTGTTGCTAAAGACCAGTTAAAATGTGAACATAAAAAAAGGAACAATAATAATAAATAAATATTAACACAAAATTTCTAAGGTTTCCAATTGAAAAAAGAAGAAATTTGGACAGAAGAAAGAAGATAAGAAACAGAGTGACAGGATGAAGAAACACTGGAAAGATAGAAAAGAAAAAGAAAAGAATTGAATATAAATGCAGTGGGTTGCTTAACGTGGTCTGGAAATGGCCTGAAACGAAGGGGGAAGAAAAAATGAAATGAAATAATTTCTAAAAAGAGTCACTTTACATTGGGCTGACTAGATGCAACATTGCTTTTCTCCATTAGAGACTTAACTGGTTCCACTAAAAATTCAATTGGTTTAAAAGATAGTACCAGAAATGAAAAATTCAATGCCATAGCTGGGATTTGACCCAAGGATCTTCTGCTCTACACGTGGCTACTCTTAAGCACTGAGCTACTATGGCAACATGCCAACACAGCCTCAAATTCTTTATTTAATTTGCATTTTCCTGGTAGACCACAATGAAATCTCGTATTTTGAGACACAGTTTGTGTGTGTTAGAACAATCAATCATCATTGATTGGCCTGATATATGGAAAATGCAGTTGCTATTAAATTTTGACATTTAAATGACTACAACCGCAACAAGGTGTATAGAAAAGACTGTTAGGTTTTAAGAGGAATGTTGGAAACTATGTACTGATGTGTACAGCTGTCTTGTATTAATATTATCAGTAGTCTTATGCCATTAAATCCTGGAAAGCTGGCGAATTTACCAGCCCTCCCTCTAACTCTATGAATGTGTTAAGATTTTTTAAGCATATCAAATTGTCTTAAGCAACTCCAATTTATCAAAGAATGTACAACATATACCTCAGATAAAATCTTAAGTTTTTCATTATAAGCAAACATTTGCATTGAAACAAGAGTTGTCTGCTACCAGAAGTTGACAATGGTAAAGGTTCTGTGATATACTTTTTAACCTCACGTTCTCAACAAGAGAGCTCTAGAAAATGTGCACACATAGTAGGCTAGCATAAATCACCAGTACAAACCAGTTTACACACTTAGAGTAAGTTTACCACCATTGTACCACTACTATGACTAGCTTTCAAAATACTATCAATTCTTGAAGAAAAATATATCTTCTTTTGACTAGCTACATAGCAAAATATTTTTACATATAGAGATTTATAGTTATAGTGCACCAAACAAAATCTTTAATTCAGGTTCTTAAATCAATGGTTCCCAATATTCTGGCATAACATCCTTCACGAGCCAACACAAGCCTTAATATATTTAGCACAAGTGAATATAATTTTTAATTTACTACGCACTGAATTTCAGTTTTAGTGAACCAAACTTCTAGCTGTTGCCAATACAAAAGAAAGGGCACAATTTGCTTAAAAATCATCAGGTTTTCCTTTTCCTTTCTTTCTTTTTAATGCATCAACTAAAATTCATACATATGACATATTCACAAATATCTCTTGTGAAACTATAATAATCAAAGACGCTTGCTACAAATACAGTAAACCCCCAATTATTTGTGCTAATGACAGGGAAAAGACACAGAGAAGTAAAAATCTCTGAATAATCAGTGTATATCACATAAAAGTATAAAGTACAATTCATTTTGCATTAAAATATTTTCTTACACGAAACAATTTATAATATTTTTCTGTTTTTGCATGCATTTAAATTCCTTTTAAATTCTCATATGAGTTAAAAATATATCAAAAATTGGTTTTGGAATAAGCAAAAATTCTTTCGACCTAAGCACCATGCCTGCCCATAATTTATTCTAAGGAGTGAAGAAAACTTTGAATTAGATTTGTGGCTCTACTTTCCAACATATGATGCACAATTTCTTTGCAAGTCCAATATCAGTAGCATCTTTATTTGAAATAATGCTTCACACTTTTTGGTAAAATATGTATTTAGAATTATTTATTTGGGTGATTTCTTGTTGGAAAATGTATTATTATAATTACTTACTGCACATGTAGCTATTTATATTGAAGAATGCAGGGCAGCAAAATTCCTCATTTTGCGTAACTCAAAGCAATGCAACTAACATTCTTGTTTGTCATTAAATTATAGTAATTATAGACATTGTCCCTAAATTATGCTGACTAGCTAAGCACACTAAACCCTAACTTGTTAGAGAGGTAGAATCGGAACTGAAAAATTCAATGCATAGCTGGGATTTGAACCACAGAGACCTTCCGCTTTGTGTGTGGCTGCTCTAACCACTAAGCTGCTGTGACAACTTGCCAGTATGACATTGAATTCTCCAACCGATTTGTTTTTTTCCCAATAGACCATATATCCTGGGAGTAATTACGATTCTAAGTCACCCTTGGGGTATTTATCTCTGATGTGAGATTCAAGTTGTGAGAACCACACACGGGTTGTGTGTTTAAAAACACCCACAGCAAGTTTGTTGGCATGAATAAATCATACCTAACTTAAAATTAGAAACTAAAAGTTTCACTTATTTTAGTCGTATTGCAAGATCTTCCAGAGTTGACATGTTTCAAGTTGTATCCAACTTATTTTCAAAGCTATCACTGTTAATAGCTTCAATTTTTCCTTAATTAGTACCTAACTTGTTAACTTAACTACATCTAGCCAAACTTTAATTAAACTTAATTGCTGCACCAAGTAGTAGTAGGGCTTTAGGGTGCACAACTGCTGAGGTCATTAGCGTCCAACGCTACACCAAGCATACCCTCATTGAATAGTAGTTTAAGTTGGGCCTTTGTATCATTGAGGTAAATCAACAAGTCCATTTTCTTAATTGGATGAGCCATTTCTAAAGATTTTATTAACGACAAGAATACCTCCAAGAGCATACAAACTTTGCGTCTCACACTTAAATTAAATTCTACTCCACTGCATGTCTGTGATTGTAAAGCAATAAAATGCATGAAAAAGCATGACCAAGACTTTTAGAAAGCGAATGGTTGCTAAGCACTTCCAGGTATTAGTATCAATTACTGTGCAGGTGTATGCAGATTTTTTTGGTGGTTGGCTACAGCTGTTACAAATGAAGCACATGTTGACTGGTATGTGAGAAGCAATAAAACTAGTGGTATCAGTTGTTTTCAGTCTGCTGTGCATGCACACTGGAGAAACATAATTTCTTTATCTCTCACATCACATCACATGCCCAAAAGTACGAGAGGCATTCAGAAATAATTATCAATATAAGCTTTTGTATCTTATTTATTAAGAAACATGATTTAATGAAAGGACGTGCCGTAGATTGGGCGGTATTTTTTAAAACTATGCAATTGTAAAGTGTTTCCGAATGCCCCTTGTGTCTCCAAAAGCATCAAATGGCAATATTTGGATCTGGGCTTGCAACGTGAGAGCCAAGAACTGTACTCCTTCACTAGCTAAGTGGCTTGAGTTTGATCTTAGTCTAGAGAATTAATTTGTTTGGCTGAATATTAAAATACTTGCCAAACCATATAAAGTATTTGCAAAATGTAAACAATTTTCTTTATGAAATAAGAGCTGATGGTTTCCTGATAACATAACTTTTGGATTTTTTGGTTTTCTAACCAGGTAAATAGATGGTTTGAAACAATGTTTCAAAGATGTTCATCAACTTCATCTTCAAGCTAATCTAAATTTTCTTTCTCCTTTTAAACATGAATTGGGAACCACTGGATTAAGAACTGTAAGACTGTCTCATAAGTTTGTTCATTTCTTGTTGTGTTTCAACCACTAACCCACCCACAGCTCAGCTACGACAGAGTAGTTGCCAAACTTTGTTTCCCAGCTTGAAATCGACTAAACCACTTTTGCAATGTTTGATTTGTTACTGCACCTTCCCCATAGATAGCATTAATTTTCTGCTGGCAGTGTGAGGTGGGTTTGCCCTTATGATAGTAATAGATCATAAAATGTCAGAAATGTTCGTTTTTGCTTTCCATAATTTGTAAACACAAGTTCACGCTGTTTCCATCCAACATTGGTCACCACAAACACAATAGCAAGCCTAGCTGTTAACCCCTAAGTCTTGAGTGTACAGAGGGTTTAGGCCTTTCAGGTGCTATCGATGGAACTTTTTAAGCAAAACGAACAAACTTATGAGACAACCTTATACTACACACCCACATGTGCTTTTATATCTGCCAAGCAAGTGCAGAAGACAACTTACAATGAAAGAATGGCAGTCTTTACAACATACTAAATACACGCACAACATTACCCTCTTAAAATAAACCACCACCTCTTTTAGTCCAGCCTAGCACTGGGATGTACAGTACAATTCTGTATGGCTAGTTGTCCAAGTACAGCTGATATCATGTTTACAGCCTATACATTAAAATTTAATTTAAAATCTTAATAGACAACTGAAAATTTCATACACAACGATTACAATACTTTTGTCACAGAGATGTGCTAGCTCTGAGAGTGTTAGATCACAGCAAAGAGTTAAAATACTCAGCATAAATTATAAAAACAGTTAAAATTATTCAGGTAATCAAGCAAATTATGTTTAAAAACTTACTGCATATTATAAAAAACTTTTTACCCTTGTTCTGGGAGAATTTGTAAAGTATTACTTCTATAAATTTGGTAACAATTCATTTTTGTGCACAATAAAATTATAATTTTAAAGCTCTAATTCCTTCATTTAAAAAGAAAGTACAAAAAGTATTTTGCAGACTGAGAAATACTTCCAGCTGAAAAACTGGTTACGATTCCAGAGATCTCTACAACACAACTTTCAACTGAATATAAAGATAAATTCATATTTTGTTGTACAAGTTTATAGGTATTTATAATAAACATTTGCCTGAGTAAGATACATATATTTCCAAGCAGATGAACAGGAACAGGAATATGAGATGGAATTTTAGTGCTTCAAATGTTGCTATACTTCATCTATCTTTAAATATTTTCCATGCCTTGCAATTCTGAAACTTCATTATCCTACACATATCGTTTCTTTGGTGGGATGTCTTGTAAGTCTATAAGACTGCATGTATTGGTAAATAAATATTTATAATTTGCATTAATTTGCAGTCCATATTAAATACTACTCAAAAAGACAGCCGAAGCTTCTAAAAATAAACATTTTCCACCTTACATCACCACTGCATCTATATACCTACATACATAAACCTGCTATATGTCAAAAATATGTCTAACCTGTTAGGTACTTCCTAAGTACCTATGTCAAACCTAAACAGTTTGAAATACTGATAGAAAGAATTCTTAAAGCACCATACCAATAAATAAAACTATTTTCATTCTGAGATAAGCTGTATGGTATGTTGCTAAGTGCAAATGTGCAGAAAAGCACAAGCAATTCCATCTCCATAACATATCAAGTTTATTTATATCTTGGAAGTAGACAGAGGAATAGAAGAGGTAAAGAAAAAACAAAAAATTACTCTGCACCTAGCTGAGAGTACATTAAATTTGCTTGCTGAGTACACCTTATGAATGTAGCTCGCCGGGGCAGTTCCTTTAGTTTGCTGGCTCCAGTGTAAGTGCATGCTGAGCGTAGTCCACCCAAAATATCAAGAACAGTGCCTTCCACATCTCCTCTGTATGGAACTTCAACAGTCCTACCCTCCGATGACCTGAAGCAAATAATGTTTTATTATATCTATGTATTACAAATTATAATTTTCTATTACCATTTCCCCTGCTCTTACTGTAATATAAATATTCCTTTTTGAATAAAAAAATTACAAGAAACTTAAGAATCTGCAGTTACTTTTATGTTTGTTTATATTAATCATTATGAAACTAGAAAATGCTTTCATTTTAATGCAAGGTTTAATGTGATGTTATCTTTATTCATCATGTGGTACACTTATATTTTGAAATTTGCAAAAATAACAAAAAATGGAATCAATTTAAAAATAATAGGGGATATGATTTTATAGCATATTCCACATAGTTTCCACCACAATGAGTCACCTGTCTTTTGATGAGCTTTAAAATTCCACAGTCAGAGAATTCAGTGCTTGTTTTCAACTCTTCATCATTGCCAAAACACTCTAATCCACAGCACTTCTACGTGGGCATGACAAGATGGTAATTGCTAGTTGCCAAATCACAACTGTAGGGTTGCATTTGAGAAGTCATGGGTTCAATGCCCATGTCTAACCTTCCTGATCCACAGGTTTTCTTCAGGGGTTTTACCAGGAAGGATAATTACATCCCCTGAATTTGCCTCCCCCCATTTCATTCCACCTTTCTTTTAATCCAGTGTCAGAAGTGTTGGCAATGAACGAGTTGGTGCAGGTGTGTTGGGACTTTCCGAACTGTCTCGACGGATGGGTGGCCTTGTAGTTGCCTGACCTGCCGGGATGGGGGGTACCACCGTCAAAACCTAGCAAACTCTAGTGTACAGATGAAGAATCTTGCTTTTCTGCAGTTTACCTAACTATTTGGGATGAACACCTATGAGGAGGGAGCCTTGTCACACAGCAGCTATGGCCCAAGATTATCGGGAGGTCAGTGCAAGCTGCACATTTACCCAGTGTAAACTTGGAAGTGTTATCTCCAGATAACCAGAATCTTATAGAATGTTTTGCTTTCTCAAACATTCTGGAACTGATTATATAAATCACTCCATAAATTTATGCTGAAAACATGCATCTATTGATAAGGTACATTGTTAGTTTTGTTTTAAGTTTGGATCCTGTTTGTTGTTTAATAACATATGGGAATTTATGGTATAAAATTAGGCCTCGAGTATTTACATTTTTGTCTGATTTTTTTTACTAAAACCTCTTCTAAAATAATCAGTATTATGTCTCATATAAGGATGGTGGATATCATTCTTTTTTTTTTTTTTTCATTTCCATTTTCTGCTGCAAGTATAATTGCTTTATACACATATAGTGTCAATTATTTGTTATTGATGAATGCATGTTTACGTGTATCAGTGGGTTTTAAGTTGTACATTATCCTTACACATTTCTTTTGCATTATAAACAGTCATTTTATATGAGTTTGGCAGGAAATACCCCATATTTCAATGCCGTAAGTTAGATGCAGATTACTCCATAATAAATTTTTGTTAGTAAACTCAAATTATTTAAAGATTTAAAGTAACATAATAGACAGATTTACTAATTTTATTACACACATAATCTATGTGATCTTCCCATGTTAAACTACTATTTACAATTATACCCAGAAATTTTTGTGTGAACTTTTGTATAATAGAAACAACATAAAACAAGACCAAGACCAAGCCATCAGCACCTGCCTTTCTTGGATATAAAAATAATGAGAAATAAAGAGTTTTTCCTTTGGAATATACAGAAAACTCGCCCCCACACTGACGACTGCATCAAATGCAATAGTTTCAACCCAAAGTCTTCATCACTTTACGGTCTTCGAAAATTTTACTACAAATTTCTTTTACACACCAAAAGAAATACAAAAACTTCTAGCTCTGGAAACAATCAATACTAGGTATCCCACAGAAGAATGGCTGCACATATATATACTGATGGATCCTCCAAGGAAAACCTTACTGGAGCTGGAGTTACGTGTTCACATTTTTCCTTTTATCATTCTGTTGGCAGAGACACAACAAATTATGATGGAGAAATAGAGGCTATACACATTGCTCTCCAACAATTATTAAATCTTCCCTTAAATAAATTTAACAAGGCAGTAATTCTTTCAGATTCTAAAGCTGCAATTCAGGGAATATGTTCAAATACTACAAAGAAGTCAACAAAAATTAGAGAATGCTACAAAATGTTAACACAACTCCAAAAAGTTAATAAGACTGTTCATCTCCAATGGATTCCAGCACACTGTGGAGTCATGGGGAACGAAGCTGCAGACTCACTTGCAAAGAAAGGCACAACAATAAAACAAAAGTCTAAATTCAATTTCTCATATTCTTCAATAAAACGCTTGATCATTAAAAATTTTTCTCATTCATACCTACAAGAAATAGAAACAAATGCCAAAGATAAAAAATGGATTACACTACTTTCCAACCCAGATATAATCCCCCAGAGACCAAGGAAAACAGCGGTTGCAGCCTTCCGACTATTGACAAATCACGACTGCTTAGCAAGTCATCTCTACAGAATAGGTATCTCAGCCTCACCAATGTGTCCTGTGTAACGATCCAGCAGAAATGAACGAAGACCACTTGAAGACCTGTGAAGCATTAAGATCAGAAGAAACTACAGTTCAAAAGTATTGGAAAGCATGAATGCTAATGGCTTCATTGCCAGATGCAAGGCACTAGAAAACAACAACAACAACATTTTTCTTCTTTTCTTTAACACAATCTACAGTCCTTCGGGCTATTACAGCTCTCAACTGTTCTTCTCATAATCTTGCCCAGTTCTTTTGGTGTCTTTCTTCACTCCCTCTGTCTCTCATACACTAACTCACTAATTATGATGTTATAATCACTTGCGATGCTCGATCTTCTTTCGACACACCAAAAATTGTCACGACAATGACACGCACACCTGTCTCACACTCACTGACACACTGACTGACTGACTAATGCCTGGAGCTCTACTGACTCACTGCCGTTTTTGGCTTCCTTATATAGTGGGGATGATGTCACACAGACCTTTCATGAGTGACTGACTGACTGCACAAGCGCCCGTGTGTGCACACACACACATACACAGGAAATGGCTCAGCTAGAAGTCTTGATAACATTATCAACCTCTTTCGTTTCTGCCACTTCAATTGTCAACACTCACATACACACAGCAGACATACAAGGCAGCCTGATCTTTAACGTCTTTTCCCACTCATTGTCTGGTATGCAGTGCAAAGCAGCCCAGCCCCGTCCATCCCCCATTGTGCACTGAGCCCGATGTCACAATATTTTTAATGTGCTAGTTTTAAGTGTCTCATTTGGTATGAAGGGTTTGAAGGAAATGTTATTCATTTTAAATTTGGTTGAAATCAAGCCAAGGGTACTTTATTTGGACATTCTAATAAAATTATGATCTTTAGGAGAACCACATCACAGAGTTGAAATGTTATGTGTACAGGATTGAATAAAATGTGTTAAGACTTATTTATGCCAACAAACTTACTGTTGGTGTTTTTAAACACACAAGCCGTGTGTGGGCAAAGTTTAAGAGGTAGAACCGGAACTTAAAAATTCAATGCCACAACTGGGATTTGAACCACAGACCTTCCGCTTGCCGGGCGGACGCTCTACCACTGAGCTATTGTGACAAACTGCCAGAATGGCATTAAATTCTCAAGCCTGTTCGTATTTTTCCTGGTAAACCACAAAGGCAGTCTCACATCAGAGACAATTACCCCAATGGTGACTTACTATTGCAAGTACTTTATATCCCAGGATTAAATAACCTTCACATGGTAATTATTATTTATTTATGCCAACAAACTTACTGTTGGTGTTTTTAAACACACAAGCCGTGTGTGGTTCAAATCCCAGTTGTGGCATTGAATTTTTAAGTTCCGGTTCTACCTCTTAAACTTTGCCCACACACGGCTTGTGTGTTTAAAAACACCAACAGTAAGTTTGTTGGCATAAATAAATAATAATTACCATGTGAAGGTTATTTAATCCTGGGATATAAAGTACTTGCAATAGTAAGTCACCATTGGGGTAATTGTCTCTGATGTGAGACTGCCTTTGTGGTTTACCAGGAAAAATACGAACAGGCTTGAGAATTTAATGCCATTCTGGCAGTTTGTCACAATAGCTCAGTGGTAGAGCGTCCGCCCGGCAAGCGGAAGGTCTGTGGTTCAAATCCCAGTTGTGGCATTGAATTTTTAAGTTCCGGTTCTACCTCTTAAACTTTGCCCACACACGGCTTGTGTGTTTAAAAACACCAACAGTAAGTTTGTTGGCATAAATAAATAATAATTACCATGTGAAGGTTATTTAATCCTGGGATATAAAGTACTTGCAATAGTAAGTCACCATTGGGGTAATTGTCTCTGATGTGAGACTGCCTTTGTGGTTTACCAGGAAAAATACGAACAGGCTTGAGAATTTAATGCCATTCTGGCAGTTTGTCACAATAGCTCAGTGGTAGAGCATCCGCCCGGCAAGCGGAAGGTCTGTGGTTCAAATCCCAGTTGTGGCATTGAATTTTTAAGTTCCGGTTCTACCTCTTAAACTTTGCCCACACACGGCTTGTGTGTTTAAAAACACCAACAGTAAGTTTGTTGGCATAAATAAATAATAATTACCATGTGAAGGTTATTTAATCCTGGGATATAAAGTACTTGCAATAGTAAGTCACCATTGGGGTAATTGTCTCTGATGTGAGACTGCCTTTGTGGTTTACCAGGAAAAATACGAACAGGCTTGAGAATTTAATGCCATTCTGGCAGTTTGTCACAATAGCTCAGTGGTAGAGCGTCCGCCCGGCAAGCGGAAGGTCTGTGGTTCAAATCCCAGTTGTGGCATTGAATTTTTAAGTTCCGGTTCTACCTCTTAAACTTTGCCCACACACGGCTTGTGTGTTTAAAAACACCAACAGTAAGTTTGTTGGCATAAATAAATAATAATTACCATGTGAAGGTTATTTAATCCTGGGATATAAAGTACTTGCAATAGTAAGTCACCATTGGGGTAATTGTCTCTGATGTGAGACTGCCTTTGTGGTTTACCAGGAAAAATACGAACAGGCTTGAGAATTTAATGCCATTCTGGCAGTTTGTCACAATAGCTCAGTGGTAGAGCGTCCGCCCGGCAAGCGGAAGGTCTGTGGTTCAAATCCCAGTTGTGGCATTGAATTTTGAAGTTCCGGTTCTACCTCTTAAACTTTGCCCACACACGGCTTGTGTGTTTAAAAACACCAACAGTAAGTTTGTTGGCATAAATAAATAATAATTACCATGTGAAGGTTATTTAATCCTGGGATATAAAGTACTTGCAATAGTAAGTCACCATTGGGGTAATTGTCTCTGATGTGAGACTGCCTTTGTGGTTTACCAGGAAAAATACGAACAGGCTTGAGAATTTAATGCCATTCTGGCAGTTTGTCACAATAGCTCAGTGGTAGAGCGTCCGCCCGGCAAGCGGAAGGTCTGTGGTTCAAATCCCAGTTGTGGCATTGAATTTTTAAGTTCCGGTTCTACCTCTTATGTGTTAAGACATTTCACATTTTACTGGAACTGGCATATTTAGGTTTGTATGGACAGTCTCCAACATCACACCCTTCCACAACATACAAATGCACCTGGATTTTACATTTATGATTTAGGATTTTGATAAACTATATTAGTGACAAAATTAGCAAACGTATCTATTACGTCATTTCAAAAATAATCTAGATGAAAAAAGGCTCAAAATTATTTACTATGGGGTTGTTTATCCACATTTACTATATGGAATAGAAATTTGGGACTGTGCTGCTGCAACACATATGGGTAGGCTATTTAGATTACAAAAACGGGCCAACATATTGATTTTTAACATGAACTTTCATGAGTCATGTAGGGAAATAATTAAACTTAAAGGAATACTAACAGTATATTCTCTATATGTACATAAAACAGTAACTTATGCAGTACAAAAACAATGCCCTAAAACTAGCAATATACATAGATATTACACCAGGCACAAAGATGATTACTTTAGGTAAGGGTTTAACAACAACATTTTAGAGAGAGATCCAAACACAATGGGTTTACTACTTCACACAAAACTGCCCACACATTTAAAAATCTGATGTGTTGCACTCACATGGCTTTCTCTACGATTCTTACAAACTCTTATTCTTCTATCTTCTTCATGTTAGTTGAGATAAACATTTGTAGAAATTATTTTACTGCTTATTTCCTTGTAGGTGAAAGGGGAATATTAGAATACAGTAGGCTTTGAGCGATAGTCAAATCTTTTAAAGCTTTGAGATCCCATTATCTTTGCACGCTCAACATATAATAAAATGAACAACAATGTTCCATTCCACCAAAGTTTTATGTTTTCAGAAACTGAAACAAATAAAAGGAATATCTCCGAAATGGTTCACTCTAAAAAAAATTTATTCAGACATAGATTATGTGTTTTAGCAAGATCTTCATTTTTTGTGTAGTAAGATTTTGTCTGTCTCTTAAGGTTTACAGGTTATTCAAATGTCATCCAGAGTAAACAGGACTACATCGGCTATACCCAGAAGATTCAAAATATATGTTTCATTTGTCATACAAATATCTTAAACATATGCCATTTTAATCAAAATTTTTGAAAAATTTTCTACATAAAGGGTAGTTTAGAATGGGGCTATTTCCTTCAAAATCTTCACGTCACATCCTTGAAAGGCATTAAACTTAAATACCAACTTTGGTTTTTAACCGACTTTTCGTTTTTGAGTTATGCTGTCCACAGACTGACAGACACACACACACATGGACCTTTTTCTAAAAATGCTTTTTTTATAGTCAGGGGGTCTCAAAACATATATTTCCGGAGAAATATCAATATCAAATTTTTGGGTGGAATACAATACTTCCTCTACTTACCAGTAGAGAAAGTAAAAAGTTGTAAGGGTAAACAGTTTGAGAGTGATCTGAAGAAGTACTTGATAATGAAAAATCTATACAGAGATTATTATTATTATTATTATTATTATTATTATTATTATTATTATTATTATTATTATTATTATTATTATTATTATTATTATTATTATTATTATTATTATTATTATTAATGATATTATTATTATTATTATTAATCTTATTATTATTATTTAAATACCTGAACATAATGCATGTTGTTCTGCTCTGACAAAAGCAGTCTTCTATACTATCAATTTATAAGCTAGTAAATTTAAATCACCTGTATTCAGCTACACCTCCAGCATGTTTCTCCATTGCTGTTGAGGAAGACATTCCATAAAATAATTTGTACTTTTTTCCACCGCGCTCCATCATCTCTCCACCACACTGATCATGGCCAGCAAACATTCCACCAGCCATCACAAAGTCGGCTCCTGCTCCAAAAGCCTTTGCCACGTCACCAGGACATGTACAACCTCCATCCTGAAACATATATCACTGCTGCAGATACAAAGTGAATGAAAACAGAATGACGAGTGCACTTTATGGATATTTTAGGATAATTTTGATCTTGAAAAAGTATTTGTAGACTCAGGCCACTTTGGACTTATCCATTTGACTGACTTCTGAAGATGGTAACAAGAAAGGTAAGCAATATCAGTGTTACTAATTCTGACTCAGCAAAAATGTATCAATATTTCTAGCTTCTTTTCATATATTCATGCACAGAACTTATTTTCTTTTGCTGAAACAAGTGCTCAGACTAAATCATAATTTCTTGATTTTGTTTTTGGGTAGTGTTTAATTCCCACTTTTACTACATACGGCACCACAAACAGTAACACTGATACCTGGAATTAAGATGGAGCACCAGTGGAATGAGATGAACGAGGGAAACAAGAGAACCTGGAAGAAACTGACATTTGTGCCACTTTGTCCACCACAAATCCCATATGCAGTCGCCTGGAATCGAACTTGAGCCACTTTAGTGGGAGGTGAATGGTCTAACCACTCAACCATGGTATGTCCGATTTCTCATTCATCTCTGCATGCAAGGCCAATCTATACACCTTTGAGCAAATATTACTAGCCTATCTATGTTTTAATAAAGAAGTAGTGTAAATTTTTATCATACTTTTAAGGATTTTATTGGGTAAAAGCACAACATATTTTTAAATGTAATTTTTCTGGTATTTTTGAAAGTAAAATTCAAGAGAAATGTGTCCAGCATATTTATAATTTGAAAGTTAGAAGTTAAGACTTCTTGTTCATCTGATTACCCTCCCCGTATGTAGGACTTACACCCTTAGGACTCACAAGCGAGTGTCTAGAGTCAAATGTCTGTCGGGGAGCAAAACCATGAATCACAGTGAAGACCTGGAAGCGGGTGGTCACCCAAGCATCAGATATTATAGTGAGGAATAGAATGATATGAAATGCAGACAAAATGGATGATTTGAAAGGTGATAATGGAGCAATCGGTGGAATGAGTGGGGGGGGAGAGGAAATGGAGAATCTGGAAAAACATGCCTAGAAGCCGCTTCGTCCACCACGAATATCACATGAGGGTCCCTGGGATCGAACCTAGGCCGTCTAGGTGGCAGGCAAACATTTGACCACAGTGCCTCTGGAGGTAAACAACTGTTAAAATTAAACTTAAAATTACATTAAATGTTAAATTAAAATTACCAGGTGGCATACTAGCACACACAAATGAAAACAATTTGACTAAAACTTGTATACTGATTGGAAACAATTTGCCACGCTGCATTAAGCAATGTAAAGAATTCTCAATGATACACATAAATTGTGTTGAAATGGTTAGTGTCTATAATACCTTTAAGTGTTGGAGCAAAAAATAACAATTGAACTCCTATATTGCTTATACAATTATGTGTATACGAGATAATTTGCTTACTGAAATAATGTGACCTTGCAGACCATGAGCCGCATCAGCACATTCCAATACAGCACTCAACTGAGGAAAGCCTACACCAGTCTTGATGCGTGTAGTGCACACAGAGCCAGGACCGATACCAACTTTCACTATATCTGCTCCAGAAAGTATCAGCTCTTCCACCATTTCCCCTGTTACTACATTACCTGCCTGCAAGAGATCCAAATTCAGGTTTCTTAGTTTATATTCTATTGCTGGAATATACAACCTGAATGGTAATTGTTATTTTATGCCAACCAATTTACTGCTGGTTTTAAATACATGTGTGGACAATGTTTGAGAGGTAGAATCAGGACTGAAAAATTCAATGCCAAAGCCGAGATATGAACCATGGATCTCCGTTTCACACGCGGCTGCTCTAACCACTGAGCTACCAATGCCAGTAGGACATTAAATTCTCCAACCAATGTGTATCATTGTGGTACTTATCTCTGATGTGAGATTCTCTAGTGATTTATTGGGAAAATACGAATCAACTGGGGAATTTAATGTCATACTGGCAATTTGCCATAGTGGTTCAGTGCTTAAAGCAGCTGCACAGAAGCGGAACATCCGTGGCTGAAATCCTGGCTATGGCACTGAATTTTTCAGCCCTGATTCTACCTCTCAAATATAACCTTAACATTTACTTACCCTAAGCTCATTCATGTGAATATGAGAAGGTACTTAGCAGAGGCTGTCAAGTCAAGTCAAGTCATCCATATTCACTTATTTAATGACTATCAGTACATCACTTTTGCTTTGAACTTTTATATATCAGTAAGTTAAAGTGATGAGAACTATAGGTTAGAAAATACAAAGAACACAAACGTAACGCAATCAAAGCAACAAAATTCAATTACTGCTAAACAACAGGTAACCACATTCATTGTAGACTAAAGTTGCATACTCATTACAGATTTTTTTTTAAAAAGTTATTATAATTGTCTGTATTTATGTTTCTCCATAGTGGATGAAGAATTTCAGCCTTGACTCTCTCTAAAGTAATATTTTCTTAACACATGCACCATGTGGCAGAGGGTACACTGATAGTTCATTCAGAAATGACCTACAGTGCCTGCATAAAGTCTCTTAAAACCTTTTGCTATACTCGTTCAGTTATAGGTGAATTTGAATTAACACATTTTGTTTCATGAACTGAACTGTTAAAATAATTGGTTTTTTTAAAGTTTGAGTTCTTATTAGTCACTCTTTTTATACTCACCTTTACTTTTTTAAAATGGAAAAAACTGAAACGCTTTGAAGGGTATTTGATTTCATCAGCAGTAGGTGACTGAAAACTCTTCGATATTTTTCCTTCCTGCTCCTCTTGCCAAGTAGCATTAGGGGTAAAAGTTTTAACGCTTCATTCAATGGTGAGATTTCAAAAACATTGTTGCAATTTTTGATGTATACTTCTTCCCATGTTCAATTCTATTGATGCAATTAGTGATTTAAAATTTTTTATATTTTCACCAATGTTGTGATTTTCTATTAAAAAATGGTATGACACAGTGGATTTCTCTATTTGTTTTAGTTTAATGTTTCTCTGATGTTCCTTTAGTCTAATTTTCAATGCCCTTGAAAATGTTTCAAGCCTTTCTAACATTTAAAAAAAAATGAAGGTGACTGCATATAAGAGTGACACATAAAAACTGACACATGAGGAATATTTTATTATTAATAGTATTTCTGTTTTTAATCTTTAATGTTTTCTTTTAGATAATTACAAAGTATTACTACTTGAACCAAACTGTTTTGTGTAAAGGAAGAGATGACATGCTAAGTGGAAAAAGTTATACTTTATCCACCAATAAATTACGCACTTACTTGTCACATGTTTTGTTTATAACCTTTGAACTTAAAGTGACACCATTTTAGTAAATATTGGTGGTCATAAAAATGAATATCAATGGCAAATGTAACTCATTACTTTTATCTTTTCTTTAATTTGTTTATGTTTGTATTATATAAAGAGAAAATTTATAACCATGTGTATGTATTTGGAATAATTTTCAAAAAAGACTCAAAAGATTTTAATACTTCCATGACTGAAAATCCCATTTCTTTCTCATGGATACAGGATTAAACACCATGAGATATAAAGACCAGCTACAAGGGTCAGTCAATAAGTAATGCCTCCTATTTCGTTTTTCTTCTGAACTAAGTAAGCTATGTGAACAATTTGAATTTGGCACACTTTCTCAAACTTCGTTCTCCACTCACTGCAATAGCAACGTCCTATGTCAGCTGGTGGCAGTACTGCTTTCCTTCCTGTTGCAAAATGGCTGACACTGATGTGCATATTAGATAGTGTTCTGTCATTGAATTCTTGAATGTGGAATGTGAAACGCAATATGGATGTCAGCACGTTACAAGTTGGGTTCATTGCTGTAATGAAGCTAAGGGATTACCACCGTTGGCTGATGAACAGCGGAGTGGCAGACCTGTGACTGCAGTGACTCCACATCACATTGAGCGAGTGGATGAGATCATTCAAGCTGACCACCGGATAGCAACAGATGAACAGTGTCACATTATGTCTCTTAGTAAAGGCAGTGTAGTGATGATTATTATTAAAGAACTGGGGTACTCAAAATTTGTTCATGGTGGGTGCTCTGAATGTTAACCGAGCAGAATAAGGAGATATGAAGAACAATAGCCTCGGAACATTTGCAGTGCTTCAGTTTGGAGGGAGAGGAGTTCCCGGTCAAAACTGTGACTGGAGACGAAATGTGGGTTCATTTTTTTGAACCAGAATTAATGAGACAGTCCATGGAATGGCATCACACAACTCACCGAGGAAGAAAAAATTAAAAACTGTGCCATCAGCTGGGTAAGCTATGGCAACTGTGCTTTGGGACATAGAGGGTGTAATTCTGGTTGATTTTTTGGAGCAGGGATGCACAATAAATTCTATGCAATACTTCAGCACCCTCAAAAAGCTTAAAGCACATCTTCACTGAGTTTGCCCAACAAAAATCACGGCAGATGTTCTATTTTTGCATGAGAATGCAAAACCACACACCAGTCGTCACGCCACTGAAGAGACTGTGAAAACTGGATGGGAAGTCTTGCTCCATCCCCCATACAGCTCTGACCTAGCACCTTCAGACTTCCATCTGTTTCGACCACTGAAGGAGGCTCGTCACTAGATTCATTTTCCAAATATGAATGGTATGGAAAAATGTGTTTGTCAATGGCTTCAGAAGCAAAACCGTGTGTTTTACCACACAGGAGTACATTCCTTTAAACTGACTGGCAGTAAAGATCAAATAAATCCTAAGACCCATTAAATATGTATTATTGTACTGTTTAAGTCGTCGCCGTCGTCATCATCGTCGTCGTCGTCATCGTCATCATCATCATCATCATCAATTTATAATTGTGTTAAGAAATATATTAAAATATATTAAGTCTCATGTCCCCTAATATAAAAGTTTGAATTTTTTTAAAAAAGAGAGAAATTTCTGTTATGTTACTCAGGCAAATTATATAAAAATGTCTGTAACTTGTAATTTTTAAATAGATCTTATAGTTTAAAAGTGATCTGCTTCTCTTATAAAATTTTATGTTTTGGACAAAGCATAATCTGCAATATGATCTGAGTCTTTAATGATCTATTGAAGTGTTATGTCAAGTGAAATTATAGCTTTCATTCACATCTGCATATAAGATTAAGCAATATATGCGTATTAAATTATTACAATCATTTATATACACTACGTACTTACAATGATAGTGTGGGAAGGGAAGGTAGCTCGAACTTTGCGAACATATTCAACAAAATGTTGTGAATATCCATTTGCTACATCAAGGCAGATGTAAGTCACCCCAGGAATCTCAACCAAGATTTGGGATAGTCTTTCAAAATCTCCCTGGCCTGTTCCAGAAGATGCTGCTATGTATCGCAGGCATTCTGGGTTGTTTTCTGCAAATTCTTTCCATTCTTCCAGAGTGTAATACTTGTGGATTGTTGTAAACAAGCCATGCTGAAACAAAAATGCATGTTTTAAGGTTTCTTAAGATATTTCCTTCTTTTGACATTGTGAGCTCAGCAAAGTTTTAGGAAAAACTGAACTAGATTAATAAGTGACAAGAGAAAACTGAGTGAAGTCACAATATAATTAATATATATTTAACAGTATCACAAAGCCTTAATTCAATTGGGCATATTATACTCATCATTGTAGAGTGCAATAATGAGAATAAAATGCATAATATTTTCCTTCTTTATGAGAGCAGAATAGTATGTTTATGTATTGACTACTCCTCAGACTTCCGTGCTTTATGTATCATACTGCATGGTTGAAACCAACACTAATAAATACTGCACAGTAAACACACTATATAAATCTCGTCACTGGTACTCTTTAGTGTAGGACTCTAAGTTTGTCAATTCTTGCACATCTGCATAAAATTTTGCTTAGTTTGTTGTTTTGTTTATCAGATCTTACAAGAGCAAAGATCTGGGATATTGAACACACCACATAGCAAACAACCTTCACCAATCATATTATACATTTTTGTCCCTGCATGGAAAATATACACATATCATTAGAAACATAAATACCATGCAGGACAAAATTTTCATTCACTGCCATTTCATGCATATGCTTCAACTTAACATGATCACTTTATCTGTACTAACCGATATAAGAGTCTGGACCTTCACTTATGAAGTCACCACAATGGTTATCAAGGAGTTACTGTACAAATTAACAAGTCTTTTTACATGGTTTATGTTTTTAAAAACAGTTAAGAATTTGTTCTTGATACCTGATAGCCTAATAGAATCTGGTAAGGAACTGAATATTTCTATTTATTCATAGCAAGTTTATTCCTTGACATGCCATACATTTTTATCCTCTGTCCAGCATCTATAGGAGAAATTTCTAGAAAATCTGCAATGTCCTTCAGTTTGAGGAATGTAAACATCTTTAGTTTCAAATTGATTAGCAACTCAATGAGGATTAGCAAAATATTTGTTGAAATTAGTGGAATTATTTTGCTATTGAAAATGCAGCACATTTGCTAGCTAAACAAGGCTCTAAAGTTTAAAAGAAACCACACAAAGCAACCTTGCTACAAGAAATAAAACAAATAATACATCACAACACTTCTAAATAAGAAATATGAAAGCATTGGTGAATACACTGCCAAAATCAAACACCTTCCACAGAAAATAACAATAGTCCTTATAAGAATGGAAACAGGACATAACTGCTTAGGAAAATACCTTCAAAGGATGTGATTTGTTTCAGGATTGTTTCAGGAACACGGTGCTCCTTGTGTGGAAAAAATGTATCTTTAAACAAGCACTTGACACACTGTAATTGATTAAAATCTCGCAAAATTCTATTATGAAGTAAAAGAACTAAGCTCCTGTGAAACCAAGGTCCAGCCGTTTGAAAACAACTACTCTGCTGTTCCTGCATATAATACTTATACTGAGAGGGTTTTATCACTGATCTCAGCACAATAGAAACATGAAAGAAACAGACCATTAATTGAATGTGTTAAAGCTGTTGTTCTGATAAAATATGTGATATGGCTAACGAAAAAGACAAGCTCTGGCGCAAACTGCACTGATGTAATTCTGCTAATCTGATCATGGCCCAATGAAGTGAAACCATAATCGCCTAATACTCCCATATTCCCCTTGCATCTACAAGGAAATAACCAATAAGATGATTTTGTTTCTGAAAATGTTTATCTCAACTAACAAAGAAGATTTAGGAATAAGAATTTGTAAGAATCATTAGTAGAAGAGTAGAGAAAGTCATGTGAGTGCAGCACATTAAATTTTTTTTTAAAATGCATTTCACTTGAGAATCTTTGGAATACTAAAACTATATATTGATATACATGTTCAAACTACCATGAATACTACATTTTTGGAACATATTATAGAACAAGTTTCACATTATGTAACATAGATGTTACAAAAAAAAAAATGATGTTAATCTTATCAAAATGATGTTAATTAATAAGAATAAAGAATCTTTAAAGAGATGGATAATCAAGGCTTTACTGTACATTAATGCCAGATGGTTGACATCAAATATGTTCCTGAAGTTTACACAAGTATAACTGTTAAGGTTCTTTGATGCAGTGCTGCCACTCTTTTAATTATATGAATACTTAAAATATTTAACATATATATACAGTTTGAGTAGCATTTTGGATTTGAAGCTTAATTTTCCTACATTTAACATTTTTCTATAGAGTCAGAAGTCCTACACCACCTGAATAATTGTTGAACCATGTGGCTGATTAACACAAAACTCAGTGTGCAGAGATAGTCTTGTGCAGGGAATTCAAAAATGCTATTAACAATTGTTTTACTACTTCCGGTTTAATCAGAAAAGACTGCAACTTTCTTAATTTAAATGGAACACCCTATATTTTTTTTACAGATTTGGAAGTACTCTTCAATACCTACCTACAAGAGATAGTTCTTGCAATTCATTACTGTAAAAAAAAGTGTAGACTTAACAGAGCGAAACATTTAATACTTTACTGTGATTTGACTGTCCTTTCTGTATATCCGTAGAAATTTGTTTATTTGATTGTTGTTTGTTTGTATGTGGTGCTGTTTTTGTAATTATTATTTCGTTGTGTCTTTGAGCTATTGAGATCTTTGTGATCTCAGGGCGTGTTATCGGATGGAATGAAAAATCACACAATGTTTCTTCACCACAATGTAATATTTTATTAACACTTTATCGATATTTTACATTAAATAATTCTTCTTAGCACCGTTATTAATGATTTAAAACCTTTCCACTTTTTCATTTAGTGGAACTAATGCTTGATGAAAGTCTGATAAATGTTCTACGATGTTCACACTACCCAAACACGTCCTTTCACCTTCAAGATACACACGCGAGTGGGTAGATTCTGGCATCACCTCACGTGATACCGCCTTTTTCGTATTCATCCGCGTATGCGTCCATCAAATAGTTCTCTCCTGTTAGGGAAGCGATCCCTAAACATTCTCCCTTACTTTTATTATGGAACACATATAATTCTAATATTTATACATATATATTAAAATCAAATATGGAAAGATTTATGACGTCTTTGGGCAAACTTAGTTGTTCGTAACAATGAACATTTGCAACACGTTTTCGTCATTTAAACAACTCATACCAATATCAAAAAACAAATTACACTTTTAACAAATATTCACAAACGATTTTCTTTTGGGGTCTTCCAATATTCTGTCTCATATGCATGGAAACATCTTTATCGATATGGATTAATGGGATTGAATCTGACATCTAGTGCATTAAATAATATTCTATCTGATGTTGAATGAAAAAGAAAAGGACTATAATTTTAATGATAGTTTGCTATGGCAACATGGAAGACAAAATTCAGTGAAAGTATTCATATCAGTTGCACTTTTTGTGTAACTTGATTTGGTAAATCCTTTATGCGAAATATGTGACAATTATCACCATTGTATGTGGCATTTAAGCATGATCAGGATGCATATTATTAAGTAAATTCACATCTTTATGATGAGATTTATCATTAAAATTAGAATCCTTTTCTTTTCACTCAACATCAAATAGAACATAGTTTAATGCACTAGATGTCAGATTCATAAATCAGTAAATCAATCAGTAGCCATAAACATGTTTCCACGGATATAGAAACAGGACAGTCAATAATCAATGTTCATGAGTATAAACAAACAACACACAAATGAAAAATTTCTATGCATGTAAATGAAAGACAGTCAAATCACAGTGAAATAAACATTTTATTTTGTTATGGCTACCTTTGATTTTATTATTATTCAACAGTAAAGAATTGCACAGAATTATGTGCTACAGGTACCTTCTTTTCATTGTTCTATTTATATCCTGCCTTAACAGTGAAGGTCATATCCGCGGTCTTTCCTGTGGAACATTTGCCTATAGGTAATGGTGGTACTGTTTAACAGGGGTTTTTGGTCTTTAGGAATTTTTAAACATTAAATTCACACACACGCACATTCACACTTTCATTCATACTTCCAGACAAAAGGGAGGACAAGGCATATTCTTGTCTGGAGAAAAATTCCTAAGCCCCTAATGAAAATCAAACTCGAGGCCCCTTGCGCTAGGTGCTCTGCTGACCGAGCTTGGAGCCAGGCTGTTGTGGGTACTTGAAAAGCTATTGAAAAGTACTGTTTGATTTTTCAACAAATATAAATTTAAATTGAGAAAGTTGCAGTCCTTATGGTTAAACCTAAGTGGTAAAAAACTGTTAATATAATTTTTTAATTCCTTATGCATAATATATCTCCATACAGGTCGCGCGTTACTTTTTGACGAATGAAAATTTTATATGTAAGGTTGAATGCGAGTCACTACTCAGCTTTTGCGGGAACGTGAGCATTGAAAGAGAGCGGAGGTACAGTCTGCAGTGAGATGACGCACATGGTTGTGAGCTGAACCAGTACAACACTACAAATAAATTTATCACACTTCCAGTAATATCAGCCACACCTATTATGCACTATACCTCTATAACTGTTTCCACTTAACTTTATTGCATTTATTCTATTCCCGACATTTCTCCCTCATCTTCCTTGTCTGAATTGCTGTTATTTTCGTTGTATGCATACATCTGTACCGCACAAAACTTTTGCAGTCGACTGTATACACAAGCGTGACAGAGGAAAACAGAGGTGTCTGTTATAGTAGCATAAACATTTGCTGACCTGTTTATTAAGGGTAGGCCTTCTCACTGGATTTCTGCTCAAGGTCATTCGTCAATAACAAACGCGCAACCTATACCTCAAGTTTCATGTTAATCAGCTATATGCTTCTAAAATTTTTCAGGTGGTGTAGGAGTTAACTGATCCGGTATAATGTCCTACACTTAAGATCACCAGTGTGCTACATTTCATTAAAAGAACCTGACAACCATATCTGGGATTCAAGTTGTGTACTTGTAAATTGCTTATAAATTAATCTGGATTTTTTTTATATAAAACATCATTAGTAACAAAACAAACTCACATGATTTGTACAAGTATTTGAGTCGACCTATAAACACTTTTAGTTTCACTAAAATGTAATCAGTGCAGCATTCAACAGTGTGTTTTGTTGTAGTTTGTTTTGAGCCACTTGTTTTTTATGTAAACAAAACCTTGTCAGATATTCTTGTACTAACTATTCCTACAAACTCTTATTCCTCTATCTGCTTCATTAATCGAGATAAACATTTGCAAAAATTATCTTATTGCTAATTTTCTTTTAGGTGTAAGGGAAATATTGGAATACAGCAAGCTTTAAGTGATAGTCAAATATTTTAAGAACAGGGTCACTAAGTGATTGATGGGTTTGACATTCCATTCTCTTTGCATGTTGGAACATAAAAAAATAAATATAAACTTTCCATTTGAGAAAAGTGTAAGTATTGGAAAGTTAAACATATAATAAGGAATACCTTTGGAGTGGTTCACTCCGCAGGAGAAAAATAAAATGTACTGGGCATAAATTGTGTTTTAACGAGATCTACACTTTTTGTTAATCCACGTATTGTGTGGCACTTTGTTACTAATAGGGAGACTAGCTGGAATTTTGTGACAAATGGGGGGATTCAGTACCCTGTTTTTTCAGGGCAGCCAACTTAATGTAGCTGGTCCTGATCTTTTCTTGAGTCTTTACAGTATGAATAAGATCCCATTAGATGGGAAAAAAAGTCTGACATAACAGTTTACACAACTTTTTCTATTCATAAGGGTCTGGCAGAGCATAGGGCAATTTTACATTATGTGTTTTCTTTATAACTCAATGAATAACATGCATTCTGTTACTATGACAATCACCCGTTCTTCCTAATTTTAACTATT